>JAWZSL010000001.1:402500-1002500 GCA_034769285.1 Lutjanus argentimaculatus
ATATATTTGCAAAAAAGTGTAAATCATTTATAGGGGTAGTCTTAACATGAAATGGTTCCTCTTTTTATTTTTGTATTTTATAATGTATCTTGTTGTCTGTAACACAGTTGTCACCTGTGCAGTTGGTCTCATCCGACCAGTCTCTGCAGTCGTTGTCTCCATCACAACGCCAGGCCTCGCGGATACAAACACCTCGTGCGCATGTAAACTCTCCTGGGCCACACTGGTGAGACTCTGAGAATGCATCAACAATACAGTTAGTGCTTGCAAAAATGACGTGCTTTTCCACCACCCTCTGGTTGCAGCAAAACCAAAAACTTGTTTACTAATGAAAATATATACTCATACATCAGGTTAGGGAGTTTGCTAAAAGTCAAATATGTAATATAAACTAGCATAAACTACTGTTCTGTATCTAGTAAGCTAGATATGACCTCTGGAGTCCCACAGGGCTCTAATCTTGGCACAGACACTTTCTCCTGATACTTTGCATGAACACCTGTAATAGGTCTTTCCACTGTGTTTCTTTTACAAACCTATTTAATGTGGCACCTGAATAGCCGAAAAAAATCCAGCTATGCCTCCTTAAAACCTCTAACTGTACTGACAGTCTTTCTCCTCATGTCTTCAAGTGCATTACAAGCTATAGCAGCAGTCCAGGAATTTTCTTTTCACTTGGATGTCCAGTCAGTGGACATCCAAATGAAAAAAACATAAATTAAGCAATAAACTGTGCACTGTTACTATGTTGACCAAGAAAGCTGAGTTTTCCTGTTCACAGAGCCATACACCAGTGCCTACATGTACCAGGATGCATTGCAGGCGAGTTTGTCTCTCCCACCCCCATGTTGCCACGCCTACAGCTATTACTTTGCTGGCCAGAACACATAGCATTGCTACCAAGAAGCAGAGACTAAAAATCCAAGCTGAATTAATCTGTAGTTCTTCCTGCATCCAGTGATGTCACAGTGAAATCGTTGGATGTAAGTGCTTTGCAGCAGAAGAGCTCCTTTTTTGTGGTCAATACAGCACGCACTGTCAAGAACTGACAGTATTATGACACAATTTAGCCTCCCTTTAAAAGCCATTAATTTATACTAGGATTGAGCTTTTGACGGTATTATTTTTCTGTCTAATTAATATATATCTTATAATATCTTAAAACATGTTTTCATATACATATCTTTCTTTATTTCTCAAAAAGCTCAGATTTAGTTTTTATTGATTGAAATTTGATGAAATATTTTAATGTTATATCTGTAGAATTTTCTTCTCTATATATAGTCAAAAGTTTGGACACACATTTCTATTATTTTCCTACATTGTATATTAATACTGGAGACATCAAAACTATGAAATATGGAATTAAGTGACTTTATGTAGGAAGCAAAGTGAAAACAAGGGAAAATATGTTTCTGCTTTTTAAGCATCTAAAACATAAATCTAAAACATAAAAAACTCACATGCTGTCTTCTGCACTCACAATCAAAGATTAAGTACAGAAGACAGCGTGGAAGAGTCTTTTTGCTTTTAACAGTCCACCCATGATCTTCTCCTTCTCTCTTTCTGGTTAAGTATTTTTAAAGCTTTTAGTGAGATGTTTGTAACCTGATTTGACCCAGACCTTATTGGTTTAACATCAAAGGAAGGTAAAGGTGCCATTTTGCCAAATAAAGCCCATGTGGTCACTACACCCCTTTAAGATAGAAGCAACGTGCCCCTCCATCCTTCTCTCATTGGATTAAAGAGGTTCTGCATTTCTTAAAACTTGAAAAAATAAAGTACACACTCAAAGGTTCCTCTCAGACTTTTACCAAGATATGGAGGCTTTTCTTGAAATTTATGACTCTCTACATGACCCCTGGACCACTTGATAAAGAGTGAAGTGGTTTTTATTTTTTCTTAATTCTATTTTTATACAATTATAGGGCAGCTGGGTAAGCAGGGTGTTAGGGTTGGCAACATTGCCTCTTTGTATTTGGGAGATGAGCAGGTGAACTGAAATCAAGTATTCATGTTCTTTACTTCAACTTCTGTGGGATAAAAACTGTGAAAATCAATAAAATATATTTACAAAAAAACCTTTTTTGCTCTTAAATGTTTCAGATTTTTCAAACTAGCCACCTTTTGCTTCAATTACAGCTTTGCACACTGTTGGTATAATCTGAATAATTTCTTATAAAAAAAAAAAGAAAAACACTGAATGAGAAGTGTGTCCAAACTTTGGACTAGTACTGTATATATACTGTATATATTTGTTACTGTCATCTATTACATGAAACTTCTTCTGTCCATTCTTGCTGTGGATGCCACATCTTACCACAGTGCTCCTCATCACTGTTGTCTCCACAGTCGTCTTCGTGGTCACACTTGAAGGCCAGCGGGATGCAGGAACCTGAGGCCACGCAGCGGAACTGGTTGGACGGGTCGCAGGTCGTGGTGGCTGAAAGTGGGCGGGACACAAACAGGGACAGTCAAATACGTGTAGTTCTTCAAGCCCAAACAGCTTTTGATCGGCTGTGTGGCTGAATACTTACGACACTCCTGCTCATCGCTCATGTCCCCACAGTCGTTGTCGCTGTCACACTTCCAGATGCTGCTGATGCAGCGGCCGTTAGAGCACCGGTACTGGTTAGGCAAACAGCTGTGCTCTGATCGGAGGACAGTAAAAAAAAAAAAGGTGCAATCGCTAATTAATCAGATATAAAATTAAACGCCTCATTTCCAGCAGAGACAGGATCATCATGATTCGGCAGTTTGTGCTTCTGTCTCACCAGTCTTGACGCAGGTGTTGTTTTGGAGCTGGTAGCCGACGGGACACTGGCACTGCAGCTCTCCGTTGGGCATTGTTACAGTTGGGGCACCGTCTGGGCAGACGCAGGTGTGTCGGTGGCCGGGCTGAGGCAGACACAGCAGGCTGCACGGCTGGTCGGCACAGGCATTATGGCCTGGTGGGCAACAGATCAGGAGCCAAGTTTGAGCATCAATGCAGTGTTGTTTCAATCAGTTCTGAAACTCTCTAAGCAGTAGTCCTGATGGTCATTTCTACTAAAGATGGACAGATTTTCACAAGCATTTCTTTTTTACTAGAAAATTCAATTATGTGTTCATAATAAAATGCTGACATTTTCTCCAAAAGTGCTCCAGATTACTGCCATCCCTTATTACTGTATTAAGATTACGTATCAGAGGGAGCACAAACTCTATGATGGGGAACATCATCTTAAGTGATCTTACTGCATCCCTAATTGTCTCATTTCTATTGTAATCTACCGGGACAGTTGAGATTATTTGAAGTGCAGATGTATGAGGTATTTATCAATAGTCAGTTTAATATCCACAGTAGATCATTTCAATGCTACCAGTTTGGAGAAGCAGGAGGAGTGCCAGCATGGGAGCTAAGCAATGTACTTCTGTGGACAAGGTCAGCAGCAAAGGGAATTTTAGCTACCTGAAAAACATCAGTTTAAGTGTATGCTAGATTTAGAATATTTTGACCACTTTACCTGGTGGCCAGATAGCCTTTTCAAAAGGGAAGCTGCTCTTATACAAGCCAAATATCACTTTCTCTCACTCAACCAGACTCCAGCACCGAAATCAGTGATTTTACCTCCCAGAAAATAGGAGTTGCTGGTCTACCACTGCCTCGATCTATTAGTTGGTTTGTGTTATTGTGTGACTTTGGTGAACCCGAATTAACCCTTTAAAACAGAAAGGTAACACAATAAATGACCTAACGAACTAACAGATGGAGGCAGACCAAAAACTCATGTGTCATGCAAGGTAAGATTACTGATTTTAGCAATGGAGTTTGGTTGGTTTGGACAGAGTGGGTCACACAAATGACACAAAATCACACAATAATGCTAGCAAACTAAAAGATGTCTGTCTGTCAGTCTGGTGGGTTTAAAGAGAGTATCAGGGCTCAACAATAAATACAAAAACAAGAGTTTAACTATTAAATTATTGCGATAATTAATTAATTGTTAGTTAACTTTTTTTCATTTATTATTATATTAAACTGAATATCTGGGTTTTAGACTGATAAAACAAGACATTTAAAGACATCACCCGAGACTTTGAGAAACTGGCATGGACATATGTCACTATTTCCTGAAATTTTACACATTGCAGCCCTAGATTCACCATGACAGTTAAATTAAGTCTTTGTTGTTATTTGATAACCACTAATAAATAAAACAATTTGTACAGGGGCAAGTAAAAGTGACATGGCAAGTAGATTTGTGATCCACTTGCCCAACTGAGCAAGTACAAATAAAAACAATAATGTTAACTGGAGTATAGAGAGACAGAACAGCTTCAGTTCCCCACCAGAAAAGGCTGTTTGAAGGCAAGATTAAGTGATAAATACATTCTAAACACAACGTACACTTAAAGTGATACTGATTTGTTTAGGTGCCTAAAATATGTTCTGCTGCTGTCCCCATCATTTCTCCAAACTGGAGGCATGCGACGATCATCTACTATAACTAATACACGGACTACGGATAAGTACCTTATACAACTCCACTTCAAAAACTCCAAACTATCCCTTTAAAACAGTGGGTCTGTTTGAGTTTCACTATACAGTTGCTTCAAATAATATTTCATTGATACTTTGCAGTTTTCAAAGCTTCTGTTCATGACTCAGCTCTGGGTTCCTCACCTCTGTTCTTCCCCTTGTAGAAGATCTTGAGGTCCATGACTCCAGTCAGTCTGCCGACAATCAGCTCGTTGTTCTGGGAACCAGCTTTTGGAGCTTTGAAGATCCCCATTCTGGACCAGTCATCCCAGTACAGGTCATTCTGAAAACAGCATCCGACATGAGCTTGTCAACAGTGATTCTTAGTCCGAATCTGATCTAACCTTTTTCTGAAACGAGACAAGGTGCTTTTTTAAAATCGCCTCACCTTGAAGACAGCGATGGCGTACGGGTGGGGCAGCCCCTCCATGAGAACGCTCCTCTGGCCCCCGGTGAAGTCAGCCCTCTCGATGCGGTCGCTGTAGGCTTCTGTCCAGTACAGCCAGTGGTCATCGGCGGTGATCCCGTTGGGCCAGCGGACGCCCTCGGACACGATGCAGGACACGTTGGTTCCATCCATGTAGCTCCGGTAAACACCGGCCGCTCGGTCTCCCCAGTCGGTCCAGAACATCAGACTGTGGGACACAAACAGTATTCATTTCACGGATTCTTAAATGGACTATTAAAATAATCACCTACTATTTCGATTAAATGGTTTGAGTTATTTTTTAAAGAAAAATATCCAAATTCCGAGTAATCATTAATGAAAATAATTGTTAGTAGCAGCCCTATTGAAATGGCGTATTGACCAACTGACATTATGGGAAAAAAACATCAAATGAGCTTTAACGGTCTACTGCCTGAAGTCCTACAAGTAGTAACAGGAATTTGGTAATTAATTTAATGATCATGGAGGTTCCTATATTTGATTAAAAGCTGTACAATGTCAGATAATTACACCCTGTGTGGTTTAACGTGCCTTCTTCTTTAGAAATACAACAGAAGCTGGATAAACTAGAATTACTGCCTCGCAGCTGTATGCCTCTGCCAAGCTACAGTTTACATCCATGTCTGTCCAGACTCATATACTGTCCGTAGAGAAGACTTCGGAGGTGTTAAAAGTTTGTGTGAAACAACAATAATTGTGTGTTCTGAGTTTGCATACCACAGTAACATGCCAATAACATGCCACCCAGCCAAATCTGCCATATCCGATTGCGGTGTTTTTCATTTTCTTTATTTTACCTCTGTTTACTATCTTGCCATCAGAGTTTTGCTCATAACTAATCATGGATGATGTATGCAGACTGCATGCACGATTGTGACTATGCATATTGATACTGAAATAAGGAAAATGTTTTATTTTACATTACATTTCACGGATCTCTTATTCTATTTCATTTGAAATCTTTTGTAGTGTTTTGATAGTATTATATGTTTTTAAACTAATTAATTTCCTTTTTAAAGTATTTCTGATATTCCTGTGTACTGCTAGAGGCAGCTTGCGTACCACCAGTGGTGCTCGTACCACAGTTTGAGAATCAAGGCTTTACATGATCTTTAATGAAAGCCAGCGCTTAAAAATGAAGGATATCCCATTGTCCCGGGGGCAATGAAAATAGCAACTGGGACTCAAAGATATGGTGCTGGGACAATTCTGAGAAATATATGATTGCAAATAAAATTATTATGACTATGCGTTATAAAATATATAACTATATCAATTTAATTATTAGGTATTCAACTTTGAGGTGGCACCGGCTCTACGCTACACTTACACACTGTCATGGTGTTTAAAAAAAAGTTTATTATGAGATAGGGTCTGTGTGAAATGTACAGACAAATGAGAAACAGGACCAGAGTGAGTCACTGAAGTGATCCGAGGTACTGAGACAAATTTAGAGCCCTGATAAAAGGTATTAAGTTTATTTTTTGGCAAAATGGAAGTTCTCACTATACATGTGTGATTCCAGTGCATCTTTTCCAATGAGAAACATGCTGTCTTCACTTAGAGACTATTTTTACAGAGGAGACAGAGGACTGATAAGAGAGCTAAACATTATGATGTCACAGTGAAGTTAACCCTTTGGATATAAAATGTCAGCACCTCATCATTTTACTCTATCATATATTTGTGTGAAACTGTGTCATAAGTAGGGTATGAAATCTTGAGTTATAGCCAGAAATGTGTTTTTGCCAAGTTTGAAGAAATCCCCTCAAGGCGTTCTTGAGATATCGTGTTTATGACAACGGAACAGAGGGAAGGACAGATAACCAGAAAACATAACGCCTCCAGCAAAAACTGCCTCATTTTCCCTCCTGAGAAAGACCAGACATGAGAGAAAGAGGAAGCGGGTACAGTGAGACAGCAAGAGTTACATTTTCTCAATAAGGGAATAAGAGAAAAACAAAGTCAAGGGGGAAGGAAAAAAAAACCACAGAGAGGTAACTTTGTGAATCAGCTGAACTCATCTTAAATAAATGCAGAGCCATGTTTACAGAAGCGGTGAATGTGGGTAAGCGTGTGAGTTTTCAGGAGGTGAGGACATTTTGTCTGGTCATCTCTTCCTCTCTGAGGCCTGTTTGATGGGTTGATGGTAGAGTTACTGGTGGTCCACGTAAAGGCTGAGGTTAGGCATTTAAATGTGGAAGTTAAAACCATACTCCATAATTTTCTGACCACAACAACATGAAGTTTACTCATGTATTATTGATGTTTCACTTCTCGTTTGACTTTCTGATCAGAATTAAAACCCCAGTTCAAAAAAATCAGCTCACTGTATAAAACATAAATGAAAACAGAATGCAATGATTTGCTAAAACTTTTCAATTTGTATTTAATTGAATACAGAACAAAAACAAGATATTCCATGTTAGACTGTTTAACTTTATGTTTTTTAGCTTTATGCTTTACTATGTAAATGTACACTCATTCTGAATTTGATTCCTGCAACATGTTTCAAAAAAGTTGGGACAGAGGCAACAAAAGACTGGGAAAGTTGTGGAATGCACCAAAAACACCTGATTGGAACGTTCCACGGGTAAACAGGCTAACTGGTTATAGATAGTATCATGATTGGGTATTAAAGGGGCATCCTCGGAAGGCTCAGCCATCAACAAGTAAGGATGGTGTGAGGTTCACCACCAGAGCATCCTCACAGGTAAAGAATTACAAACGTGTGTGTATTTGTGTTGGGTTACCTCTCTCCAGGCAGCAGAACCAGAGCTCTGGGATGTTCCAGAATAGAAGAGTTGAGCAGGGTGTGACGCAGGTCGCCATCAGGGTTAGACACCTTGAAACACAACAACAGAGACACTTTTCAGAGGTTCATCAGCTGCAGTTTCAGACCTCTGATTGCCTTTGGATGGTAGAGTGAAATTAACTGATTAAAGAAATGTGATCAGGTTAGAGGTTTGTGTGAAAAACTGTATTTTAAGATGAATATATCTGCGTACAACTCCCATTAACACAACCTGCTTTTTGAATATGTACAAGTATGGGCTCAAACACACACACAAACACTTTTAACAATGCTAATGATGCATACAAACACCTGTGCACGAAACATTTCTGTACCTCAATCTTCTGCGCTCCAGCGTCGACCCAGTACAGCAGTCTACTGATGGGGTCAAAGGTCAAAGCCTCCACGTTCTGAAGATCTTTCCTCACGACGACCTCCTGACCTGTGCTGCCGTTCAGACACAGCCGCTGCAGGAGAGAGGAGAAGACAAATGAGATGATTGTGGTGCTTAATGCTAAGCAGAAATTTCAGCTTGTGTCTAAAGAAATAAGCCTCTCTCGAGTCGCTGCGCTCATATCCCCAAGCCAGGCTTCACTTGTGTTTGGACTCAAACACAAACTCAAACAACTCAAACAAACTGCAGATGTGGGAAGTAACTGAGTACAAATACTTTGTTACTGTACTTAAGAAGATTTTTCTGGTATCTGTACTTTCCTTGGGTGTTTATTTTTCTGACAACTTTTACTTTTACTCCCTGCAATTGAATGCAGATATCTGAACTATCTACATTTTCAAAGCAGGCTCGTTACTTTAGCCTTAATGCATTCGCATTATTTTTTTATTTTCCTTCATTGCATGCCACTTGTCCAACAAGACTGATATCAACTTAAATGGATGAGACAATAACTCATAGAAAATATGTCTCCTTGGTTTATCCATCAGTGTATATTACACTTGACTGGTATAACTAGATAAAAACAACTTAAAAAACATAACAAGAAGAAAACTATGTTACAAGACAAAAATGACATAAGAAGATGAGAATGGTGTAGAAAGACGTGATAAGAGGAAAACATTGTAACAAGATGTAACAACACGTAAACCATGTAAAAAATGTAACAAGATGAAAACAACATAAACAGACATGGCAAGACAGAAAAGATGACAAAAATTATGTTAAACACATAACAAGTAGGACTATAGGCAAGAATCTGGCTATCGATAAGAACGATAAGGGGTTACAATTCACTATATTGCAATATATTGCGATGCTGTAAACAAGATGATATATTGGTATTTTTTCAATCTAATTTTGTCATAGTGTAAAGAACAAACCACCATATGTATAACATTTAAGTTAAAAAAGTGTACTTTCTCATGCAATCACAACAGGGACAACAAGTAACAGCACTGCTATTTAGCAGCTGGTGGTTAAAGCACAGCACAAAATGAACAACTTCCTCATATCTTTGCAGGTATCACAATATTACAGTACAAGACGAAAATGATGTAAAAGACGCAGCAAAATGGAAACGATGATAGACCTAACATGATGAAACAGACAGAGAGGGAGACTCGACTGTGGAGAAGAGGTGAGGTTCAGTTAGCTTTGCACAGAAACAGCTGCTAGAAATGTCCTTCAGCGGGCAACATTTTACTTTCATACTGTGAGGACATTTCAGAACCTTTTTCACTTTTACTTGAGTAAAGAAGTTGAATCAGTACTTCTACTCTTACCAGAGTCTTTTTTACACAAGCATCTGTACTTCTACTTGAGTCAAGACTGTGTGTACTTTTGCCAGCTCCACACCGTTGCTCTGGTTCCTCACTGACCTGTATGGTGTCCAGCGAGATGTCGGCCCAGTACAGGCAGTTCCTGTCATAGTCGAAGTCCAGAGCCACAGCCTCCCTGAGGCCGGCCAGAGGCAGGGCCTGGTCTGTGCCTGTGGCCAGGTCGTAGCGATGGATGGAGTTCCTCACGGCGTACAGGATGAACTCGTTACTCTCTGAAAAAGCACAGGAGACACGACCGATGGGAAGACACTTAGATATTAATTGGTCCTTGCAAAACACAGGAATTGCTGGTCTAGACCAGCAAATAAAAAGCTAAAGCTCCCATAATCTGATTTATAAGCACTGACAGACCAATTATTCACTGTGAACACTGATTTCATAAAGTGCAGGTTTACCTCCGACAGGACAGGGCAGCATCTCTCCATCCAGTCTGGACTCCACATCTCCTCCACTGCAGCTGTCCCCTGGTACCTTCCTGTAGCTGCAACACCAACACAAACAACTTGCTTCAGTCGGACACATGGTGGTGCTCTCACCAAACAAATGGAATGACAGCAACAGCAGTGATGAACCAAAGAGAACAAAGGCTGGTTTACATCCTGGGGATTTCTCAGGTAATGACAATGAATGAAGATGATAAAAGGTGACCAGTGTAGGTCCTAATTAATATGTTATAAACAGTAGATTAAGTGGTTCAAATTTGAGCTTGTGTGCATTGTCAACAATGTGAGACCAAACAGGGTTAAAAAGAAAAAAAAAGGAACAGATCACTGGGATGTACTAAATGAGGGGAATAGGATACTTTAAATTTTACTTCAAGCTCAGGTTTTTCAATATTCATTATTGATTCATTTGTTAATCACTGTCTCAACCAATCAATTAGTTGTTTGGTCAATAAAATGTCAGAAAATGGTGAAAAATGTTGATCCCTTTTCCCGAAAGCCCAAGATGACGTCCTCAAATGTCTTGTTTTGTCCAAAACCAAAGATATTCAGTTTACTGTCACAGAGGAGTGAAGAAAACCAAAAAATATTCACAATTAAGAAGCTGATATTAGAGGATTTTGACTTTTTTTATTTTTTTATTTTTATGTTATTTTTTTGGCATTTTTGCCTTTATTTGATAGGACAGCCAGAGAGTAGACAGGAAAGCGGGGCAGAGAGAGAGGGGATGACATGCAGCAAAGGGCCGAAGGCGGGAGTTGAACCAGCGGCCGCTGCAGAGGACTAACAGCCTCCATACATGGGTCAGACACTCTATCAACTGAGCTAAATGTCCGCCCGGATTTTGACTTTTTTCCTAAAAAAAAAAAAAAATAAAAAAAAATAATCAAAATTATTAATCGATTATCAAAATACTTGGTGAATAATTTAATAATTAATTACCAACAACTTATTGATTAATCGACAAATCATTGCAGCCCAGCTACAGTGACCAAATAGATGCAAACTAGGGTTGCAGGATATGGTAAAAAAAAATCTAATTGCGATTCTTTCGACAGATACTATGATAAGATTAGTGGGAATGATCATTTTTTCGTCACAATTTTTATTTTCAGTGAAAAGAAACTATTAAAATATGATGATGTAACAGTTGTTGGGTTCTGTACCAAACAAACATGTTTTCTTACATGTAGAGAAGATTTGCAGGTCATGGTTTCTCTGCAGCGCTACAGTACTTCATTATAATGTTGGTTTTTTTCCTCAATTTTTCCTTTATCAAATAACTGCAGGGTTCTGCGATTTGGATTTTGCACTTGGCCATATTGCCCTAAACAAAGTGTTACCACACAGTGTCCGTGGATTTAGATTAGGGATGTGCGCGATTAGTCAACTACATGATTAAATGTTGCCACCCTCACTAGTCGGCACCAGGAGTACTAGTTGGTTAAACTATTTATAAATATTTTATTCATGCGCAATGTCAGTTAACTGCTGCCTCTAAGATGTTATGCAGCCGCCCACCACTAGTTGGGGCTGCAGCCCCATCAGACTACAGCCCCTCTCGCCCAGCACAAATGCCACGATGGCCACCGCAACCACGGATGTTTTTATCGGCAAAGTGGCAGCTTGTAAAACAGCCTGGTTTGGCAGTGTTTTGATATAGAAAATGAAAATAAGGTTAAATGTAGGCTGTGTCAAAATAAACTGGTATATAATCACTCGACTGGAGCAACATGTGACCACATTCAGCACAGACACGGACATTAACCTGCAAACAGAGCAGCTGCTGCTGGGAGCTAAGTCAGCTCCAAGTAAACAATGTTGTTTACCTGCAGACACTGTGATCCTTGCTGAAGCATTTAGTGAGTTGTTATGTTTTGTAGGTTAATGTGTTATGTTTGTATTGCACAGTGCAAAGTGGCACACATTTCAGCAGCATTTAAAATACGATTTGGCAATTTTAGACTGATTAATAGCTTCATACGGTCTTAATACACACAATATTTTTTCGGACAGTTTTTAACATTAATGATTAATAAATTGTGCTCAATTTGAACTGGTTTCTGAGGGTTTTCTTACTGTTAGACCAGTCGACGAGCCTAAATTAAAATTTGGGTTTAATCGACAGGGAAATTAGTCACCAGGAACATCCCTAATTTAAATTTGGTCAAATTAATTGGTCCTTGGGGCCAAGGCATGGCAAAATATTGGACAAAACCTGACGAAATGTTAATAAAACACAAAAGAAGAAAGGCTTATCATATGAAAACGTATGTTAATGTGAATCCACTGGTGCAGCAGATGCCAACGTTATGCTAATAAAGCACACAAAAGAACCCCAGGCTGCACATTTCTGCTCGGTGAAGTCAGACAGTAGCAGCTTACCCTTTGCTGCGGCGGTAGGTGGTGCCGACAGGACATGGCACCGGGGGAGCGTAGAGGTCACCTAAGAACTCTGGGTCAGGCACACACACCTGCAGAGACAAGTCTTCACTCAGCTTGAAGCCGTAGTCACTGGGAGGAGGAGGAGGAGGAGGAGGAGGAGGAGGAGGAGGAGGAGGAGGAGAAAGACAGGTTGGGAGAGTAAACAGAGAGAGAAAAAAAACACAGGCCGTTAACTTCTGCCCTGTGACGAATGGCGGCACCTGATGTGCATTTTAAAACAGCCTCATTATGAGTTGTGATCGGAGCTCCTGGAGTAATAAAAATGTGCAGAGTCGGCTTAAACCAATTTATCAGTTTGCCAGTATTGAAATTTAATTAACAGGAAGATGTGAGCCAGCCAGGGCTGTCTACCTGAACTCAGAGATGGGAAGTAAAAAAAATACTTAGTATACTTAAGCAGATTTTTCAGGTGTCTGTACTTTACTTTAGTATTTATTTTCCCTTTTTTTGAACACAAATATCTGTACTTTCTACTCCTTACATTTTCAAAACAGACTCCTTACGTTAGTTTAATGCATTTGAGGGGAATTATTGAGTATTTATATTTTGTATCACTGCGTGCTGCCTTCCCAGCATCACTGATTTCAACCTAAATGGATGGAGGAATAACACGTATGAAAGATCTGGTGTATCATCAGTTCATATCACTTACAACAGACATAACAAGATAAAAATGACAAGACATACATTACGTAAAAGACATGAGATGAATTGACGCAAAAGATGCAACAAGATGAAAACGTAAGAAGACGACAAAAGAATAAAAAACGACAGAAAACACTAATATGAAAAACATGCAAGAAGACAAAAATAACATAAAACCCATAACAAGATGAAAACTATGTAAAACATGTAACAAGACAAAAACACGTAAGATGCAACAAGATGAAAATGACGTAAAACATGTAAGAAGACAAAAATGGTGTAGAACGCGTAAAAATACAAAAAAGACATAAGACAAAAATGCTGTAAAACACGTACCAAGACGAAAATGACAAAAAACATGTAACAACATGAAAACAGTGCAAAACACGACAAGAAGAAAACCAAGTAAAACATGTTTCAAGAAAAAAATATCAGACGCAACAAGACAAAAACGATGTAAGACACATAACAAGATGAAAATGATGTAAAAGACGTGGCAAGATGAAAACGATGATAGACCTAACAAGATGAAACAGACAGAGAGGGACACTCGACCGCAGAGAAGAGGGTCAGTGAGGGTCAGTTTGTTTTACACAGAAACAGCTGGTAGAAAAGTCCCTCAGAGGCCACAATGAGGGCCGAGCCTCATAAAAAAAAAAAAAAAAAAAAAAAAAAGAAAAAAACATGAATATATATGGTTGCAGCAGTTGCTCGCCATCCCCTGCGGTTGGGCTTGGCTCACGTCATGTGAGAACATGGTAAGCTGTCCTGCTGCCCAAATCCCGATATAATAGGCTATATTACGATTACACAAGATCGCACGAGAATCCAGCCCTGATTCGCTACATGACCTGCCCAGAATATAAAGCAGAGACCTCCTGCAGAGTGAACAGTATCAACAAATTTCTCTGTGGACACATTTCTACGGTCACAGCCCTAATGTAGTGTGGGAGGATTAGCCTCATCTTGTCTTTAAAAGCTGTTAACCAGCTAATAATAAATTTAACAATAATTAAATGGACAGATTTGTGGAGCTAAATGTAAATATACATATACACACACACACAAACACACAAAACCGTTGTAAACAGTGACTTGTAAACAGAAGTTAAAGTATAAGAATATGAAACGGCTATAGGTGTAAATAACTGACAAATTTACCATTTTGGTGCACATTGTTTTTTTTAAATAAACATATACAATTAAATTTAGCCACAGATTAACTCCAATTTAATGCCTCTGACATTTCAAGAAAGATCAAAAGAAAAGGACACACCCGGGCTCAACACATGATCAGAGCTCAACAATAAGGATTCCCCGCTTGCCTGAGGCAAGTGAGTAAACTTTCAAAACACGTGCCACAGCCATTCACTGCATACTCCAGTGCGATGGCTCTACAACAAAAGAACGATTGTCATGGGTATGTAGTGGCACAACAACATGGCATGTTGAAGGCATTATTTAACAACCGCTAATAAAAAAAATTGTAAAAATTGATTTTGGCTGAGATTTCTGTCCCACTTGCCCGACCGGACAAGTGAAAAAGGAAATATTAAAGCAACCACAAGGAAATTTCATATTTTGTTGATTCTAGAGGCGCCTGTAATAACTTTAAGTAAATAAAAATTATCCTCCTGCTTCAGTTTAACTGGCTAACATACTACCAACTGTAACTGTGGCTGGTAAAATCTAAACACAGGCTTGCTTCATTAGATTTCAACAAGAATCCAACTTGCTGCTAAGTGTTTAGAATAACTATATAGAAATAGTTGATCTTCTTGCAGGAGGTCTGGTTTGCTTAAGTAGGTCATATGAAGGCATCAACATTAAATGGAGAGTGTTTCATAGCCAGTTAAAAACTCCTTGTAGTAACTTTAACGATTAATCTTTATAATACTGATTGCACTAAATACATAAGTGAGGTATTTCTGCATTTAGATTTCAGTATTATGAGGTATTTTCTGTGTCTAACCATTCGTAGTCCTGGCGTGTGCAGGAGCAGTTAGAGATGGTGACGGGCCGGTCGAAGTCCTCGCCGTTAAAACACGTGGCGTGGGGAGCTCGCCTCTTAAACGTGATCTCTCTGCCCAGCAGACACTCATTACCGTGTTCGTCTGACGGAGACCAGCGCTTGTAGTCGGCCTCAGAACACGGAACACCTGGAAGAAAGGGAGAAGAAGGAAAATGATTAAATTTAACTCAGGATTACTTGGTAATGTTCCTTCCTCTATCTGTATAGAGGACTTATATAGAGGACATCTAGTAGGCTTAAAAAAAACAACAGAAGAATACATGTATTTCTCTGCTTTTCTATCCCAGCTAGTAAAGATTTAACCATCATTTCCACACAGTACTACACTTCCATCATGGTGACCATGGCATGACGACACGGTAACAACATACATGTATTGTAGCTACAGTAGGTAAAATTTTTTGTTCTTCTATATTTCACTCAGTCTTCTACTCAACTATGTTTTTACCTGGCATAATATTTAGAGTGTATTAGAGAGTACAAACTTTACAAGTACGTACGCATCCCATGACAAACTGGTCTTACTGGACCACTGCATTTTACAACTTCATTTTTGGTAAAGCAGTCTATTTCTTTTATTTTTAAACATCATATTTTCTTGACATTTTTTACTTTTGGCTGCTACAAGAGTTATGCTAACTATACATTCTAAATTCTTTCTTCAATTTTATGACTCTGTGAGTCAGTTGTGTCTTCTCAAAGACGATTAGAACCAGAGGTGGGGGACTTGAGCCACAAATTTGAGGACTTGAGATTTGCTGGACTAACCTCGATAAGAAACTCGACTTGACTTGGTATTCATGACTTGAGACTTGGTTTAGACTTGAAACAGATGACTCAACTACCTCTCTAGGTAGACAAGCAGAAACCAGTGCACCAAGCAGCTATCAGTGGAGGCTAGTCCACAAAGAATAAAATCTGGATCAAAGGATTATGCTGTCATTCACTATTGTAAGAAGATAACAGCTGTATGCAGTGTCATATGAGAAGCACTTTGGACAGATTTGTTAATAAGTCAACAGAAAATGGTGTGATTCTCCTAAACTTCGTTACTTCGTTATTAATCTAGGCTTGTGATTGATCGCCACAAAATGTCAAATATCAGTCAGATTCATTATGTGTAGTAAGGCGGCAACAGTTTATTTATTTTGATGATAAGAATTACTGTTCATGACCACTGTCTTTTAGTAGAGTGGAAACTAGGGCAGATCATCAAAATTTCATGTGCTTTGACTTGTGACCTGCTTGACTTATAGCAGGTGACTACAGCAGTGACTTGCTTGATTCTTGGGACTTGCCTGAGACTTGAAGGTTAAGTGCTGAGACCTGCTTGTGACTCCCACCTCTGAGCAGAACTAACAGCAACCAGTCATCTCAGGCTTAATTAGCTACAGTTGCTACGTGGCCAACAAACCAGCTATATAGCAGCAGTAGTTAAGGAGACTTTGGGTCACATAATATGTAAATGTGTTACCATGCAATGTAAACTTGCTACACAGTGTTGTTACCTTTCTTGCTATTGATGTGAGTGAACTAACAAGCTAATATTAACACTATAATTATGCTGCATTCATGTGAAGTCCGGATAATCGGAAACATGGTGGAAGAAAGTTAATGTCTAGTTGATGGTAAGAAACTTTTTATTAATATAAAACAGACCGCTGTGTCAGCGCTGGATTAATGTCTGGCTCCACACATGATTGTAAAAAAAACACACTCTGGCTTGTTTGTTTTTCTTTAAACCAATCACAATCTTCTTGGGCACTGCAAGGCACACTATGCAGCGACAGTGGCCTGAAAAACAGTGTAGAGATGGAACTTGTTTTGGTGGATCATTTCCACGTCAGGAGGTGAGCCCTGGCATTAAAATGGCTAACACTGGCAAACAGGCTATAGGGGAGGTGTTGGGAGACTATAGGGGGTGCTGCCTGAAACAGGCTACCAGCGGCCAGCCTACACCCACAGTCTACAGTCTGAGTCAGACTATGTGATGCATATACTTTTTTTTGCTCACATGTAATTTGTAATGTGGTATTAGGTTGTAATCATTAGTCACTATCCAAGTAGAGTGATCAGTTGGAAAAATTATTTATTAATATCAACCCTGATAACAGGTCAGGCAAAACAATATTTTAGTGGTTTTAGAGAATGAACTGGTGCAGAAACAGGTCTCTGACAAAAGCACTTTGCATTATAAAGCTTTAAAATTTTTCGGCAGACTTGGATAGCTACATGAATCTTCACTGGGACTTTAGACTCAGACAACACAACGTTTTTTTTTGTTCAAGATGGTGCAGCGAGAGTGTCAGCTAGTTACAGCAGCTCGGACCTCATTCTGTGCTTTTAGTGGTTTTTTTTGTGTTTATTTGTGCTCTTTCCTACACTAATCCCACTCATTCATGTGAAACTATGGATGTGCAACTGACAAGAATAGTTAAATGCCTTCTACTAATTTTTGGACCACATCAGGGGATCCATTCAGCCACGGTTCAATTGTTTACACTCGCGATCAGCTGTTAGCACTAGGGTTGGGTGAGTGGATGAATATAGCGCCCATTGACGGTGGGCTGAATCCATCGCTGCTTGGGCTTTTTGGCCCATTTTTGGGGCGATTTTTGTCATTTTATTTTGCTAATGTAATGGTCTGCAGAGTGATAGCCGCTGCTCCACCGCCGCGCTCTCATCCAGCGGCAGCATGCAGAGACGGAGATATCGCCAATTGCCGATGGATGGGCTGACGATGGTTGATGTCAAATTTTAACTTATTGCCCAACCCTAGTTAGCACTGTGCAATACGAGGACACTCAACAGACCAGACCAAACAGACCAAAGATCCCTGAGGCACAATTTTCTTTCTCAGGATGCAAAACACATTTACTGATATTGATGCATCTCCTACTACACATTGGATATGCACATTATTACATACTATGTTATATCTTTCTTATATTTTGCAATTATTCTGTGCAACATGCTGTTTATTTTTTCACTGTTAAATCATCATCTGTGCAATAATATCATGATTCATACTGTGAATCATCCCATGAATCTTTGCTGCTTGTACTCTGTGTAATCCAAATTTCTGGCTCGGTGCACTTATCCAATCACAAGGCAATATTATTCGTTTCTTTTAATACAATGTTACACACCTTGTGTCAATTTACAATATGTGTGCAATTATCCTGCACAATTATCAAGTTAGCCATATATTTTTTTTCCACATATCTATAAGTGAAAGGTGTACATAGTCTGTGTGTATAGTATCTATAATCTATACTTTTAATATTTTATTTTTTTAAATATTTTTTAAAATATTTTTTCTCTGTTTTACTTGATTCTACCTGCAGCAATGATGAAATAACGATTAAAAATCAGGAAGTCCACATAAAAACCCTCTGACGTGTACTAGAGCTGAGGTATAAACTCATAAATAGCTGTTGTGAGCTGTTGTCGCTAAGAGCCCAGGAACATTAAAGCTCTCCACGCTGCCCTCTGAACCTCCCTCTCACTCTCCAACCTACCCAGAACGTCGGAGGTGTTGACCTGCAGGATGAGCCAGCTGTGTCTCTGGTCGGCGTACGAGCCGAAGATGGTGAAGATGGTGCTCTTCTCCCCGGGCTCGGTCAGCAGCTGGTAGACGTACACCTCCCTGTCCGAGAACTTAAAGTCCGTCCATGTCTCGCCCTCGTTGGTGCTGAATCTGACGGGGACACGGACAGTATTTGAGCCATTATTTTATCAAGCAACAATGATTTGTCAGCTCTTACCTATGGAAGACCATTTCCAACAATATGATGAAAAAATAGATCTTCTAAGTCATTATAATTGGAAACCTTATCAAAATAATGACTTACTATCAAAACAATACTTGACACTAAGTAATACTGAGAAGGCATCTTCTTCTTATTATTATTATTTGTATTGATATTCTTATCTTTTGCAATACAGAGTCATTATTTTGAGAAACTAAGCTTATTTTGATACACAAAGTTACTATTTTGAGAAACAAACTCATTATTTTGTGATACTAAGTCATTATTTTGATAAACTAATACATTATTTTGTGATACTGACATTATTTTGATATACAAAGTTACTATTTTAAGAAACAAACTAATTGTTTTGAGATTCTAACTTTTTTTGTGATACGAAGTCAATATTTAGAGATGTTAACTCATTATTTTGAAAGTTTGTCATTATTTTGCAACACCGAGTCATTTTTTTTGAGATTCTAACTCATTATTTTGTGATACAGTCTTTTTTTTTTGAGAAACTAACTCATTATTTTGAAATTCTAATATTTTTGTGATACAAAGTCAATATTTAGAAATACTAACTCATTATTTTGAAAGTTTATCATTATTTTGAGATTGTAACTCCTTATTTAAAGACTTAAGTCATTATTTCATGACAAGTAAGTCATTATTTTGAAAAACTAATTCATGTTGAGGAAGCTTCTCATTATTTTTCGATACTAAGTCATTATTTCATAATTAGTAAGTACGTAAGTCATTATTTTGAGAAAGTTTGTCATTAAAGTGACTTACAGGATCTTTTGTCTTTTATCACATTGGCATTAATGGTCTTTCATAGTTTCCCATGTACTGTTGGTAGTCTGTACCTATTCTTTTTGTTGTATCAGTTACAGGAACTTCCTTTCACCTACGGCCTAACACACTCATTTTTTAACTTGACAACAGAGGAGAGAGCTGATACGATCATCTGGGGGGGGGGGGGGGGGAAACACCTATCTACTATGTGGGTAATAAAGTGGTGTACCACCATTATAATTGGGTAATTTAACACAGTTATGTTGACATTGGTATATATCAAGGCAAAAGCGGGTTACTGAGTAACCAGGGTGAGGGAAGCGGATTCTCTCTGCATGTAAACGAGGTCAGCTCTTCTCACATTAATATACTGCATCACCTTCATATGAATATGAATAGCCTGCGATGTTGCTGTTGGCATGGAGGTGTTTTATTACACCTCTGCTTACTGAGGGAAGCTTTATTGACTTTTTTCCACAACAAGCCGCTTCACGTTCGCACAGTCTGCTCCGGCTGACTAACGAGCAAGTCCACTGGGGCAGCTGCCGTTTATATGCTTCACTCCCTACGTTCCCTCCGGTTGTTTGGAGGTTTCAAATGGAAGCCTTCCAGTCACGGACCAGGCGCTCGAGGTTTTATGTTTGAAACTGTTAGTTAAGGTAAAACCAACGGAGTGGCAGAATTTGCATCTGAGCTCAAATATGATCTCTCTTTGTGTCCTTGGGGGACACTTGAACAGATCATTTGGACTTACTTGAGATGTGTGGTGGCGCCTCCTTGTGCGATAGCCATCAGGATACCACCGTGGTCGCCCCATGTGTAGAAATGAGGGCCGGCCAGTGCCTGGACAACAAAGAACGGAACAGAATGCACATAATAGGCATTAAAAGGTCATTTAGCCACTTGATACAATTGCTTTTGAAACAGGATGCTGGAGTGGGACAGAGACTGAGACGAAGCACAGAGGTGGTTCATTCTAAACTGTAAACCACTGGAATATCAGTCAGGATGAAAGCGTGTTTGATAAGATCAGAGGGTCAGAAGGGTGGTATTACATAAAAAAGTTCACGCCTTCTCAGGAGAGATATGGCTTCGCTCTTTACCAGAAAATTAAAGACACTATGATGTTTAGCTTGGGCAGAATATACAAGCAAACCATAGCGCTGGTCATTTTTAAATGTGAACATGTGGGTGAAGCTGCCTGGAACTCTCAAATTCAGTACATTCAATACAAAGGTTTTTATGTCTACGACCCCAATCCCAAAAAAGTTGGGATGCTCTGCCAAACATAAATAGAATGCAGTGATTTGTAAATCTTCTTCAACCTATTCACTCACGCTGAATTTGATGCCTGCAAAAAAGTTAGGACAGGGGCAATAAAAGACTGTGAAAGTTGTTGAATGCTCATAAAACACCTGCCTTGAACGTACGAAATGTAAACAGAAAAATTATGGATTTCACATCTTCAATTCATAATATCTCTGCACGTAAGGGGCAAGGCTGAAAACCAACACTGAATGTCTGGAACCATTTGTGCTGAAAGGTACATGCAGGTTTTGGAGCAACATATGCTGCCATCCTAACAACGTCTTTAAGAAAGCTTCTCCGCTGCTTATTTCAGCAAGACACATTGTGCTCATGATCCAACAGTGTGTCTTCATAGTAAAAGAGTTCAGGTACCAGACTGACCTGCCTGCAGTCCAGACCTGTCTCCTATTGAAAATGTGTCATGCATTATGAAGCACAAAGTACAACAACAGAGACCCTGAACTGTTGAGCACCTGAAGTCATATATCAAGCAAGAATGAGAGATAATTTCACTTTTAGAACTTCAAAAAATTAGTGTCCTCAGTTCACAAACACTGACTGAGTGTTGTTAGAAGAAAAGCTGATGTATCACAGTGGTATGAATTTAGGAATTTATGAATTTATGAATTAATTATGAATTAATGAATTTCCCCTTGGGGATCAATAAAGTATTTCGTATTCGTATTCGTATTCGTAAACATGCTGCTGTCACAACTTCTTTGGAACATGTTGCAGACAATGAGTGTATATTTAGAAAAAACAACGAAGTCAATCAGTTTGAACACTAAATATCTTGTCTTTGTACAACTGAATATAGGTCAAAAAGGACGTGCAAATCACTGCAATCTGTTTTTAGTTATATTTTACACAGCATCCCAACTTTTTGTGAACAGAGGTTGTAGTTAAAGGGATAGTAGCATTATTTTTAAGTGGGGTTGTATGAGCTACAAATAGCCCCTAAGTACCGTAATTGCAGTAGAAGACTCTCCACACTCCTCCCGTTAGCAACGCCAGCCCATAGTGCTGCTCAGAGATTTCCAACATAAAATGTTGTGAACGGTCCCAAAAAAAGGCCTATTTTCGCGGCCTAAAAGAGGTTTTACCGGAAAAAAATACACAGTTCCATTGTTCGCTATAATAAAATTATGCTCAGCCCCTCAAAGTGCAGGGTTAGCGCCCGCTGATCAGCCTACTACACAGTGTACTACGCAGAGCGCTGTAGTGCTCCGCCGATCAGCTGTTTTGGTCAGCGTCTTGGCTTTTTGAGGAAGAGTAGAGATATAATATACTTTTTAAAAATGAGTGATTTTGACAGTGACAGCGAGAATGAAGTGCCATTCACTTTGGAAGCAAGCGGATATCTGTATGAACCGGAGTACACTCAAGAAGAGCTGTTGCAACTGAACGGGCCGAGAGAGAGAGAGGGGAAACATCGGTGGAAAATAACGTTACAGATCGAGAGAGAGTTGGAGGAACATGGTGGTGCCAGTGTATGAACTGTGACCTAATGCCCACGGATGATGAGAGCTATTGCTGCCACGAGTGGAACTTGGTAACAGAGCAACTACAGGATCTGGGCGAATCAGAGGACGCTGTCTGCATCACAGCGAGTTGGTGAGGTCCAAATAAAAACTGCGTTTTTCCTGCACTTTGAGGGGCTGAGCATAATTTTATTATAGCGAACAATGGAACTGTGTATTTTTTTCCGGTAAAACCTCTTTTAGGCCGCGAAAATAGGCCGTTTTTTTTGGGACCGTTCACAACACTGTATGTTGGAAATCTCTGAGCAGGACTATGGGCTGGCGTTGCTAACGGGAGGAGTGTGGAGAGTCTTCTACTGCAATTACGGTACTTAGGGGCTATTTGTAGCTCATATAACCCCACTTAAAAATAATGCTACTATCCCTTTAATACATCAACAGTTACCTCATTACAACATGTTTTCAGTATCACTACCATTTCAAGATAGTGGTATGTTGAGTCGAATCTTAAAAGCTTCAAATTACTTTAAGATAAAGTCATTTTAATGTTCATATTAAGAATGTGTCAAATGACACATGAAACTGGTCACTGATAGTGTAGTAAATTATCACCCTAGTCGGATAATTTTAGTGTCTTTCATCTTGTTGTTTTAGTAGCTGTTTTCAGCAAAAAAAAAAAAAAAATCAATTAATAATGTGATCTAAGTGGAAAATAATGCTAATTTCTAAAAGCGTTTATAAGAAAAGGTCAATCCTAGGAAAAAGTGCATAATGCCAGGGTACAAACAGCATACAGGCACTGAAATGAAATTCACTGTGACAGGTTGAAAACTCTCTGATAGACGAGCTGCTTGTGCCTCAGTTTTATAAGCTGTGTTTTTCTTGTCATCTGTGTCAGATTTGGTACTGACCTCCTTCCATCGGGCTCCAGCGCTGCTGGATACATACACATTAGGCTTGTTGGCCAAGTTCCTGCCTACAGATCCTGCAAGCAGAGGACAAAAAGGCATTTAAACACACACATCACAGGGGTTTTCCCTGAATATTACAGACTTGATGTGACCGCTGCTCTTGCTTTCACATATATGGAAAAATATGTAACCCAAGAACTCAAACCATAGCATTCTGTATCTTTTCATGCATGTGGCCTTTGTATGCAGTGACAAATACATTCCTTTGACAGTATGTTGTTGTATAATGAGGAAAGAATGATCTGCTCAGGCAGTTCACAAAGAAACAATGGAATCAAACATGCAAGAATGGAAATTGAACTTTTAAGTTTTTCACTTGTTTCTCAGAAAACTGACAGGACTTCAGCCATGTTAGTGGAAAGCAGACCAAACTGTAAGAGTGATAAAAGATGAGGTCCAAAGTTTGTTTCTGATCCTTGGCAGTCATGGTAAAGTGGGAAGGATTAAGAGATACGTTTAGTATGGATGTCTGCGATTAGTCTACATGATTAAATGTCGCCACCCTTGCTAGTCGGCACCAGAAATATTAGCCGGTTAAACTATTTATCAATATTTTATTCATGCACAATGTCAGTTAACTGTTGCCTCTACGGAGTTATGCAGCTGCCCACCACTAGCTGGGGCTGCAGCCCCATCAGACTACAGCCCTTCTCGCCCAGCGCAAATGCCACAATGGCCACCGCAACCACGGATGTTTTTATCGGCAAAGTGACAGCTCATAAAACAGTGTGTTTGATATAGTGTTTTGATATAGAAAATGAAAATAAGGTTCAATGTAGACTGTGACAGAATTAACTGTCTGGACTCGACTGGAGCAACATGTGACCACTTTCAGCACAGACATGGACATTAACCTGCAAACAGAGCAGCTGCTGCTAGCAGCTAACGTCAGCTCCAAGTAAACAATGTTGTTTACCTGCAGACACTGTGATCCTTTTCAGTCTGAAAAGCTGAAGCATTTAGTGAGTTGTTAAGTTTTGCAGATTAATGTGTAATGTTTGTATTACACAGCACAAAGTGGCACACATTTCAGCAGCATTTAAAATACGATTTGGCGGTTGTAGACTGAATAAATAGCTTCATATGGTCTTAATAAATGCAGTATTTTTTCGGACCATGTTTAACTTTATCAATTAATAAACTGTGCTCAGTTTGAACTGCTTTGTGAGTGTTTTATTACTGTTAGACTAATTGACGAGTCTAAATTAAAATTTGCATTTAATCGACAGTGAAATTAGTTGCCAGAAATATTTAGTTGTATTGGATAGTACAGGGCTCTTTTGAAAATCACCAAAGTTATTACAAATCTTCCCACAGGGAACATAAATATACCTAATCATGCAAATTCATCCAGTAGATCTGAGATGTTTTTCTGCATAAGTAAAATTTTTTGATCTGCTGATGAGCTGTAGGAAAATGCAGGTGATCACTGAATCCATTAGGATTCATGAATTAATCACAGTCTGTCCAATACTTGTTGAGGAATCAGCCAATTGGACAAAATGATCAGCTGATCAAAGGCCCCAACACATGTGGCGCCCGACCAAGCAGCACCGCTACTCTCGGCACGGTGCACCGTCATGTCAAGGGTTCACATTATTTGAACTTTGACCTCTTTTGCCGCTGACCTTTCAAAGCGCAACCAATGAGATAACAGCTGTATGTGACGATGCAGACAGAAGAGACCATAGATGTGTCGACGTGACACAAGCAGAGGAGGGAGAAACTGATGGTCGAGTCTTGAAGGGAACAACAGACCCGCGAGACTGGTCATTTTAACATCACAATGAAGGAACAACGCACACAAATCTGGCGAGTTTTACAAATCAAGGGTTCCCTTTCTTCCAGACACGACCGAAGAAAAGTGTTTCAGGGTTCCCCAAACTCTCTAACACGTCATTAAAAACAGACTACGATCTCACCAGCAAACGTAATGCCTGGCGAAATGTGAACACACAGTTTATGAACTTTGCTACATCCAGAGCTAAAGGTAGCTCAGCCATTTGTATACCAGGCAGACAGGACGTAGCGGTCGTAGCACTGTGCTTTGCCTCTCTGCGGTCTACCTCGCAGCAAGTCCAGAACAAAGTTCTTACCATGTGAAGGCCCTTTAAGGCTGTCAAAAGTATAGATACCATTTGTTTGAAATGACACAATCTCTGATTACATTTAATAGTATTTAAAGTACCGAAGCTAGAAAAAATCTGATCTAAGTGCTCATTTAAAATTCTGTATTTTGGCTTTCAGCAAAACCAGACAGTGTTCTATGACTTTTTCTGTAACAGAACTGTGTGCATGTTGTTGAAAAAAGAGAAAAAATTAGGGCTGTGCTGATCTGATGCTCAGTATCAGTATTGGTCTAATACTGGCCAAAGTCACTGGATTGGATATTGAGGGGGAAAAAAGCATATTCACAACAAGTCACAACTGAAAGTCTTGCAAAACACAATTACTTTGATATCTTCAGATAAGATCAGAGACAATATCCTTATTAGCCGTGATAGCAGCGCAGCTCTGGGGATGACAGTGTCAGTACTACTTTGGCCCGGACTGAAATGTCAGCTGCAGGATGGATTGATGATATTTGGCACAGATGTTCCTGTTCCCCCACAGGACGGTCAAATGTCTTTGGTTTATGACCAAATATCTGCAAAACTGATGACATTCCCATCAGCTGTACTTTGTGTTTATTGCTAAATGTTTGCATGCTAACATGTTTCACTAAGACGGTAAATAATACCCCTCACATGTAGACAATAATACCACACCCACACAACACACATCCATCTTCAACATGCGTCCCTCTTTCCATCCATCAGGAACAATGGAATTTATGGATGATTAATACCAGCAGCATCTGACTTTGACACTTAAGAGCGGACGGACACCCGCAGACATCAATCCTGTTAATCAAATCTCATTTCAGGGTGAATGACTGCAAGAAGCTCAGATTAAAATGAGAGTAACGTGGTTGTTGTGTCTCTGTCGAGGGCTGTAAAAGCGTCTCCCGAATGAATTACGCTCTGTCTCTGTGTAATATGAGCTAATGACTCTCATTAAATATCATCACACAAGGAGCCAGAGACTCGAGACAGTAAACTAATATTCCAGACTGTGTCATTGTACACATATGAAACTGGAAAACACAAATATGCTGTCACTGTCTATGTGTGTTTATCAGAATCATGATTTAAAAAGCGACACCAGGCTGGAAAGCAGTGACTTGTTGCCCTCTCTGCTTGAAAGTTTCGGGCCCGTTCATCACTGGTGGGTGTGGTTGGTGTGGTGTCATCAGAAATGTGCTCTGTAACCACGCCCAACAGTGATGTCACCAGGTCCCAGGGTACACTTGTACTTCATCGCAGCCAGGTGAAAAGTTACACCACTGGAGGTCAGCAAAGACTGACACTGACTTCAGATGGTTTTAAGGGTGTGAAGTTTCTCTTTAAAGACAGGCACAGATATTTTTGGACTGCGGCTACTGATAGCACAAGTGTTCAGCCAGAATTCAATATCGTCAAACTTGTGGAATCTCATGATGTGAGTGAGAGTGTTTCAGCATGAGCCAGTGTTTCTTCCAGGGTTTTATTTTTGGATGAGTGGAGAAGCATTATCAGTAACACTTTGGCTATAATGCGTTATAAGCAACATTATAATGCATTTGCTGCATGTCTTACCCCTCTCCCCCTTTTCCCATTTGTCTAAAGCTGTACTATCAAGTAAAGACTAAAATGCAAAAACAAATACTTTTAAAGGAGAAATCTGTAATATATTTACTGTAATATATCAAAAAATGACATGTCATCAGAGATCAAGGAAATATGTTGAAATACTCGCTTCTGTGACAACAACGCTACAGTCGCAATTTCTATTCTGGGCAGAGATCAGATTAATGCAGAATGTTCTCCAGATGACTTAGTGTCTTTTTATGAGTCATAAGAAATCAATAACAATCTTTTAGAAGCTGTAGATGTTTATAACAGTTAAATTGAGTCATATGTTAATGGAGTTTGGCAGGCAGTGAGACAGGCAGCCACTTAACTCACAGTCCCGAGTGTGCATTTTCAAAGTAGTGGGCTTTTGTTTTCACGATAACAGATTTCACTTTACATTAACAGACAACTAACAGACTGATCAACTTACAGTGGAGGACTCATCCTCACTTGTTATTATCAATTTACGATGTTGTACGCGTCTCGCATTCCTGCATGTTTCCTGCAGCCTGCCTGAGCTTCCTCCAGTCTGGGGGGGGGGTACAACTTGCTTCAACTATAGATCATAGATTACATAGGATTTTGCCCTATGTAATATACAGTCTGTGGCTCCAACTCACTATTTGGACTGATGTACTCATTTTTGCACATGCAATTGCTACATATTATGCCTTTAAGAAAACTCTGTCTAAATGTTTATAATTATGCATGACAATTAAAACTTCAAGTACTATAACAGGTGGACATAATGTATTAAAGAAAAACTGTTGACATGTTCTTGTAAACTCAGAATAAATTATGTCAACCAAGGTAATAATGACTGACAGTAGTGCCGCCACACCATATATGTATATTGAAAACTTTTGTTAGTGTTTTTATGTTTTTTCTTATGTTCTTTTGTCGCAAAGCTCTTGTGTTTTGTCTGATTTTCTCTTCTTTTTGTAGTTGGTTTTGTCTGTTTCAATATGCTAGTCCTACTGTAGGAGAAACTAAAATTTCACTTCAGCTGTATTTTGTTTTAGTTGGAATGACAAATAATCTTGTATTTGTTGATCTATAGGTTCTGCATGATACACTGGAATAATATGTACTCATAATGTTTGTGTTACTACATATAATAAGAAGAATTAGAAGAATTCCGTACTAATAATCTCAGAGGACATGTTGGTCATACTGGTGTAGAGGAATATGCGAGCAGTTCATTCAGGCTGTGCTGTGTGTAAACATGTCTGTGCAGGGTGTGTATGTATATGCCAGCCTGTATTCATGAGTGTGTTTGACCCGTTGAGTGCCCGCTGGGTGCTGCAGCAGTAATTAGCCCATCTGTTTGAGAGCGATAACGAAGCAAATGGTGCCGTCGATTGCCAGTCCTCCCTCCTCTCTCTCCCTCTCTCTCTCTCTCCATGCCCATTATCTAATAAGAATTTAATTAGAGGGACTGGTTGGATGCAGGGGAAGCAGTCTCCTAGACACCGGAGAGTATCACCAAATCAATGCTTCTCACCAGCTGCGGAGAGGCTTCAAACTGAACCACAGGCAACAAACTCTGCTTCAGCGGCGAAGGCAGAGAAATTCAACCCACTTCACTCGGAGGAATTCATCTGTCTGCAACATGTTGAAACAGCCCTCCCATTACTTGTGACTCTTTATTTTGATTTTTAGAGGTTTAGAGAGCAATTGCAAACTTTAAAAAAATGTTCACTGAAGTCTGTGTAAAGGAAAAAGGGAGTTTTTTTTCTTCACATTCTAACATTTCAACACATTCTACAAGTTAGAAAATAGTTGCTGAAAACAGGTGAAAATACTGAGAACTATGCAGTACTTAATTATGGAGTGAACTGTTGTTCACGATTTCTGTGTTCAGGATTTTTTGGGTGGACATGAGAGAAGGTCGGTGACGTGCCGGAGCCTTGGTGCCTCAACACTATATAAGCCCCTCACCCTCCCTAACGGTAAGTTACAAACGTACCTTCAGCGACTCTCTCAGTCCAAATCAGCCCAGCAGTTCACTTCAGCTCACTTCAGTTCCAACAACCCAACACAGAAGGAAAAATAAGTACCATCCTGTCACTGTCCTCTGGCTCTGGTGGCTCAAACATGTCTGGACATGTCCAATAAAGCTGACTGATGGAGCATCCATGTTTCAGGTTGTTTTGAGGGCATAGGGGTGTTTGACACTGAGACAGCTGAGCGGACATCCCACCAGCTTTTCAAAGCAGGGAAAACTGTTCATTTTTTCATGATTTTGAGACCCAATTTTATATACTTAACAAATTTTAATCTGTCAAATTTAGCTGGGTGGTTAATGACATATGCTTCTGTGGTGTGGTTCGTGTTTTACAGGAACTTTAACAAACACTGACTAAATATTTTCACCAGCAACATTTTTTTCCATGAACAGGATGAGACAGCACCAATGGGGGGGGCGATATTTGTCATTTTATTTTGTTAATGTAATGCTCTGCAGAGTGAGAGCTGCTGCTCCGCAACGTGCTCTCCAGCAGCACAGTACACACCCACTCAGCCAAGCGCTCTGAGCTGGGTGAGGAATGAGGGGTGAACAGCCTGTCGAGCCCAACTCTTTTCACATCTAAGGTGGAGAATTAAGGACCAGAGCTGGTGATGGGAAAGACTAACAAAGATGGTGCGTTTTACATGATTTACTGGTGAGTTTGAATGAAGTGTGTTTTATCAGGAGTTAACGAGCCAATTAAGCTTGTCTCAGTTTGGTAAAAGGGAGAAACTTGGATTCAGAAGGTGTACAGATGTATTTTTTCTGTTTAATAAGGAAAATATGTGTAAAAATGTTTCATTTCTTGACACTTTCTGAGTTTATTTTGTTTTCTGGATGAAGTAAATGTACGTAACTCGCCCGTTTGCACACACAGCTCCCAGCTGAAACTCCGGAGGAGGTGGAACCCTAGTGTGCGTAACATGTCAGGACTCCAGCAGCAGCACACAATGAGCCCTGTCAGGGCTTGGAGTAACTTACATCAACTGTTTTACAGAAAGCAAGTTAAAGTTAACAATGACAACAACAGGGCTTGAAAGAAAAACAAGGTGATATTTGGGCCTATTTTTGTTACAGTGACGCTAAGAAAAAACAACAACTGATGCATTGCTTTATCAGAACGGAAACAGTGTGGCCATAAAGTAGCTGGTGAGAATACCACAAACCTGAAGAGACATATTCAGGCTCAGTATAAAGAAACCGAGCAAGGTTAACGAAACATTGGGTTGTTTTTTCAACGTATATTGAGCCAACTAGTAAGGTGGTGGTGCTACATTATTTGCTGTGTTGTGGCTCATTCAAGCTGTTTTTCCATCAATTTGACAAAATCTCATATGAAACAAATTTGACTAGAATGACAAAACAATGGCTGGCTAGACTAGACTGACTGAAATGTTCAATATGATTTAATGACTAACAGAGACTAAATATCCATAGCTTTCATTGACTAAAACTAGTCTAAAATAGTAAGGCTGATATCTTCTGATCTGCTGGTCAATATGTTCTTGCCAAAACAAATTTTCATTGGTTGGACAGTCGCTGGTGTTACTTTAAAAAGAAGAAAAGCACTTCTTAATCATTTTTCTCTGCTCCAAACTAATTGACACAGTGTCAAAGGACCAACACAAATCACTACATTGGCCCCCAGCCCCAGAACTCAGAGGATAAAAAGTTTATTTCTGATGACAAAATGTGTGTGGATTTTACTCCGCTGGACTGATTTCTCAAAGATGGTTGGCTCGTAACAGTTCAAGCTCAATGATGGACCGATACCGGCTGTCTGTGAGCTGACTCCAAACTTGAAAGCTGTATGTTTTGCTGTGTTTTATGTTGGTTTAGTGTTTATTTTGTAGGTTATCCTGTTGAATTTGGCGTTATCATGTTGCTAACGTTGCTATTCCCACAAGCTGGGTCAATGCTGGACTAATATTGTAATACTGGGGGACAGTCAAGAAAAACCGTGAATATTAAGCCTCATTTGAAGCAAGTAAAAAACAAGAAAAGTAGGTCAGATGAGAGTAACTGAGCTTGGCTTTGCTGTGGTTTGTTCTGCTCTGTGATCCATGTCTCCCGTGTGTGTGTTGTTGCTGTATGTAAATTTACTTGACAGACAAGCACTGAAGGTAACATTATATCTACATGTGAAAAAGGAATGGTTAAACTGCAGGAATATATTTGCTTGGCAACATTGTGAAACTTTGATTAGCATCCATTTCGGCTGCCTGTGGCTAATTTAATTAATCAAGAGATATTATGCTGTTTTTTTTTTTTGCCTTAATCGACCAATTGATTGGTTGAAGACTAAGTAGAATTTCTTTCTTTCTTTTCAGTTTTTTGCTTTGGTTGACTATAAAATAGTTTTGGTTTTCTCTGGATAACATAAGACTAATATGCCCAGACCTTCAAACTTTCGACTTCAAAACACTGACACACTAAACACAAAGTTTCTAGCACCTTCTGCAGAGTGCAACCATATTTCCTGTATCTATTGCAATACAGGAAGTGGATATTTACCATACTAAAAAAGACAGAAAAACAGCTCAGTCACCACAGAGGAAGACTTGTAGGTTTCCTGTGTAGGGTGAGCTTATCGCTGTCATCAGAACAAGAGGAAGTTGCTGATAAATAGCACATGCCCGGGTGGCTCCGGCTCTGTCAGTGAGATCATCGTCAGACAGATGGCACCCAAAGTCTCTTCATCTGTCTTTACTGAGAGAGACTCGTACACACGCTCCTGCCAAAATTACTGAGATATTTTAGAAAAGATTGTTTTTCTGTCCATCACACAGTGTAGGAATACGATTTAACTGCTTTGGGGTTGGTTAAAATGCAATTAAAGATGAAAAAGTTTTAAAGACACTTCCAAACTACTAAATTTCAATTTATGTGGTCCAAAAAGACGCAGACTGAGCCTTTAATCGCCACACATGGAAGTTAAAATGAGGTAGTCTGGTGCTCATAACCTCGACTCATTCACATAAATGTCAGCTGGATTTTTCAACACTTTGACATTCTTGAAATTGCTGCCTTTTGTCGGGGATGTTGCTGTTTGTTGTCCCACCTGTGGCCATGATGAGTCCTGGAGCAGAGTCCTTGGACAGAATGGGCATCCTCCTCAGCTGGATGTTGAACAGCTGGCTCCAGCGCTGGGCCAGGTGCAGAGAGCAACCTTTACTGAGCTGAAAGGGAGAGCAGAGTCAGACGATGTTGTTTACTTGGTTTCAGTACTCTTCTTTCTGCTTTAACGCACAGTTTCCTCAGGAGACTTTAGTCCAACTGCTAAACAGAGAAAGTGAGTGATAGAACAGAAAGTCTTTAGTCAAATTATTAATGTTGGTTTGCCAGCATATTAGTTCAGGTGATGCGTGCCAAATTTTCAGAAATGAAGCCATCACAAAAAACGCTTGTGGCGACATGGCAGCAATTTTACTTTCCACCATAGCTGAATTATGTATTTTGCATCATATCTCCTGATCCTGAGCACCATGTTTTTGCAATGGGCTGAGACTGTTCAGGGCTCCAAACTGTACAAGTGCACTAAGTTTCATGCTTTTATAAAAAAGCGATCATTATTTTCACACGTCACCTGGACTATACTGGACTGATTATTTGAGTTAGTACAAATTAAATTCCAAACGCCTGCACTATGATTGAGATTTGGCCCTCTCCTTCGTCCTATAAACCACTGGTTCCCAACCAGGCTGCATAAAACCCCAAGGCTTTGTCTGCTCTGAGGCTGTCAAAATTAGATTTGAACATTTAACTAAAATCACAATTTATAACAAAAGTCTGTACACAAAACTCTTTAACTTGAAATGATTGTTTTGTCCTCACTCAGACAGAGTCGGCTATTTAGTGAGGCTAGTTAGTTAGTTAGTTCTTATGGTCAGAATGAGTGTGTACAAGCTACTGTGTTAGGTTGTTATGCTTCTACTCAAAAAGAGACATTTATCAAAGGTAAAGGTTCTAAGAATGGAAACAATTATAACTGATGTTAATTACTGACAGTAAAGCTTTGGAATGAATCACTTATTCTCCTGCTGTAAACTTTATCATTAGTCATTATCAAAAGACTTTCAATAGGAAATATCAAAGGAAAAAAATCTTCGGCAATCACAAAATTCTATAATTTAGTGATTTAGTTGTGAATAATTAGCCAGCAGTCTCAGTTCATTTTTCGTTTTCCAAGGGGTGTCCATCAAGCACAGATCAAAATGCCTCTGGATGTGATTGGATATACCTACAACCAATGAGAGCGACATAACTTGTGATGTATCGTAGCTGGTAAATTAAACTTACCAAATACTGTCAGAAGTAAAGCAAACACAGCTTTCTTATTGAGTTAGTTGTTTGTTCTTATTCAGAGAAAATATATTGTTGAGTTAATTTAACACTGATGTGAAAGCAGATTCAACAGAAACAGCTCCACATCACCAGCAGCCATCTTGATTGTTTACGAAAATGCCCGAACAGGCAATAAAGTCGCGGTCCTCAATACAGTCATCATAGCAAACCTGCCCTGTATTAGATTAATGGTTGTCAAGTAATTTGTAAGTCATCAAATTACAAAAACCAGCTGATATACAGTGAACCTCTGGACCTCGGGGTCTTAAACTATTAATCAATTATCAGAATTACTGGGGATTAATTTTCTTTCAACTGACTAATCCGTGAATCATGTCAACACTAGTACAGTATAAATCCATCGTTTGGAAGCAGAGGTCATGTACTCTCTGTGGTAACATATGAACCTGAGCAAAACACTGTGCTCAGATTTCACAATCCTAATCATATTCACCCTAAAAACAATGGATGACAATAAGGAACCAATTTCTGATGTTGGCGAACAATAGTCTAGAATCATTAAAGACAGGGTTTGTGGGGGTACCTGGCAGTCCACAGTTCCTCCCAGGCTGTCGGCAGCGGGCGGCTGGAGCAGTTCCCACGTCCCTCCCTTGTCGAAAGTGATGACTGACCGCATGTTGTCTTCGCTGACCGAGCCGTTGATGAGTGTGGCGATGAAGACTCCTCGTAGCCCCTCCACACGGTGCAGGTCTGCGAAAGGCTCATTGGCAAAGTACCTGAAACAGAGACGGGATACATCATCATCATCATCATCAGGATCAGGAAGAATCTTTTGCTTAACCTCTTAAAGTCTACTAGGATGCCCGTGGATGCCCGTGGCCAACTTTACTGTCTTTCAGAGGCTGTAGCGGGCTCATAGTAACATATGAAACTAGACTATCTAAGGCATCCACTGATATCAAATAAACATTACTCAAAAGTTTGGCAAAAATGTATCTAAGTAAAAACTAGCATAGCCATTTTCACTTTTGGGCAGTATAAATGTGTTTATTTTCCCCTATTCTCTGAATATTTTTGCATACTGAGGTTCCCAAACAGTATTTGAAATGCATTGCATGGCTGTGACTGGAAAGCTGAGACTCAGTGCCTCAATGAGACTTCAATGAGCCCTGTTGTATTTATGTATTTATATCAGTCAGCAAAGTAGCTATTTCATTACAGTGAGACCATTTTTTGAAACTTGACCTCACTGTATAAAGTGACTAGAGCCTGACCGATATGAGATTTTTGAGAGCAATACCAATGTCGATTTTAGAGGGGAAAAAATTCACAGATTACCGATATGGTGGCTGGCATAATGAATTTTTTAGCTAGAATAAATAAAGACCTTTTCTATGTGGATTATGAACCAATATGACCATACAAACATACTCAGAAGGCTGTTTTCTTAAACAAAAACCTTTATTATAGAATACTATATATTTTATTTAACATGTTAAATAATTTAACATATTAGCTAAACAGCTGCAGAAAGGTACCACAAGAACATAAAGAATAAATAAAAAAAATAGCTAAATAAACATCAGCATTGTACAGAATCAGTCAATTAGTGGCAGGTTGTAAAACATGAAGCTTCTCAGCATTTACAGCCGCCTCTTGTCCTCATTAATGTTCCCTATTGTGCTAAATCTAAATCACCCCAAGCATCATTTTCTACATTATATGTTCTATAAAAAGTTTTTGTATCAGTGCATATCAGTAAACATACATGCTGATACTGATATTTCCTCTATAGGCACATATCAAGCCAATATCAGGCTGATTTATCATTCAGGCTTTAAAATGACTCAATTTCCAATGTATATAGACAATTAGGAGGTCATCATCCAATCATAGTGAAATTCTTGTGAAAATCGCAGATACCGATATATGCACATATTTTTTCCAGCTTATTGCAGAAAGCATCAAGCTCTCCTGTAGTGAAATAACATTAAAGTTATTATGCCTTCTCTTATCGTGATGGCTGGCGCCGTGATTGGCATTACTCCAGACTCACTTAAGGTCACTTTAGCAAAAAAAAAAACCAAAGGACCAAACTAAAATCAGTTCTGTTCTTTATAGGCACAGTGTTTTAATGGACTCAGGCATCACTAGTGGCTCACTGAATATGAGCCTCTGAATGTTCTACTGAACGTCTCAGAGTGGCCTAGATCCAGAACTGTACATCATGTCTCAAATGGCTTTTTTATGGTGTTATTCATTTGTTGTGTACTGCAAATGTAACATCTATATTGTTTTCTGTGTGTAATCTAATCTAATGCACCACTGGCAGGTGCAGACATAAAATACAATGTTTTTCAAAATGTACACATTCTCTGGGAAAAACATAAGAAAAATGCTGTTAACAGTTTTTTTTGTTGTTGTTTTTTCACAAAGTCATCGTTATGATGAGGATGACATCTCTCAAAAGGGACAATTCACCCCAAAATCTAAAATGCATGTTTTTCCTCTGGCCTGTGGTGCTATTTATCCATCTAGACAGATATGGCCATAGAGATGTCTGCTATCTCTACAATATAATGAGACTAAATGGCACTCAGCTTGTGGTACTCAAAGCACCAAAGAATACATTTGAAAGACTGAACAGCAATGTCCCTATCCAGAAATCATGACCCAGTTACTTAAGATAATCCACAGACTTGGTTGTGAGCAGTTTCATGTAGGAACTACTTTCTTTCTGCAGTAGAATCTACCACGCACCAGCCTACATGAGTGCTCACAACAAGGTCTGTGGATTATCTTCAGTAACCAGGTCATGATTTCTGGAGAGACACACTGCTATTTAGGTTTTGTTTTCAGCATTTTGAGCACCACAAGCTGAGCTGCTAAAGGGGCTGTTAGCCCCAGACTAAGGGAGCTGTTAGCCGCTGACTAAGGGATCTGTTAGTCCCAAATTAAGGGAGCTGTTAGCCCCACACTAAGGGTGCTGTTAGCCCCAACTAAGGGAGCCGTTAGCCCCAGGCTAAGGGAGATGTCAGCCCCCAACTAAGGGAGCTGTTAGCCTCAGACTAAGGGAGCCGTTAGCCCCAAACTAAGGGAGCCATTAGCCCCAGACAACGGAAACTGTTAGCCCTAGACTAAGGGAGCTGTTTGCAAGGTTATCCCCTGAAAACTGACTAAAATTCCCCACCGGCACAAAAAGCATTTTCCCCCATAAGCCTCCCATATTAAAGAGATGTCTGTAAAACTGTTGACAGGACACCTCAAACCGCAAACAAGGTCAGATAAGACTCTTTCTAGGATGATTTTTTGATCCATTGAGGTTTTATATTTGTAAAACTTAACTAGAGTCAAAATATGCAATTTATACATCTGTGACATCATCACAATCGATCAAAAGTCTATGGGCCAGTGGGCCATATCAGCAGGAAGTAAACCCAGAAGCTAGTAAACTTTTTGGGCTATGGTTTGCTTAACCCCAGGGACCTAAGTTATCCCAGGGTTGACTCTTAAGGAAATGTGCTGAAGAGATGCTGATACAACAGCAAATGAGTGACCAATGCTTTACTTTCATGAAAACCTTTACTTTCAGCATAGAGATGTAATGTGTGGTAATTTATTCCAGACTGAATATGGCTTTAAAAAAACATTTTGCTGATTTATTTCTTGCACAGATTTTTTCAAAAACAGTTGATGTTCTTGTTCACTTCACTGGAGAACACTGGAGGGCAAACAGAGGGAACTAAATGCATCAGCATTTTGAAATTACAGCTGTAACAGGCAACTTCTCTCTCAGCAGAGAGAAGTAAACAGGAAGCTTGAACTTCATTACCCAGAAATGATGTATGAATGCTGCATGCATGCACGCGACATGCACGCTTTAACCAACCTGTCCAGCACAGGATGCTTCCTATTTTCATAAGCAGAAGCAACAGGGACCTGCAGCTAATTTCATTAAGAGAAGACACAGTGTCAAATTAACAGGAAGAATGATCGTTGGCAGGTGAACACCTGAGCCAACACTGTGTGACCGCTCCTGCCAAGACAACACACATCTTCCTGATGTGATTATGGAGAAGACTGAGCAGAAAAACAATGAATACGGAGCTAAGAGTTCAGACAGTGCTGCGGCATCAGATCAATAGATTGTCTTTTATTAGATAAAAAAGCATTACCCGTCTGTGTTTGCAAAGCCTTTGTATTATCAGTGTTATCAGGGATTGAGGTCTTCCTGTCAGTTCCCCAGGTTGCTAGGAGAACTGCTCAACCACCAGCAAGCCTGCAGATTATGTTTAATTTGTCCTGTAGGTACACACCGGGTTCACTTTCATATGCAGGTATTATTTGCTTGATGGCATGACTCATAACAAAAACAAAGACAAAAGAAGCAAATTAACTAATGATATTTATCCAACTGCATATGTATGAAAGGTATAATCAGCAACATCTTCCTAAATAAAACAATATATATTATATAATCCCATTCAATCAAGTGTGTGGTGGTGGCTGCATCTGCAGAGACTCTGTCCTCTGCCTGTATTTCCTTATTTATCTAATTATTTTACTGTGTTCGGGACGTTGCACCAACCCAAAACATTGGTGTTTAATGTCCTGATGCGTTTACAGACAGCTTAGACAAATCCTACCAAATCTGAGTCAATTTGACTGTGTCATACATTTTCATCAGCATCAGTGGCAAGCTTCCTAATATGAATCCTACAGCATAACCACAGCACATATTTTTCTATTTCATTAATTAATAAAAATTCCACCTAAAGCAACTGGCTAAGATAACCATGTAGAACCCTGTGGAAAGTTGGGACACTGTAAAACACAAATAGAAACAGAATGTAATGATGTGCAAATCCTTTTTGACCTATACACGACTGAATTCAACTGAAAAAGTCAAGATATTTCATGTATATATTGATAAATTGTATTGTTTTTGGTAAATATACATATAATTGTAAATACACTCATTCTGAATTTGATGTCTGCACCACCTTCCAAAAAGTTTGGACAGTGGGAACAAAAGACTGAGAAAGTTGTGGAATGCTCAAAAAAACATCTGTTTGGAACATTCAGGTAAACAGGTTATAAATGACAGTATGATGATTGTGTATTAAAGGTGAATCCTCGAATGGCTCAGTCGTTCACACACAGGAATAGAGAGAGGTTCAACACTTTGTGAAAAACTATGTGGGCAAAGAGTCCAACGGGTTAAGAACAACGTTTCTCAACACAAAACTGCAGGAATTCAGAGATTTCACCATCTATAAGCCATAATATCATTAAAAGATTCAGAGAATCCAGAGAAATCTCTGCATGTAAGGCTGAAAGCCAACATTGAATGTCTGTGACCTTTGACCCCTCAGGCAGCACTGCATCAAAAACCCACATCATTGTATAAAGGATACTAGATGGGCTCAGGAACACTTTGGAAAACTGTTGTCAGTAAACACAGTTTGTCGCTGCATCTACAAATGCAAGTTAAGACTAAACCATGCAAAGAGAAAGACATAAATCAACAACATCCAGAAACACTGCAGACTTCTCTGGGCCCGAGCTCATCTGAGATGGACTGACACAAAGTGTTAAAATGTGCTGTGGGCTGACGAGTCCACATTTCAGATTGTTTTCACAAATCATGGACGTCTTGTCCTCTGGGCTAAAGAGGAAAAGGACCATCCAGACTGTTACCAGCATTAACTCCAAAAGACAGCATCTGTGATGGTATGGAGGCGTGTTAGTTCCCATGGCATCATGGGTAACTGTCACATCTGTGAAGGCCCCATTAATGCTGAAGTGTACATACAGGTTTGAGAGCAACATATGCTGCCATCCTGACTAAGTCTTTTTCAGAGATGTCCCTGCTTATTTCATAAACATTGTGGACGCATGGCTTCATAGTAAAATAGTTCAGGTACTAGAATGACCTGCCTGCAGTCCAGACCTGTCTCCCACTTAAAATGTGTGATGCATTATGAAGCACAAAATACGACAACAGAGACCCTGAACTGTTGAGCACCTGAAGTCATATATCAAGGAAGAATGAGAAAAAATGTCACTTTCAAAACTTCAATAATTAGCGTCCTCAGTTCAGTTTCAACATTAAATAGCTTGTCTTTGCACTGTTTTCAGTTGAATATAGGTTGAAAAGAATTTGCAAATCTTTCATTCTGCATTCTGTTTTTATTTGCATTTTACTCAGTGTCCCAACTTTTTTGGAATCATGGTTGTATATTAGATTCCACTGCGTAGGGAATAATGGAATTATACATACTTTTCTTTAGATATCAGCATCGTTTACCAGCAGTTGACAATGTGGTTTTTTGATGGTTGATGCTGATATTAACAGGGCAGCCGAAATTTAGTGATACTGGGACTTAACTAATGGTCAGTTTTCACTTTGGTTTACAACCAGCCAGACAGGATTTTAAACAATAGTAGATACTGTGTGTGTGTGTGTGTGTGTGTGTGTGCGTGTGGTACCTGATCAGTGTGTTGCTGCCGGAGCCCTCTGGACTGTAGTACAGAACGTTCTCCAGTGACAGAGAGAAGGACAGACCCTGTGTGTCTGAGATGTACAGGTGTGTGACGTTGTTCAGGTGGTTCACGCACACAAACACTTGGTCCTCTGACGCATCTGCTATGTAGTACTCCTGTTAGGAAGAGGGGGAGGGAGAGGAGGTCATCTTCACATCAATTAACTGCAGCCTGATTCGACCGAGGACGTAATAAAAAGACCGGACACACAGTGAAAAGTCTGGATATCACAGTGGAAACGTGGACTTGTATACTGCACCGTGTAGTGTAGGTGGTTCTTCCAACAAAAATAAGGAAGTCGATTGTGTCACGTATTTTTAGAACTGGAAACCGCACTGTTGATATACAGTTTGCTTATTTCAAGTAGTCCGCAGTGCACCGAAACAGGGAGATGTGAAGCAGAGCTGTGGATGTGATGACAGTGACTGTGACTCATGTCTGACTCGAGAATGTTCTAATTAATCCCCAAATTTAGCTCATAAACTTGATGATCATTTTGGGAGCTATAATCGTGATAATAAAGAAAATAATACCAAGAAAATAATACCAACACTCTAATTCAATTTCTTTGGTCAAAAATCATTCATTAAGGATATACACACACACACACACATATGTGTGTTATAATGTAATTTATGAAATGTTTTAGCCAGCTGTAATTTTTATAATTTCTAATCTTAGCCTGTGCCAGAAAACACCCTTGTCCCAGACAAAAATTCAAGCAAATTCAAAATTGTTTAATTATGTTGAAAGCCTTCAAAATCTAAAACTAACCATACCTACTGATAACATAGGTATAAAAATGAGCTATTTTAATCATCTTTGTTTTAAAATATATTTTTCTGAAAATGCTGGCCCTTTAAAGTTGGGTCCCAGATTTAATCAGGTATTGAAAGGTTTAATTCTACCAGAAGGAGCCCCGTCTCGCTTCCTGGTTTAAAAAAGGCAGAAATTCTGCTATATACTCCCCATAAAGTCGCCCCTGAGGACCGATTTAGGTCTTTAAAAAAAAAAAAAAAAATTGTGTCTAAAGCACTATTATATATTTTTTACAGCACAGCTCTGCTTGGATGAAACATCATGAATGAAACCTACCCAAAAATGTAACCGAATAGTAGCTTTATATAACAATTTTACCAATTGATTCCACTGGGTGAGGCACGTCTGCGCCACGGTTCTGATCCATCCTTCACAGGGCTGCCTGTCCCACCAGCAGCATTTGAGCAGTGGAGCATTTTTCCCTTTTGATTATGTTTACTTGCTCAGATTGCGTTGATTTGGTCCTCTTTTCTTGTATTTTGTACTTCTACCATGGATAAGTAGGCTATGTAGTTGGTCATGAGTCTATATGAGGTCTTTTATTTTGAAAATGGACTGGTTGCACAGCAGACATTTCAACTTGTCAGTGCAGGAAAAACACTGGAGGACTTGGTGGAATTAATTAATAAACAGTATTTATAGTTCAGTTCCATTAAGTGTCCCAGTAACAGTGACAGTTAACCAGCATTCGCCTGTATTAATGACATTAATGCGCCCACTCAATCTGCTCTGCACAGATCGTTTGGGTGTGTATCTAGGACATGCTGTGGTGCTGCTGGTGGAATCACAGTCATCGTGGAGAATGGCAGCGATCAGTCCTGCTGATGTGACACGGCCGTAACGCGACGCAGCTGCGCCCCGTGTAATCAACCTGTTAGGTGCGTTGACTATGCGGATGATAAAATCTCACAAAGACACACCTTCACAAGAACGAGTCAGGCTGCAAGGACAAGGTTACAACAGGCTTGTCCAGTTAAGGGAGTTTTCTCAAATGTTGAATGCTGTCTATCCAAAAGCAGCGGTACCAGGTTTTTGACTAATAGTCTTAATTGACTAAAATAATGGTCTAAAGTTTAGACCATTATTGTAGTCAATTTAGTCAATTTGGACCATTATTTTAGAGAGTTTAGACTCTAAACTCTCTAAAATGATGGTCTAAATTGAGTAAAATAATGGACTGAAATGACTAAAATAATTAATTGACTACATGTAGTTTAAAGTCAGAAACAATGTGATTAAAGAATAAACAAGATCATGAATGTGATGTGCGATGTGATGCTACTTCACAGTTTTTCGATACTACAGACACATTTCTGTGTGTTCTGAAAAAGTGTTGAGTTTTAAATCCCAGCCCTCCTTCAACATCAATTAATCCTTGAGTCTACTGATAAGGCTTTGAGACGTTCTTCATTCCTGAATTATTGCTGCAGTACACATGAAAGAGACTCACTGTGATTGGATGTCGGGTCATAAACTGGGCGGCTTTCATTGGCTGGCGGTTGTAGGAGACCCAGAGCTGCACAGATGAAGGTTCGTGGCTGCCAAAGAGTTTCTGGAGAGGCAGAGGACACAGAGACAGCACAGCTCATTCAACTGCTCATCAGTTATGTCAAACCCTTCAGCGTCTCACAGGCAGCCAGGCCAGTAACACGCTGTGAAGTTTTGTTTCTCAGCAGCTCCAACTTGGAAATGACTTACAGGCTTCATCTGTCACTGAAGGATGAATTCTGTGAGTTAGCACAAATCAAAAATCCCCTCCCTTTTTTTTCCTCCCCTTTTATTCAAGCTTCACTGTTGTTAGACACCCAGGCGTTAATAAAGCAGAAATGATCTTGTGTCTCTCTGGAAGTCCTGATTATTTCGTTTTTACAGAGGACGCTGCTGTCACATGTGGAGTAAAGCTGGACAGTGCTGTCCCCAGAGCAGAGAGGCTGTGAATAAGTAGGAGAGACTTTGGTTATCTGGACTGTCCTGATGATGTTCTTCTGTCTTAATATCCCAGTGGTACAGAGCTCGAGAGCTGAGTCAGGAAACATTAAACGTCCGGACTTAAAAAGAATCCCAGTGGGGTACAAAAATCTGTGTGTGAGACAGAGTTAAAGAGAAACTCCAAGGGCACGTCTTCATTGTCATTACAAATACATTACGAGACTGGCTGCTGGAAGGAGCGCAGCTCTGATCTTTTATGAATTAGAAGCATTCAGACCAGACAGAGCGGAGGACTTGAGCATATCTCATTTCTCTGTCTGTGAGTGACATCTTCTGATCAGAATCCTGGAGGGATACTCCAGATTTTCATTCATGTGACTCAGATTTTCATTTGAAGGGTAACAAATGAGCTACCCAGCATACACATGTACACTGATGACATGATGCATTTACTGTGTGGGAATCTGTATCACAGGAAACCTGTCATGGACATGTCCATCATTTTAATATTTTTCCCGAAAATAAGACTTTTTCTCACCACTTTTTCCAGCCAATTTTCTCAGGAATCCTGGGAAAGAAATTTTTTTTAAGGCTTAACTTCAGCTAAGCCCTGGCCATTTCAAGCAACACTAAATGCAACGAGAATTACACATATATGTATTCCTAACCTCACCTTTTTTGTGTGTTGTTTTGATATCATTAAGGCAAAAGAACACAATTTATGTCCATAAACATTAGAATAAATATAAGCTTCGCATCCAGCTTGAACTTCGTTATATCTGCAGCTGGACTGCGACTGCCTGAATCGAGGAATGCCAAGTTAATTGTCTGTGATTTGTCTTCTGAGAATAACAACCTCATGAAAGCGATATTTTACAAATCTTCAGGATATAAACTAACAAAATTCATTAAAGCAAGTCATTTGTTGTTTTCTAAGCCATTCTATTAAACTAAGTATTCTACAGCTGCTCCGCTGGTGCGAACCGAGGCTGTGAGTGCGAGCTACCGGCAACAGACGAATCAGTGAGTACTACGGTACTGACGCAATCACAAGAGGTCAGCCTGCAACAGAATGAATTTGATGGGCCAAAAGGTGTTACCGTACTACCTACAATAGAGGCGCAATCCCACAAGGTCAGACTCGGAGCACGTATGTGCTTTTTAATCATAGCGTTTTGTGTTAATTTATAGGCTGTGTTGTGTTTTACTGGCGCACAGCACACACACATATATATCAGTAAACTGTCGGTCTACATTTTTCTGAATATATTTTAATATATTCTGTGTTTAAAAAAGATAAATAATTTAAAAAAAAATATTCTCCCGTTTCACATCTTTGTATTTCCCAGGAAAAGGGAAATGTTCTTGAATAGATTTCCTGGGAATCCCGTTTCCCAGGATTAAACTCTACTCTGTAGCTCAATCAAAGTTAGACATTAATCGAGGAATTTTACAAAATTGACTGTGTGGTCTATACCATATCCCAAATGAATCATGAAAATGAACCAAACAAGCTGATTTTATAATCGATCATGAAATTAATCGCCGACTATTGTGATTAATCAGTATTAGCAATTTTTTTTAAGAAAAAACAGTCAAAATTCTCTGATTCCAGCTTCTTACTTGTGAATATTTTCTGGGTTCTTTCCCTCTGACAGTAAACTGAATATCTTTGGGTTGTGGACAAAACAAGACATTTGAGGACGTCATCTTGGACTTTGGGAAACACTGATCGACAGTTTTTGCTTTTTATGAACCAAACAACTTATAGATTGACTGAGAAAATAATCGACAGATTAATCGACAATGAAAATAATTGTTAGTAGCAGCCACTGGCAGAATTTTGTTGTGTTTTAAAGGGTGACTTCACTGATTTTATAAGTAACTAAAGCTCAGTTTTCCATCTCATGGATAGTACTGCTCAGGCTTTGAAAACATTTGTATAATATCTGAGGTAATTACCCTAATGATGTCACAGTGATGTCATCAGGATTATCTCAGTTTAGGCTCACATACTACAAATTTGCAAAAGAAAGCCTGTTTCACAAACTTGTGTCGTGTGGTGGGTGTCCCAGAACTGACAACTCAAGCACCACACCCACTTCATGTGAAGCTGTGCTGGTAGGAGGGGGTGAAGCCTCTCTTCTCAGGCTCTGCTGTTTCACTCTTCTCATAACTCCTTCTGTCACTTTCTGAGAGTCAAACTAAGTGTAAGCAACGCCATAAATGTCTACACAGAGGGACTGTCTGAGAGTGCGCTCAGTTATCCCCATTTAAATGATTACCATGTCTCATCCCTCTGTGTGACAACAGGCTTTTTACCCCGCCTCTGAGAGCAGCCACTTTTGTCTTAGACGGGGTCAGCTGGAGTAGCTTGTTTCAAGAATACCCCGGCATTCAAAGTCCATGTGTCTCGGTCTCTGCTGATTTGATATTCACCATTCTGTTTCTTCTGTGAGTCTCCAAACTTAAAAAAGCAGCCCTTTGAGAAAGATTCCAGGGCTGAATAATGGACAAAATATACTTTTTAACAAATGGCGTATTGCCTTCTGAAATCTGAACTGAAATCTTGTTAGATTTTTATAACCAGACATATATAGAGTGCAATCAAACAACAGCTAGATAGACTTGTCAGTGCATCCAACAATCAACAATACATATTTTTCCACTGGCTTGTATTGTTATTTATCCATCTAGATTTTTTTTGGTGTGAGTTTTTTGGAGATAGAGATGTCTTCCTTGTCTCCACTATAAAGGGACTAGATGGCACTCGACAAAAAAACATCTGAAAAATTCAACAGCAATGTCTCTCTTCAGAAATTATGACCCAGTTGCTCAAAAATAATCCACAGGCCTTATTGTGATCAGTTTCATGCAGGAACTACTTTCTTTCTGCAGTAGAATCTACCACAACAGTTTCCTTTCTACTAGAAAGAAAAAAGTTTCTACGCAAAACTGCTCACAATAAGGTGTGCGGATTATCTTGAGTAACCGGGTCATGATTTCTGGAAAGAGAGGATGGTTTTGAGTTTTTCAAGAAAGCAGAGAAGGCAGAAATCTCCACAGCTGATATCTCCAAAACTCTGGCATGTAGTGCTGTTTATCCAATGAGATAGTTTTGGTGTGAGCTGCAGAGGAAAAATATGTATTTTGGATTCTGGGGTGAACTGTGCCTTAAAAACAGTGTTTTAGAAAGTGATTCTGACTCTTTTCATTCCTGGAATGCATCGTTGCCAACAGAAGAGGACAATATCAAACTTTTTCCTTAAAATCAATAAAGAAGTTGTCCTTTCAGAAGTGATAAAAGATGACTAAAACAACTCTTTCTGTGCCTTTTTTTATCCACACATGCTGTTACATAAATTCTGTGTTCATGATACCCTGGCAAATAATTCAGAAGTGAGCAAATTTCTTGCTATAAATAAATCAAATTATACATTTATTTATTAACTTAAGGCTAAAACTGATGTATTAAAATCTGATGTGTAACAGGTAAAACATAACATAACTTCCTAAAAATGCTGTGAGCAGATATCCATCAGTTCATCGTTTATATTGTACGTTTCTTGTCCAGAACTAATGTTCCCAGTTTGCGGTGCACCTGTGGCCAAGTTCATTGCGTTACTGCATAAAACGCAAGATGAATGTTGTTCACCTTCATGTTATGTTCACGTCTGAAGCTCAAGCAGATGGTAAAGCGAAACTTTAAAGGACTTTTCAAGGACTTAAAACCTGTTTTCAAGACAAGAAGCCAAAAAGGTATTTATTGAACTAGTAAAATGTTATTTTGTTTCATGTCAGCTCTGAGCTTCATTTGTGTTTACTTTCATTTTCATGTCATGTGCGTCATAATTTACAGAGATATTTTGTGCTGTGTTTATTCACAAATTTAGTTCTCACGACGTAAGGCCTGAATGCGTGAGCGAGATGGCATGAAGGCGAGGATGCAGCAGAAAAATAAGATGTGTCCAAACTATAAACGCCCAATTTCTGTGTCTGTGTTATTGTGAAGAGAGCTACAATCATGTTACATGATTTCTGGGTCATCAAGCCTCAAATTTTGGAAATTCTTTTTCATCTACCATTTTCACTTCAGATACTAAAAACTAATTTAAGCCTCTAAACTTCCTTTTTCCTGTAAGTGTTTGGTTACAAAAACTGTGTTATAACCCACCCTGACCTGTTTTGTGTGATGATGAAGACGTTTCTCCTTTGTGAAATTAAACATTTTCCAGCCACACTGAATACTATTTTACTCCACTTTTTTTTATTCTCATCCACAGTCTAAAAACAGAACAAAGGTGTCTCCTTCCGTCTCTGTGAATAACACAGCTCTCTGTGCTTATTAAGGCTCTGCCCTGTCCTCCTAATTACATCGTCACAGTTTACTACTCTCTCTACCTGTTCCATTTCTGTCTCATCCCTCGCTCTCCCGGCTGTAAATTTATTTTGTGATCGTGGCTCCGTTCAAACAAACAGAGAGCCGAGCAGCTTCATTATGTTACCGTGGATTAGTCTGGACCACCCTGTTCGAGGCTTTAACAAAAACACCCTCCGGAGAGAGAGATTTAAAAAAGACAGTGAGAAAAAGGGAGACAGAAAAAGGCCATCGGGGAGTTAAATGGAAAACGATTGGGAAAGAGAAGCTAGCAGGGAGGGCAGCTTCAGAAAGCTATAAATTGAAGTAGACAAAGAAGTCAGACTGGAATTCAGAGAGCTGAGCTGCTCATCCACTATTCAGTCAGTCTGGGAGGCTGATTAATGTATTTGTTAAATTAATATAAAGAGCCAATAATGGACATTTATTAATAATCACACAAATCAAGAAACATTCCCAAAATGTCAAACTATTCCTGTAAAATATTGACACGATATGTGGTTCAGGTTAGCTGGGACATTCTCCCGACTCAGCTAAATCCTAAATCCACTTTGGAAGACTTGCCACTCTGTTGGTCTTGTGTGACTACAAGCACACAAATTCCAATCACAATTTTACAGCGGTGCAGAGCTCAAAAATAAGGATTGCTCACTTTCCTGGTGCAAGTAAAATGCCTTGTCACACAAGTAAACCTGGTAACCCACTTGCCCAAACGACCAAGTGGTAAAAAGGAATTAAAATATCAAAATATTTTGATAATTAATTAATCATTAATGTCATTTTTCATAAAAAAATGGCAGAGGATGCTTTTTTTTTAGTCTAACAAATATGGACGTGTATATTCAGGGGGCCATATTAGCAGGAAGTAAACCTGGAAGCTAGAAAACTTTTTCAGAAAACCATGTTCAGCGGAAAACAAGTTACATTGGTGTTGCTTTCCACCACTGGAACCGACTCTTGGTAAGTAGAGGGGTGAAGTCTGATGCTGATTTCACAAAGTTTCTTTTAAAATGGTAATTAAACAGCTATTAATGCTAAAGTTAGCTTGTCAAGGAAACTAATTGTATAACATCACTGACAGTGCTAATATGTTTGCTAAGTTAGCCGTTTGTTGAAAGTACGACTCATGACAGGGACCGTATATTTATTTGTTTCTAATGTTAGGGGTGGACAACCCAACTATCTACTGACTACAGGTGGCCGATTCTTACGTATAGCTCCCATAATTTTAATTACCATAATAATAAAGCAGAAATGCTGAGAAAAAAAAAATCTTTAAAAAAATTTGTTGGGTATTTTTGTGTTTGGGAATCAAACGCAAAACAGGACAAGATATACAGTTCAGAATGATATCATGTGGATAATATTTTTGCTTGAGAATTTATCAGTATTGGAGTTCTCTGATGGCAATTATTAAATAACTTTATTTATTATTAGAAAAAGTATGAACAGTCTTATGATTATGCTGGACATTTGTGCCGCCACATGGTCTGGCTCTGATACTGTTTCGGTCGGTTTTTCATCCTAACAAGATCACAAATCTAAGGGAAGCCCTAAAAATAATTCCTTCAATTTCTGGAGTTTTTGTGATAGGATGTCCAATAATAAGTAAAGAGAAGTCACAATTTAAGCTCTCAGCAACTTCCATTCTAACATACTGCTGCTGGTTTCTCAAAAATCTTGTTGTGTGTGCGTCTCTCGGAAGGATTTTTGTCCACCCTTGAGTGCCTGAGCATCCCGTCTCCAGCAGAGCACTTCAGCCTTTTCCATTCAGTCTATTGATTTATCTAGCGTAGTGTCGACTGTGTGGTGTGATGTGAAAGCAAAGCAGCAGCTACACTCAGACAAATGGAGAGAGGAACAAATGGAGGTAAAGCACAGACAGAAACATTAATACAGAATGATGAAGGGACAGAAACACTCTGATTACTAAAGGTCCATACGAAATAAAGCAAAATACAAGAATTTTCCCTTTTGAGATGTTGTCTATTAGACTGGAGAAAGAACTTCAGAATGAATGTGTATTACCACCACAGTGATCAATAATAATAAACTATTCCTATCCACTGCAACTCAGAAATAAAATGTGGGTTTGGAATGGAGTTTTTCTGCTGCTTTACCCTATATATTCTAATCAAGGTTTTCAGGTCAGTTTACTTTGTGATTCAAGGGAAAATTGGACAGGAGAAATGTCTACTATGTATTTTCACGTGTAAGTGGCATGGAGATTATAGATTTTTCCACTGAAACCACAGATTGCATGGCAATGGTGACTGTAAGTGAGCCACACATTCCACACTGCGCTCATGTTCTCTCAAACTGATCCTCTCTAAACTCTCAAATCCCTGAAATGAGATGTGGTTCTTGGGCCTCAGATCAACTCAGCCCGGGTGGCAGACAGACACATTTACCATGGGTTTCAATGGAAGACATTATTCTACATACAATACTGTATTGTAAGAGTGAACTATGAAATGTGAAGTCACAGTGAAATTGTGTGAAATGTTTGCAACTAACGTTAGACATTCATGCTTCTGCAGTAAAGCAGCAATGTGTTACTAAATTCAGCAAAGTGCTGTATTTTGTTGCACGGTTGCTAATATGCATGCACCACCGACTGCTTAACAAAGCAATTCTGATATTTCTCACAAGTTGTGCTCATGGCATGCCATCAAACTAGGGCTGCAGCTAACAATTATTTTCCTTGTCGATTAAACTCTCAATTAATCGATTAGTTGTTTGGTCCATAAAATATTTAATCATAAAATGGTTAAAAAAGTTGATCAGATGCCCTCAAATGTCCTCAAATGTCTTGTTTTGTCCACAACCCAAAGATATTCAGTTTACTGACAAAGAGGAGTAAAGAATTTGGACTTATTTTTCTTAAAAAAATGACACAGAACTATTAATGGATTATCAAAATAGTTGACAACTGATTTATTAGTTTATTAATAATAAATTGCATGTAAGTGTTGCAGCTCTACATTAGAACTCTCAAAAACATTTTTTTGAGACAGCTTCCACAAACATTAGAAGTGAAATGTTTTAAAATAACAGAGCAAAATAAGATGAAACTACTCACTAAGTTATATATCTGAGATGTCTGACTTTCTGACATCTGAATTTCTTTAAAAAAGTGTTTTTTCCTAATACAGTTACAACATTCAAAGAGAAAATGTTGAAAGCTGATGAAACCATCAGGGACGCCTGATCTTTATGGTAACGTGTGAAGATGGGTGTTTGAACCAAGCAGCCTGGTTACAGGAGTTCCACAAGGCTCAATCCTGGGCCCCCTACTTCTCTCCCTATACACAAGGATGCTAGGTTTTGTTTTACACTCACATGGCATTTCCTACCACTGCTTTGCTGACGCTATTCTTCTAATTCCTCCTATCTGTTTGTGATATAGATCCACACATCACTGCTTACCTAGGAGGAAATGACTTTTAAAGTTTGTAATAATCAATATTGAGGGCAGAATCAGTGATTCTCCCAGTCTTTTTCTTTTTTCTCCACCCTGCTTACTTGCAGCATCCAAAAGACACTTGAAGACACATTACAGCTCACTGGCTGTTATATCACACTGTATAGACTCTTTACATATATCTTTTTAGACTAATTCCTTCTTTTTTTTAGGGCAGAACAGTGGTGCAGTGTTCTGAGTTCAAATCTGGCTGTGGAGTTTGTAGCAGGGAGTTTACGGAGTTTGCATGTTCTCTTCGTGTCTGTGTGGGTTCTCTCCGGGTTCTTTGGCTTCCTTCCACAGTCTAAAAACGTGCAGCATAATAGGTTCATTGATAACTCTTTTTAACTTTTCTGTAGGAGTGAATGTGAGCGTGAGTGGTTGTTTGTCTGTATGTGTCAGCCCTGCGATGAACTGGCGACTTGTGCAGGGGGTACCCCATCTTTCGCCCAATGTCAGCTGGGATAGGCTCCAGCTCCCCTGCAACCCGTCAGGATAAACAGTTATGGACAATTGATAGGCTTCTTTTTAAAGGAGAATTTGAAAATGTAAATGATAGTTGTCAGGGCATGAAACCAATAATTTGCTGTTCTTTATGATTCAAGACTCAATAGTCTAACAGTGCTATAGTTCTAAGTGCTAAAAAAAATGTTTGAGCTGAAAAACTGAATCAAATTGTGACCTTAAAATCCAAAATCAAATTGAATTGTGGATTTGGAGAATCGTGACACCCGTAATCACAGATATCTTAGAGTACATGTTAAGGCACTAAAGGCATCAGTATTCTTCATTTAACAGTGTCTGAAACCTCTTCTTGCCAGACGTTTCTCCTGTTTGAATATGCAGTGGTGCGTTCAACAATATTTCTAAATTTGTGGAATCGTCATTCCAACAAACACACCCAGTGACTGGCCAGGTGTGCAAGGTAAGAACATAAGCATGGATTGAACTTCTCTCTCAATCTCTCTTTTGTCATTCCCCACACACACTTCTTTCCTCACTTTTCATGTGTCCAGCCAAGTGTGACACTGTGAATGCCTGAAAAGACATGTTGAAAACTTATCTCCACTTGCACGTTTATCACATCTCACCATCTGTATAACTGCAAGATTTTTCTTCCCACCTCAGAGTGGGGCATCCATAGCAGCTATAAACACTTTTGTCTTCAGACATGTTCAAACAACGTGGTGTATGACGTTTGTTTTAAGAATAGTTCTGTCTTCACACTCAATCTGTGCAAGACCATGCTTGTGCTGTGCGTCTGGCATCCATCCATCACCACTGACAATACTGTAATGATGCCAACTGGACAGCGAGGAGTCCAGGTCGTTCTGACCGAACATCGTAGCAGAGGCTTGCTTCTATGGAATCCTCCCCGTACAATATCAGAGTATTTGCTGCTTCATCACTGACGAGATGGCCATCTGGGCGCTTTTCATCTCCTCTCTAGACTGCTACAACTCCCTGCTAGCTGGAGCCCCTGCATCAGCCGCCAGAAATCTGCAGCTAGTCCACAATGCTGGCAACAGTCACAGCTGGCGTGTGACCTGCAAAGTGAGGGTCATGTGACAAACACGGGTAGCTGACCTAGCATGACTGCTGGTGACCTAATCCACTGGCATTATTTATTGCCAGCTTAGCTGACCTAATGACAGCATTATCTTTAAGACCACACTGTGGGTTTTAAATTGTTGCTTTGAGCTTTAATTTTCTTTAAAAATGCAAAAATGGACACGTCAGTAGGACTTTATGACTGAGAATAAGTTTTTGTCTTTTTACTATTGAGCTATGTAATCTTCATCATCTCACATTTCTTTGGACATTCTGAACAACACATTCTCACTCCCATTAATCGATTTATTAAATTTATCGCCAACTATTTTAATAATAGAGAAATTTGATTTTGTGGTGACTCAAACGGATTAATCTGATTCCAGTGTCTTAAATATCAATTTTGTCAGGAATATCTTTGGGCTGTGGACAAAACAAGGCATTTGTGGATGTCATCTTGGGCTTTGGAAAACAGTGATCAACATTTTTTTTCCATTTTCTGACATTTTGTAGACCAAATAACTCATTGATTAATTGAGAAAATGATCAACAGACAAATTAACAATGAAAATAAAGGTTGCAGCCCTACTTCAAAATATAGCGCTACATACAGTACCTTTCTAGTGTCTCCATGGTCAAGTTAGCAATAATAAATATGCAACATCCTGGTAGACGTTCAAAATAAAGGTAAGAAAACTACTTGGTTAGGGTAAAGATCAGGGTTTGATTTATAATAAGCATGCTAGTCACATAAGTTACTGTAGTCTCCTGGGTTCAAATCCTGTGTTTGCTTGATCCAGCCATCCCCCCCAACTCCTACATATGTGGACTGTCTCCCTCTTTATACTGTTACACCAGACTTTAATTGCAAACATAATGCTGGAGGGGCGCCTCCAGAAATGAGGCCAGTAGGGTACTTAGAGCATCACAGTTTGAAGCACAGGTGAGAAACCGAGAAAGGACTGGTCTGAACAGAGTTGGTGGGTGTCTTTTGCTGGGTGACAAACACAAATTAAATAATTTACGGGAAATTCTGTAATAATACAACTGTAATAGAGAAATTAGAATGTAAGGGACCCTTAAAAACTAATTAACTCTAACATATGTTTGCATGAATAGTCCTGAAGCATAATGTCATATTTTGGAGGGTACGATTCTTCATCATGTTCTTATTCATGATCATCATTGTTACATTTTAAATTTTTTTTTTTTTTTTTTTGCATTGTATTATTTAGATCACAGTGACAAGGTGCTGCTTTGCCAAAACTAAATACGGGTTAAAGAATAAAGAAATGGGCCTGCAAAATTATTTTTGTATTTTTTCTAGATGTTTAATACAATTTAAAGTACACTTCAATTGAATACAACAGAAATTAACAACAATTCTATTTAAAAAATGCATTGTGTGTATGTATTTCTGAGAGATTGCATCTTGCAATTCGCTGATATTCTCTGTACAGAAAAGAAAAGCTTGTTCAACAATATTTCACTATCTGCAAACACAATGACAGAGCGGATCAGCAGGTTATCATGTGATAATTACAATCAGTTATGCAGCAAAGCTGGGGTTCTCACCGCATGTTCTGTGGTGTTTGATGGCAGCACAGACAAAACTGACAATGCACAGCTAATTAATGTAGATTAACATGTATAGAAAGTGTGCTGTGTGAACAAAGTTAGTAATGGAAACAAAAAAGTAAATGTTCAGAAATACTGTGCCTTCTTGCAGTGCTTTAATGCGGAAGTGGCCCCTCTATGAGATGGCCATCAGCGGCACCATCAATACGAGTTTGAGACGTCTGCTGTAGAGAGCTATAGTCATTTTTCAAAGACAGGTCTTCTTTACTGATGATCTTTTTATAGTAACAGGCTGGCAAAGTTACCAAAAAGTAGCCAACTGAGGCCTTCGGCTGTCTCCATCCATCATGTGACCCTGACCTTGCAGGTTGCAGGTGTACCTCTACAGCAGGGGTGGGCAATTATTTCTCATGGGGGGCCACATGAGAAATTGATCAGGCTGCCGTGGGCCAGACACAAATGATATAAGGTCCTAAAAATGGCCAAATCTTTAATAATGGAATGGCCAGAAGTGTTCTATATGGGGTACTTCTACTGTAGGTCTCCCTTTCTGAATTGCTGTGTGATGAATTGTGGGCTAATAATTTGTTAGCAATGTCCAAAACTTGATGATTTACAGTGTACCATGCATGCTGCATACAGGTTGCACGGATAGTCGCAGCAAAGGTAGAAGAAGAAGAACATAAACAACACAAGATACAGTTCATTATCATTACTGATGAATACAGCACTGACCCCTTTCAAAATAAAGGTCTGATAATGGTTTAAAATGCTACTGACTGTCTAGATTTTTAATTTTTGGCATTTCTATGATGAAAGCCAGACCACATGAAACCTTTCAGTGGACTGCATCCGGCCCTCAGGCCGCATTTTGCTCAGGTCTGCTCCACAGCCTCCCAGTGGTAAAGTGCCAGTCACTCAAACATAAATAAGACCAATTTCTCTCCCACACTCTAGTATTTGGCATTCTAACTGAATCACACGGATATGTTTTCCAAGATTTATATGAACCTCCCTTCACCAACACATAAGTGCATCCTTAACATTTCCTTATGACCCACAAGGCCACGCAGTGAGAGCTCCACTCCCACACAGTAAACAGCCACAAGGTGACATTTGTTAATGACTGGCCTGGAGGAGGAGCGCGTGTTCACTGCTGCCTTTTTTTTTCTCTTTAAAAGGTTGACATTTTATTATAAAGAAAGGTACCTGAACTGACACCAAAACAAGCTGGAAATGTCACAAGCCAAATCCTCTGAGGCAAAGTGCCTTCTGCTCGTTTCACCCAACTGCTGTGCAGCTGAATCCTATCAGACCTCTGTGTGCTTCACAGTTTAGACAATGAGGCTCCTGCTCAGCTCCATCCCAGCCTATATCTCAGGGATCATCTGTTACATATTCATGACCCGCTGGCCCAAAGCACCTCGGGCAATGCTGTTATTCAGATGGGCTTGTAACACAGCATAAAGCCAACACATATTTTCTTTTATATCTGTGATCTCTCTGTTGAAGAGGATCACAGGTGCTCAGGTAGATGGTTTTATGTTAAGTGTTTATGTGTTAGTCATGCATGTGGGATTCAAATGACTGAAAACAGTAACCTATATGTACTGCATCACACCGGTTAGCTTTGTGTAGCTGTAGTTAAGATGTTTTTGTCCCTCCAGAACTCTAGTGCATTGTTGTAAATTTGCAAATCCAATGCTAGCATCTTCTAAAACTAAAAAATTATCTTTTTAGCTGTGTCTTTCAGTGGTTTGGTTTGCCGTTCCATTATTCACATTGTCACGTCTTATTTTTTTATTCAGTTCCTCCAGGATTTCGCAGGCTTATTTTTTGGGAGTGTTGGGACCTAAAATGTCTGATTTCGTGACAGCTTTTCTGAAAAACTGCAATGAATTTTAAGCATTTTTTGGCAATGAAATTGCGGGAGCAAGTGAAAACTGCAAAAAAAACATTGCAACTTTTTTGTATGATTCATTAAAATGGAAGGCAACTTGTTCCAGGGAGAACAATATTGCACTATGTCCTGAGTGAGCAAAAAGAGAACAAAAATCCTAACAAAATCAGCTTTATTTCTAGATGAAGACGGTCACTGTGGGGGTATTCCACAAAGAAGTAAAATCTTTTTGGAGTAAAAAAAATGTAAATGCAAAAAAAAAAAAAAAAAAAAAAGTGAATAATAAAACAAAACATTGAGTTGGTTCATTGAGACGTATAATACATGTATGACGTTTGCATGGTGGGACTGCTATGACTTGTAGAACTCACGGGAGTTGGACAAAATTGCAAGGTCGTGCAGAATTCACGAGGATTGGTTGGCTGAATTTGCGTGAACTGTTGCAATCGCAACTTTCTGGAGGAACTGTTTATTGATCAGCTGTAGGTCTTAATTATTACTTCATTTGAATAGCTTTAATTCTCACATACTATTAATTTTACAGGGCGGTTGCTGGTCTTCTTTTTCTTTCACGTCTTCTTTGTGTCTCAGTTTTCAATGTGTTACTTATGTTGAATGTTTACTCTATCCAGTTTTTGGTAGGGCTGAACGATTTTGAAAAAATTGCAATTATTTTGACCAATATTGCAATTTTGACATGATTTGCAATATTCGAGGTAAGAATTAAAATAAGTTATTCTTATTTTGATTGAAAAACATGTTAAAATGACTATGGTGTGTTTTTTAGGAATCTGTACCCAGTGAAGATGTTTTTTTTTAAGTCTGATGTGTAGGACAGCACATCTCTGCTTCATCTCAAGACAGATTTTATTCAGGGATATGCTAATTTTTTACCAAAGTTTACCACAGTTTCAAAGTAAAACATAAAAGTGAAGTCATTCCAGTATCACCTAATGATGGAAAATCTAGAAATCAGGTTACTTCCTTTCCAGTCCACCTCTGATGTTTTTGTAGCACCCAGTGATGAAGGTTTGGCATCAGAAGCTATATTTGCACTGTTATTTCATGCATGGGCAAGAATTTTGGCACTTGTGTCAGGCAGAACATGTGTTGACTAGAATTGCAACTTTTTATTTTCATGAGCGATTAATCAGCTGATTATTTTTACAATTAATCACTTAGCCATTTTAAAATGTCAATAATTGTGAAAAAACTGCTTCAAACTGCTTCGTTTGTCCAATCAACTCAAAGACCTGTCATTTACTGTCATAAACGACAAAGAAAAGCAGCAGATCCTCACATTTAAGAAGCTGGAATCAGCAAATGTTTCATTTTTTCTAGAATAGATATAATGTAAATGTAATGGATGATGTTCTCAGAAAATATGCAATGAAAGTTTAAAAAATGTTGTTTTTTTTTCCTAAGTACTATGTGCAGGCAAAAGGCCCCAACAAGTTCAACCAATCAGATGACATCCTGTATGTAGCCTGAGCGGAAAAACCCAAGTGAGCACACGACAACTACAGACACACAGAGTGAGCATATCTGCATTTTTATCAGCTCTACCCAACTCAAACTGAAACAACTTTCAGCAATTGTCAATCTGGGAATTATCTGTAAACACAGGGGAGGACATTACAAGGAATTTCGGGACTCTGAGGTATTTACTAAACTGACTGAACTTGTTTAAGAAACTGCAAGCAGGCAAGAGCTTCAGAAGGGACTAGAAAGTCTGCTGCACTTTGATGAGAAGAATCATTCCTCCTCCAATCCCCACTTCCTGTTTTCTTCCCTCTCTTTCCCAGACGTTCTTTGCAGAGAATCTGTGATCTAAATGAGAAGGAATATGGCTAAGAGATAACTGTGGAGAGAAGGGACAGGCCTTATCGTCATCCCCATTACATCTACTAAGCCAGTTATCTTGGCCTGGGTCTCCTCGATGGGACCAGAGGCTGGGGTCTTTAAGGTCTGATTAGCACTCTATTCCTCAGGATTCCTATTGTTAGATAAAACTCTCCATTTCTGGCTCTTTAATTAGCTTAAGCAGCTTGGCACTGCCAAAAGCACTTGTGATATTCCATTATTCTAATCCTATTAGCACAAGCCAAAGACAGAAGAGGAGAGAGAGTAACTGAGACTGGTAGAATAATTCTTTTAATGGCTAATGAGCACGGTAGAAAATATAGATACTATAGCCCTGCTAGCAGTAGCTACTCGCAGGCAGTAAGTGGCTAATAGAGCTGATGCTTTGTGACGAGTTGGTCTGTATCTGTTCCATTCCCCTCCGTGCAAGCCTCCAGAGGCAGGGGGCTGCGCTGAGGGCTGTACTAGTCTGTCTGACTGGTCTCGTCAGCTCTGGAGGTCAGATTCAGAGCTCAGAGAGGAGGGAGGTCACAGAAGGGTCAATCACAACAACTATAAGTGAACCATGTGGTCTAATGCTGAGGAGCTTCCTGAATGTGTGTGTTTTACAGGACGAGGTGGCCATTACATTTCTATTAGTGTCAACAAATCCCATGAAAAGAGCAAACAACTTTTTTTTTTTTGCCTGATAGTCACACTAATTTGCCATTTTGTTTTCATTCTAGAGCTGCAACAATTAATTAATTAATAAATAAATTTTGAAATACACTACCTGGCCAAAAAAAAGTCACCACCTGGATTTCACTAAGCAAATAGGTAAGATCCTTCCACTGGATAATTACTGCAGTGATTAATATGTTTCAGATGGCAACAAGTTATTTAACCCTAACTGATGCAGTGAGCAGCTTCTCATTTCTTAAACAACCATGTCAGAAGACATATCCTGTGGTCGTGGAAAAGATGTTACTCTGTTTTGAAGAGTTAAATTATTGAATTCAATTATTATTCATTGGGATTAAACAGCTGTGCAGCCTTAAGAAAACCACTTATCAGTGAGTGTAATCAGAGAAAAAGCTTCAATTTGCTAGGAAGCATAAAGATTGTGTCATGGTTTGGAGTTTTTCATTGTCACTTCCTGTTTTATTTTGGTGCATTTTCCCTTGTGTGTCTTTGTTGTTTTTACTTCCTGTCCTTGTCTGTTTTCCCGCTCTTTTTGATCACTGATTATTTTCACCTGTCCTTGACTGCCCTCACCTGTGTCTTGTTATCCTCCCTCTCCCTAGTGTATTTAATCCTGTGTCTTTTCCTCCTTAGTTGTTGGTTCGTACTCGTCTTTTTCAGTGTCTCCAGTTGATTCTTGATGCTCGTGTTTTTTCTCTGGAACGGACTGTCTCCTTTGTTGGATTTTTGGTTGCTTTTTACTAACCTCTGCCTTCCAGTAAGTTTTTTGTGTTTGGTTTTTCCCTACCTTCTCCCTGCCTCAGTTGATGCAAGCCTTTTGTGTGTTTTTTCATTTTGTTCATTAAATATCACAGAACTGCTCTGCTCTGTCTCTGTTTGTCTGCATTTGGGTCCAAACCAGAAAACCCTTACATTGTAACAGATTGGACTCTGAAGCAATGGAAAAAGGTCATGTGGTCTGATGAGTCCAGATTTACCCTGTTCCAGAGTGATCAGGGTAAGAAGAGAGGCGGCTGAAGTGATGCTCCCATCATGCCTAGTGCCTACTGTACAAGCCTGTGGGGGCAGTGTTATGATCTGGGGTTGCTTCAGTTGCTCAGGTTGAGGTTCAACAACGTTATGAGCCCAAAAAATGAGGTCATCTCACTACCTGAATATACTGAATGAGCAGGTTTTTCTATCAATGGATTTTTTCACGGGCATATTCCAAGATGACAATGTCAGGATTCATCAAGCTCAAATAGTGAAAGAGTGGTTCAGGGAGCATGAGACATCATTTTCACACATGGATTGTCCACCACAGAGTCCAGACCTGAACCCCACTGAGAATCTTTAGGTCGTGCTGGAGAAGACTTTATGCTGCGGTCCGACTCTCCCATCATCAATACAAGATTTTGGTGAAAAATTAATGCAACTCTGGACAGAAATAAATGTTGTGACACTGCATAAGCTTATCGAAACAATGCCATGGTGAATGCTTGCTGTAATCAAAGCTAAAGGCAGTCCAATGACATATTGATAATTGATATTGACGGTCGGGTTGGATTACACGAGACGAGCAGTATGGAGGTATTTTCTGTTTTTATTTTCTTGCTTTTTTTTTATGTTTGAAAACTGGTCACCATTCACTTCCATTGTTTGAGAGATTCTGCAACGCTGTCTTCCTGTGAAGCCCCAGCAGTGTTTTTGGACAGTGTTTGTTCAAAAATAAACCTGACCCTCAATCAGCATTAGGTTGAGTAGGTAATGACTGAATTTTTATTTTTGGGTGAACTATCCCTTTAACAACTACAGAGCAGCACCACTCAGAAGTCAGTATGCAGGCACTCATCAATACCCATTTCTCTGATTGCAGCTCTCTGAACTGTAAAGTCAACATCAAACTAAGCTTATCTGGGTATCAGTAATGTTCAGTGGTCCCCTCTGATTTCCTCCATCACATGCGGCGGCACTGATGAACTGTTCTAGAAAAGACCGTCTCTGAGGAAACACGACAGAAAGAAAACCCAAACAAGCAGGTCGAGTGTTGCCAGTATTATTCTGCCCTCTTGTCCTCAAAGCTTCTCTGTCTTTTCCATGTCATCGAGCCCCAGATGGATCAGTATTAGGTCACGGACTAATTTGAGAAGGTTTTGTTCTCGAATCTACATACATTTTTGGATTTGATATGATTTAGCACAGTGGTTCCATCTGTTCTGTAACAGGAAGACATTGTTCAAATGAGTACAAAATATGATCTATATTGAGTGAGAACAGTTCATTCTTGACTTTGGAAATAGTTTGACCAAACAGTCTGAACTAAAGGTCCACTTACTATCTTTTTTGCAGCATTCAAATGAATCTCATGGTGGTGGCCAAAATTCCATACTTGAGTAATATTCATGAAAACTAAGAAAACTCCATCCACAGAGACCAGGAGTGGTTTAAAGCTCCAGAAGGCTAGTAAGTCAACTCTGAATGTCCATCACCAGCAAAAATACACTCAACAAAAACAGAAAAACACCTTTTTTGCTTCCATTTTTCATGAGTTAAAATAAAAGACTGAGGACGTCTTCTATGCACATATGTTAAAATCTATGTAATCCTTTGCCAGGATAATCCATCCACCTCACAGATGTGGCATATGGAGATGCTGATTAAACAGCATGATTACTGCACGTGTGTGTCTTTAAATGTAATGCAGTGGCATTAAATACTGATATGGTTGTATGAAGAATATGACTACACGGGCACGGACTGTTGAGCACCTGAAGTTGTACATCAAGCAAGAATGAGAAAGAATTTCACTTTTAAAACTTCAACAATTAGTGTCCTCAGTTCCCAAACACTCACTTAGTGTTGTTAAAGGAAAGGATGATGTATCACAGTGGTAAACATGCTGCTGTCACAACTTTTTTTTCAAACTTGTTATGGGCATCAAATTCAGAATGATTGTATATTTCCAAAAACAAAGTTCATCAGATTGAACATTAAATATGTTGTCTTTGTACTGTATTCAATTGAATATAGGTCGAAAAGGATTTGCAATTACAATCTGTTTTTATTAATGTTTTACAGAGCCTGCTGAATTTTTTGAAACTGGGATTGTAGAAGTTTGAAATCTTTTTCTTAAACTTGTGAAAAATGGGAGTAAAACCAAAATAAAAGTGTTCTGTTTACATTTTTGTTGAGTATATTTCTAAAATCAGTTCAAAACAGCTCCCGAAAGTACGTTAAAGTGTACATTTACTGTGATGCAAAACTTCACAACTTCCTGTACCTGACCATCAATTAATATATATACATATACATTATATACTGTATATATCTGTGTTTTTTGGTTGTTTTTGAACAGCTGTATACTACTAACCCTGTTTATAAGTGATGTATGACCTGGCTCAGGTAAAAAAAAAAAAAACAAAAAAAAAAAAAACAACAAAAGGTGTACACAACACTAATAAACAATAAGAATAAAAATAAACTTTTTGAGCAGGAAAAATTACACAGAATCCTCCATAAACAGAGGCATGTCCCTTTCTAACATACCGTCTTTAGTCGAGTGTAATGACACCGTTTTGCTCTATACATTTACTATGTAACAGCCAGGGTTTCATCTTCTGGTTTGGTTAACTCACAAAACAAACGTTGATGCATTTTATACACGTGGGGTAATTGGGTAAAGGAAGTTCAGCAGTGTCACTGCACTTTATGTTCATAGGAGGTCACTGCGCGAGCCTCTTTTCCCAACATCTTGCTTCACTTTCGGCGCAGTAAACAAAACCACACTTAACAGCTGTTGGCTTCTCAACACCTGAGGTTAAACTCTGTGTCTTATTGGACCACATGAGTAATTGGAAATGAGGATTACTCATTAGGTCTGACCACATTAGCCACTGGGATTTATTAAGGCTGCTCTACATTGCTTTGAGCCCTAAACGCTGCGTGCTGGCTGTGTACACAGTGAATAGCACCATATGCATCATGCATCTGCACGAACAGATGACTGTGCGCAAACGGATCATTTTCTTTCTAGAGTTAAATGTTACAAATAGCCGAGCAGATAGCGACAAAGCTATAGTAGATTCACTCATTCAAATCAGTGAATATTTAGCATTGTGTTGCAATGAAAATTACAATGTAGAGAAACATCAATCTTCAGCTGAAGGATAGATGAGTAGAACTGAATTCCCGGCTGTTCATCATAGCAGTGACAGTTCATTTAATTCCCTGTTTTCTCCGCTGATCTGATGTACAGCAAAATGCATTAACTGAGTAAAATGAACCATCTGATATCAATTATCAGATCAGACAAATCCTTCGCAGCCGACCTCTCCTTACAATCAAACTGCTTCTGAAAGTCTGCAGCTACAGGCTGCCGCCGGCCCACGCCGGAGCCAACATGTGACGCGGAGGACAGCAAATCTGTCCGAGGGAGCCCGTGGACGAGGGAGGAGATGAGATCCAAACCACTTTCACCATCTGCTCCGTTGTCTGTTTGTCTGCTGCCTAACTGAGGCTTCCTCTACACAAACACTGGAGACTAACAATGACAAACATACAGCGCTTCATGTTACCGCCGGCCAAATATTGATCTAACGTCTGTTATATTCAGCACATTATGCTGAGGTGGGAAACTGACTGCTCACTACATAGCTTAACAACGCTGTAATACAAAGCAGACTTTTGAAATGTATGCAGGTGCACAGCAGGAACAGCAGGAAATAGTTACTTTCAGTTTCTACTTTACATTTGTGTCTTTTTGCATCTGCTTCAGTTTAAATAAAGACTCTGGGGGGGGGGATATTTTCTTGGCACACTTTGGGCCCCTTAGTACCAACTGAGCATTGTTAAAACACCACAGCCTACCTGAGTGTTGTTGCTGACTATGTCCATCCCTTTATGACCACAGTATAAAAATGAAACTATCTAAAATATATCCAAAGATGAGACAAATGCAAAAGCACCAATGCCTCACTGATACAGATGTTCTGGCTGTGTCCCAGCCTTGAAAAGTTTTGGCAAAATGTTTTCCAAGCCCTCTCCTAGACTGAACTGTTAGATAAGCCACTCATGGCACCGCTCATACCATTACTGATGAAGAGGGGTAACCAAAGGCCAAGTGTGATGTTCTGTCCTTTGTCTCTTCGATTTTAAGTTTCACTGCCCCTGTAGGTTCGCCTATATGCTTGGTAGGTGAGTGTGAGGCCAGTTAGGTTGGATATCATTTGGAGTTTTTCTGATACTGATGCTAAAACAATACTTTTAAAATAGCACTGGTGCCTGAACGGTCAATAAAATCACTGGACGACATTAAAGAGCGGGGTTTTTCCATTACTATGGCAAATACAATAACAATATATTAACCTCTAACATTTTAAAGTTTACTTTAACATTATAAATAAATACAAAACTAACCCAACGATAATAACCTAACACTAAGTAACAGGTGGTATTCTTCATATTCTACAAACTGAAGCATTTCTTTTTGCAGAAAAACTTGAGGAAAGGCTGTCATCATCGTCAGTGGTCTCCACATCAAGAAAAGTAAATGTCCATAAAATGTCTCATCAAGTGGTTTATATCCATGCACCACAGCTCCGGGGTCACGGACGCCCACACTGCCGGCTGATTGGGTCACACAAGCAGTCAAGCACCGTGCATCTCTCTGCTTCTAAGTGTGTCCCGTGCATCACCAGATGCTTCCTCCCTTTACAAGCAGTTGTTATAAACATTTGCTGGATGTCCCTCCCACTGTTTGAATCCTTCACTTCCACACTTCAGACCATTTAGCTCGGCATCTTAACTGTGTTTAAGGCAGCTGCTAGCTAACGGTAGGCTACCTGCTGCCACAATCATGTAGAGTGAGTGCTGCCGTAACGTCAAATAGGCACAGTTGGTGATGAATCTGTAATGTCCGCACCACAGGGGAACTATTTCAATGGACAACTCAGGTGTGTGGCACCAAAATGAGGCACCCTAATCTGCACTGTTAGGTACCGTTCATATAGGATCTGTTCCAGCATTTCGGTACCCAACCTTGGAGGTGAGCAGTTTTCAGTTGGTTGCAATCTACAATCTCACCGCTAGATGCCACTGAACCCTACACACTGTTCCCTAAATTATATAGAATTATTGTTTTTAGGCCGACAGTCTAGGGCTTAATGCCTTTCACTACACAACTGAATCCCAAAATGAAATCAAGTTTTATAACAAGACTCAGGAACAAAGACCACGCCTCAGCTGGATTCATTTCCGCACAAGTATTTAAACACACCTCATCTGTTCCCTACCCTTTGACTGTTTTCCCACTCCTTCCATCCCACATCCTTTTACCCTCATCCCTCCATCCCTCAAACCCCAACCCCTTCCCTCCATCCCACATCCACCCTCCAGACCCCTACTTCATCATCCAAGCTCTCTTCCATCCTTAATAACCAATAAACTGTTCAAATGCATATCTTTGCTGGCGTGGTCTTTGATAGTGAAGCTTATGTTATAGATATTACTGTTCAACATTCCAAAAAACCAAAGGTACTCTATTTACAATGATATAAAACTGACAAAAGATGAACCTTTAAAAATAAAATTCTACTATAGCTAATTGTTTCAGCTCAATTTTCAACCTTTGGTCATAAAGGCCATAAAAGTTTTGTGTGGTAGAAAAACATACCAAATCACAAGTTTTAAGATCAAACACAAAACAATAGCAACATACCTCATCCTATCAAGTTTACATCAAACATAAGATCATTGACCAAACATTAGACAAAAAATGTCTAAGACTGGTGCTGCCCCTCCCCCGGCCCTCTTACCCGTGTGGTGGTGGCAAACATGTACTTTTCTCGGAGCTGGAAGCTGTCGACCTGCTCCAGGATCACTCTGCGGCTGCGCTCACTCTGGAAGAAGTCAGTGCTGCTGAGTATAGTGGAGACACCCTGGGGCTCGTGCCTCTGGACCAGGACTGTGGTGGGCGGGTCGTAGGGCTCCACGCCCCTGAGACAGGGTAGGAGAGAGAGCGAGAGGAAACAAAGGTGAGTTGGAGGGACAGGGAGGTTCAGAGGGATGGAGAAAGCGGGGGCAGGTGAGGGATGAAGGATGAAGATGGAGAACAAAAGAAGCATTTTGTTAGCCAATATTCCTTCATGCAGTTTTCATGGATGTCCAAACCATTTTTGTTTTCTTATCACTTCCTTTCAAACACAGTATTTCGAGTGGTTACTTAATGGAGTACTGGGAGGACTACATAAAAATTTCAACACTCCCTTCAAAACCTATCCACTAAAACCCTGGCCTCAAGATTAAAGGGTAATCCCGTCCTCTTTCTCTTTATGGGCCTGCATTTGATGTCTAATCACCAAAACGTTTCTCTGTGACTGTCTCACCTCATGATAAATATTGTTATTCATTTAAACTGAGGTCTTCTATTAAGGTTACAGCTGCAGGATATGGCTTATAAATAATTTCTCAATATTTTTATTCTGTTCTGCAATATACAATATATATAACAATATACACATTTTCAGCTGCTGATCAATATGGACAAACTCAAATGTCACTTTATTTTTCACCAAATACCTCAATATTGATATTGGGCTTCATAGTGATATTGTAGGAATGACTAATTTGTGCTTTCCTAAAATACAAACACAATGAAATTTTTGATCATCAGTCATGTGGATATAATGACTGGTGCAAAGTGGGTACTGCTTTTAGGTTTTGTGGAATAATCTGAGTCCCTGATAACTTTGGGAGATTTTAAAAATACGCTTAGAAATCTTAATGTTTTTACATGCAAATGCTTTCAATAGGAATTATCCTAAACAACTGTTGTTGAGCTCTTATTGCCTGTCTTATTTTTTACTATCTTTCTGTTTTTTTCCTGTTTTCTTTAAATTCACTGTCATAAAAAAAACTAACAAGTTTTTGTCACATGAAAAGTTCTGACTGATAATAAAGGACAATAGTGGAACAAAGTTCACACAGTTCATTCCATTGAACATAAATTTGATTGTTACCTCTGCAAAGGAGATGCTGTTTGTTTGTCTGTTTGTCAGCAGGATTATGGAAAAACTACTAGCCCTATTTTCATGAAAACTTGGATAAAGGGTGTAGCTCGGGCCAAGGTAGAGCCCATTGAATGTTGGAGTGGATCCGAGGGCAGGGCGGATACACTAATTATCTATGCACTTCTATTAAATGGCAGTTCCATTATTTTTGTGTTTTTTGAGGTTTTTAGGTCATTCTGTAGCTTCCCGGTAATGTTTATTATGTATTCAAGACCAAACACCCAAATTTTGATCCGAGTACACGTTTTGGCATCATAATTCTATTTTCCTGAGTCCTTCGAAAAAATTTGTTCCCACACGATGTATCATAGGTTTCTGCGTGATGACGTTGCTGTATAAATCCTCGAGGTTGAAGAAGCAGTGTGTAAAAATATGGCCGCCTGTCGAAGTTAACTCCAAACGAACAGAGGGCAGCGACACACCAGGGCAACTGCTAAGTGCTGCTCATTAAAGACAAATCCAGCGACCACTTTGTCTGTTTCGCCATCTTGCTGTGCCACCATTTCTGCAGTGGCACGTCACTCTCAGTGTCTGCTGGTTGTGTCTAGAAGGGAAGCCAAAATTTGCAGACAGTTTCAGTTAAAATGTTCACTCTTCCAAGATATTACAGGTCTGGGGTTCCCTTCTAGACACTGTGTGACATCACAGATAATTGTGTTGACGATGACAATATTATATGATTTTTTTTTTTTATTTTGTGCCCTCCGTCACATTTAAGTGATGGAGTACCATGTAATTTATATGAAAAAATATACACAAATTCACATTTTTCATCAGGAATTCAAGACTTTCAGTTGATTTTTGGTCCACTTCTGGCGACCATCATGGTAGTGTGCACTCAGTGAATCTCTGTGGAGTGGTCTCAGCGGTCTCAGACAGGGGCTGACTCTTCATGATGTAAAGGTTTGTGTAATTTGCATTCAGGTTTTTCCAAAGTTGAAGTTAAACTCCTCTGTTGGAGCAGGTGAATTGCACAGGTTCCTCCCGACTTCTTGGACATCGTTGTCAAAAGTAACATTACACATACGTAAAGCTAAAGTAGAAAATTGTATACTTCTTACGACAGCTTGCATTCATTCATGTTCATACTATAGGGAGACGCCACTGCAGCAATGGCGGCTTGTTAAGATTCGGTACTTTGCTGGATTCATCTATACTCTCTGTTGTAACTCTCTTTGGCTGTAGCTAGCCTACTAGCTGCCATTAGCTCAGTCAGCTGTGTAGCTAAAGGCTCTATTATGATTGAATAATAGAGCTCAGAGCACCACGGGAGTGTTTGTTTGTGAACATGGCTGAACTGTGAAAGACCAAAGGGAGAAGGTGTACAGTTGGATTTTTCCATTTAATAAAAGAATATTTCCCTTGACATTTTGTGAGTTTATTTTGTTTTTGTTTATTGGACACAGGGAATGTGCGCAGCGTACTTAACGTAACAAGGTCACTCATGTACATCTCCTCCATTTATCAGCAATCGGCAGTTGCTGGGCTGACGGTAGCCGGATGGAAAATCTTAACAGGTCGCCAAACCCTACTGTTTACCCCACTAACACGCCTATCAATGCAGTCTCTTGTGCATTTTTAATGCAGTAATTCTACGGTTTAAGGACTATGGTTTAAAAAAGCCCCACTATGCGTCCTTTGAGGCTTTTCTGCTTCTGTGCCAGATTGATCTGAGCCAACCTTCTGATGGAATGATCGCAGAAACGGGTCTAAAATGGCCCAGTTGTCTAGCTTCAAAGTCAAAGCTAGTCAAAAACATTCGATGTTAGTGATATTTAAGGGACACATGGTGGCTCGGTGGTTAGCACTGTCACCTCACAGCAATGTTCGAGGTTTGAATCACATCCCTGTTCCTTCTGCGGGGAGTTTGCATGAAGCCTACCTCCTGTGGTCTTGTAAGTTTCCTCAGTGTTGCGTTTTTTCCCCCCTACAGTTCCAAGACAAGAAGGTAATGTGAGCTGAAGTCACCAAACTGCACACAGATGAAAATATCTTTGTCTACAGTATGCGTTCGGCCTGCAGTGGCATCTAGTTTGCCGTGCAATTGTATCCAGCATATCCTGCTATCCACAGTGTTTTCCTTTAGAAGTCTCATTTGAGAAATCATTCCAGCGTGGAGAACTTTCCTCAACATCTTCAGAGGTGTCAGTCTGAAAAACATGTACTGAATTCTGCCTCAGGAGGCTGCAGCACCACCTAAAATAACTGAATTATTCTGGCTTCCACTGAGCTGTTTCGGAGGCTTTGCTTTAAAAAATGGCAACATTTCAACATAATAAATGTCAGCACAAAATACAGACTATCAGCATGTTAAGACTGAAAATATCTGTCTGTGTGTCAACCTTGAAAAACAGCGTGGTCAAACTATTTGTGGCCACAAGTGTACAGCAGGGGTGTTCTGAAGCCGTGGCACGGAGAGTCAGCCAGAATGAATGAAGGAGGTTCACTGGGTCTTATCGTCTGCCTTCCAAATCAGTGTGTTTTCCTCCAGAGTCTCGAGAGCCAAACAGAGGGAGCAGTGTCTCGGCTCGGCTCTGCCTCTGTGGCATTCTTTCAAAGGTCCCTGTTCAACTGATGGACACTGTCTGGGCTGAGAGTGCACGGGAGGCTATTCGCAGTCTGTCTCTGTCCCTTCCTTTGAATTAATCTCTGCCCCTGCTCAACACTTCCCAAACACCCATCCTCCCCCTTTTTTGTCAGTTTCTCATTTTCTGCCAGTTCGGTTTGTCATTCTATTAGGGTTTCCCTTAAATGTTTTTGAAGGAAAATACCACTCTTCTTAGATTAAACTGCCAACAGCCATAAAGATGTTAATAAATCTGATTATTTATATTTTCAGGCCATAAAAATACACAAATGAATCCACAATGAAACAAACCATCAAAGCTGAAGCAAATACTTCAGGCCCGATTTATATCAATAACCTTGTCAATAACATGGCACAGTTCTAAGAAAATCAAGTTAGACTTAGCAAATGAGTAATTTGTAGAGTTAACATTTGATTCATTGTGCTTCCGCTGCCTCACTGGAAGGACAAGCTGACATATCAAGCTGACATAACAAGCTAACGTAACAATTAATGTGACAAGCTCACGTGAAGAGCCAACAGTCAGTAAAGCAGTTGCATTTTACAAAGTCACCAAAGAGCCTTAACTTTATGTACAAAATTCAAAATGCTTCCATACCTTATCTCTCAGATGGTTTGGTGTTAAAATTATTAGCTCTGCATGACTTGCTAGTTTCCTCCAAATTGTGGTAACGGAAATAACAATAGCCAAATTTATATATAGGGCAACTGGGTACAAGAAAGATTAAAGTGAGAAGATTCAGCATATTGTGCTAATTATCTATGGATTGGACAAGCTAAGGTAACAAGCTAACGTGACAGGGTAGCATAACAAGGTAACATAACAAGCTAAGGTAACAAGCCAACATGAAAAGCAAATGTGATAGTAAAGCAGTTGCATTTTACAAATTCAGCAATTAGCCTCATCTTTATGTACATTTTTTTTCTATCTACAGCATCGAATCCAAAAAGTTTCCACACATTACCTCTGATTTGGTGCCATAATTATCAGCTCAGCATGACTTGCTTGTTTCCTCCAAATTGTGGTAACAAAAATAACAACAACAGCCTAATTTACACAAAGGGCAACTGGGGACACAAAAGATTAAAGTGACAAGATTCACAAGATTCTGTTGTGTTAATAATCTATGGATTGGACAAGCTAACAGAACAAGCTAAGGTGACAAGCTAAAGTAACAAGCAAACGTGACATGGTAACATAAAAACCTAACATGAAAAGCGTATGTGACAGTAAAGCAAAGTCACAACTAGCTTACAAAGTCAGCAACTAGCCTATTCTTTATGTACATTTTTTCTATCTATAGCATTGAATCCAAAACGTTTCCACACATTACCTCTCAGATGGTTTGGTGTCATAATCATCAGCTCAGTAGGGCTGCAACTAATGATTAGTTTGATTATTGATTAATCTGCCGATTATTTTCTTGTTGAATCGATTACTTGTTTGGCCCATTAAATGTTAGAAAACAGGTGAAAAATGTTGTTCAGTGTTTTCAAAGCCTGAGGTGACGTCCTCAGATGTCTTACTTTGTCATACACAAAGATATTCATTTAACTGTCATAGAGGACTAAGGAAACCAGAACATATTCACATCCGAGAAGCTGAAATCAGGGAATTTGGACATTTTTTCTTAAAAAAAAAAAAAAAAAAAAGACTCAGCATGGCTGGTTAGTTTCCTCCAAATTGCAATAATGGAAATAACAATAGCCTAATTTACTCAGAAGACAAGTGTCAAGATGGAGCCTATTGTGCTAATAATATGTGGATTGTAAATTTGATCAGATAGAGACTGACTTTTTTGCCAACATGGATGCACTTGGATGGTTTGAATAAAACAGCCCTCACAGTCAACATGTCAACTGGTCCATTTTACGAAACAAAAACACAGACAATGTTGAACCTTTCAATGGCATATTTGCTCTTTTACTTTCTTTAGCGGTGACATTTAGTCCCTCCTTTGTCATGTGTTCTCTTGTTAACCTCCTCCCTCTGCCCCATCTTTTCCCCTGTTCCCTTTGTTTCTCTCAATGCATTTAAAATCAGTCTGTCTGCAGGATTTGTATCATTGTCTGTAATCCATATGAAAAAAGGGATTGCACTTCTCATTGTATACACAGGGGATTTTAGCACTCAGTCTGTCTCCTAACAGTGAGATCAGAGGATTAGGAGTTGGGTGGGGGACCAACCCATCAGATTGGGTTGGTTTTAAACGCATCCAGCAGCAGGCTGAGAGTTATGCTTGAGTCTCTTTGGCTTTCGACGCCTTACGACTGATCTGCAGCACAACAGTAGCGCCCCTTGCTAAAGCCAGAACAAACAGGATTAGACCCAAATTGGATGGAGCCACGGGGGGGAGAGTTTACATCAATCTTTATTTGTGCTGCCTTTGTCCTCAGATAATTTGCAGTTTCTCTTGGCCAGTGCACCACTGCAGTGGTGTGGATTTAATAGACTTCATCAGATCTTACTGGCTGACCGCTAAATACCTCCAATGGTTAAATGATCAGGAAATCTATGAACATAAGATGACAAAACTAATGATTCTGTTAAGTGTTACTATTGAGCTACAATAGAGAGAGCACTTTGTAGACTTTGCAGAACAGTTGGAGAGCACAGTTACCAGAGATTTGTGGCTGAACTGCCAAACAGGCCTAGAAGACTGAATGTCATTAAAGCCAAAATGATACTTTACACGTCCGCAAGTATGCAAGGATCCGTGAGGGTCCGTATGATTTAAATTTCATCTAGGGCTGAAACGGTTCCTCGAGGAATTCGATTACTAAACATCATCTTCCTTTAATCCACATATACAGCACAACAGTGGTGCATCAGAACATTGTTGGTCCGTTTTGTATTTTTTCTTCATACTGTGAAATACAGTTTTACTCTTGCTGCTACTTGTCAAAGTAATAATTCCCTAAATCTCAATGCAGGGTTGCAGTGCAAAGACAAAACACATGTACACTGTGTTTGACTGGAAGTGTTTGGAAGAAAGAAATTAAGGGAGTGTAACTGATTTGAAAGCCATCACTTTTGCCTCAACTGAGTGAAATCCCGTAGGTGACTGTGACTTTGGGCATTTTCAGTGGTGTAACTGGGAAACTCAGCATGTTCGTCACAGAAATAGATCATAAGATTGTGATTTTGATTGGAACTTCAGCTATATCTGCTGCCTTGACTCACACACACAGATCTGCTCAGCTCACCAGGGCATCTTCCCTGTCGGTGACACAGCCCTCAGTGTTGATTGGCCATTACTCGTGAAGTGTAACCAATTAGATAGTGATGTGGGCGGGACATTGAGTGAGAATACAGAGCGTAGTATCATTATAATGTGTAGTGTATAGTTATCTATAATATGTGTAATAGTATACTATATTATAACGCAGTAGAGTATTAGTAGTGTACTATATACAGTAGTATTATAAAATGTTGATTTTTCTAAAAAGGAAACTAATTAGTCGATCATTTTCAGAGACTTGTCTTATTTCTTATTTTGTACTTACTATTGCTCTTTAACAAATCAAAGTATTTCTTATCCGATTACTCGATTAATCAATAGAATAATCGATAGAATACTCCAATAATAGAAAATAACTGATAGAATCAGCCGGCCAAGTAGCTCTTTGTAGTGTGATTTGAGGTGGGGGAAAACTTGATTCTTAAATGCCATCAATAATCAGAAATTTAAAACCCAACTGTAAAAATTGTGATCACCTATAACAAGACCAGGCTGTACTTTGCTGATAGCTGAAATAACTGGCTGGTAAAACGAGATGGACAAAAACATGTACATCGTGTTTATGTTCTAAACTAGGCTACTTCTTGAGTTTTCATGAGTGTGAGCGACTGTAGATCCATACAATCCAATCAGCACCCCCTGGCGTAAAACCTTGCATGTGGAAGTCTTTTGGTTTTTATGAAATTAAAGGAAAAAGGGACCTGGCCAAAAGCCACACAGTATTCAAGTTGTGTCTAATTATGTTTGTTCAGAAATGAAATTTTTTGATTCCTCAAGATGCATCAATAATTATTCTAGAATTGGATTGTAGCCCTCTGTATCAGGATTGAATCAAATCATGAGGTGCCGAGAAATTCCAACCCCTAGTGTAAACTGAATAATATTAAAATGTTACCTGTGAGATGCTAAACATAGTGTAACAGAAGCACAAGTAAAAAAGAGTCAGAAAGTCACAGAACTAAGTCAGGAAAGTCAGTTAAACAACAAGACCTGTCTAAAGTTTACATTGGCAAATGATAACATGAACAAACATTAACTAACTGACAACACCCACCAAACTGGTCACACCTGACCAAAGCAATGGCACAAAAAGTAAATCAAACTGAGCAAGGTTGTGTATTATTGCTTATCAATTCAATGTTCCATTAGTAATGAAAATGCTATTTCCAAAAGGCCAGGCCAAGATAAAGTCCACAGGGGGTCGTTCTAAAGAAGTGTGGAGTGACTTCAGGGTTTAAGATAAGAGAAAAGCCTTTACCCACTGCAGGAAAATATGCAGCAGGAACGGGGATGGCGAAACAGCAAAACAGAAAGAAGCTTCAATAAAAAAAAGCAACAAATATTAAGTAAGTAAACAAATAAGATGTAAACAAGAGGTTGCCTGAATACATGATGGACTTGGCCAAAAATGACTTGGCTTTCACTCATTTTCACAGTCTGATGGGAAGACAAATCTCAGAAAGGAATAAATCAGATCTGCTGAGATAAAAAGTGAGCCATAATTAGTTTACAAAACTCTGGTGCATAGTTACAAATACTGAGCGTCTATCATATTAGTGTCAGTGTTAGCACATTTTTTCTTTCTGATCACATAAATAGATGAACTGACCCAGCTGTCTTGACTGGAGCTTGAATTCATTAAAGATGTTGGAAACAGTTTTCATCAATGAATAATGAGGGATGATGTGTGTACAAACATGTGGAGTCAGAGGGGACAGAAATGTTTAGAAATGGATTAAGCAACATCAAAAAGACTTTTTATAGTGAGAAAATCTGGTTATGGCGAGATCACAGGGTCAAAGGCTCCAGTTTGGGCGATCAAAAAAACTTAATCCAGACTCAAGGCAGTCAGCCAAAGTATGTCTTCTTCACTTCAACTTTGACTGAAATTTAATTTGCTTTTATTGATTCTCTTCAAAAGATACTTCATCTGCTTTCATCTCTACATCTCTTACATACTAACTGACACTTTACCTTTTTACAGAGCAACACTTCAACAATTTTCACCTTTTCAACTTCAGCTGAAATTTCAGTATCTTAATCTGTTACACTTGAACTTACATTTCATACATTTCCACCACAGTAAAACTTTTATATCTCACGTCTCTGGAAAATTACAGTCCCTCAATATATTCAGCATTAACAGAATTATAAGCGTATGGGAGATGGACCTGGGAGTGTATGGGTCTGATCCAGTGGAGTTGGTTGGATAAATCTTTAGGCTAACACAGAGTCAATACAGGATCCTTCACAGATTGCAACACCCCCCCCCCCCCCCCCCCCCAACCATCCCTTAATACTTTTTGTCCTGACATTTCTCCCCTCTGTGTCAAGTCTAAGAAAGAGACTGGGTCTTACACACAGTACATTGCTTTTGGAACTGCACTTTGATATTTAAAGACTGGGAAATAGTATCACCAGCACTTAATTCAATTTTTGGTAATAAAAAAAAAACAAATAAATCCTGGTTTATTTCTGTGAAATCTCTGAGATGAAGGCCTCTCTTTGACAAGTGCACAGCAGAAATTATTGAACAAGCTTCTTCTATTAGCAAGGAGATGCATTTTATTTCAATGGATCAAGCCCAGACGTCCAACTGTTAACCAGTGGTACAAAGAAATCTTTAAAGTTTTGCTGATGGAGCTCAGCTCTGTTCTGAAGGGAAATGAGAAGGTTTTTAATACGTTGGGGGAGCCTTTTTCTAAACCACCTCCCAGACTGCACAGCAGACCTAATACGTAGAGGGCACTGTAATGTGGACTGGCGTCCCTCCTGTACCCCTGTGGATGTCTGATGCTCTCTCCTGGGTATTTAGTTGCTCTGCCTTGAACCTTGTGACAGATCTAAGCTCTGAGATCACTATGAAATGCCCATGTAATGTTCCATGTAGTGATGCAACATGTACAATATGTCTGTATACCAGGCAGTTTTTTTGTTTTTATTTCTTCGGTTGTTTTTTTTCCTTTCATCCCATATGGTCTATGATTTGCTCGTACCTGTCCTGGCTGTCATGTGTTCTGTCCGTTTTAAAAAATTAATAAAATACTATGTAAAAAAACAACAACAAAAAGCCTTACATTTGACAATTCAGCTGCCCACTAGGGCTTAAAATGAACATGATTGTCATGTTTGCACAATTACACTTGTTTACACCAGCTGATTTCATCTGCTTTCACCTTCACTTCAAATGATATTTTAACTCCTTTTAATACTTACACTTCAACTGATACTTCATCTGCTTTCATCTCTGCACTTCAGACGATAATTCAACTAATTTTCACTCTACTCAACTGACATTTAACTGCAGTCACCGTTACAGGCACAAATGACACTTCAGGTATTTACAGAGCAACACTCCAACAATCTCCAGCTTTTCAACTTTAGCTTACATTTCAGTCTCTTTCAGCTTCACTCTTTCATCGACAGTTCAACTGCTTTTCTCTTTTATACTTCAGTTTTCAGCTCTTTCTCTTAAACTGTCTCAGTGTTACACACTGACAATTCAGGTGCCTGCATCTGCTTTCAGCTTCACTTCAAATGACATCTCAGCTCTTTTTAATGCAGAAACTTCAAGCGACACTTTCGGTTTTTCAACTTGAAACACACACAAATACAAAGATCTGAAAATGAGATTCAGTCTGCAAATTTGCCTAGAATACATTTTGTGATGCTTTTCAGGGATAGATATTACTATTTTTAAGCACTGGCCCCACAGGCCACCAAGCCCCTAAATTTGGTGGCCAAAGTACATTTTTGGTGGCCTAAATATAATCTTATGCAAAAACAACACAGAAAAGACAGTTTAATGCAACTTTATTCATCCTTTCTTAACTGTGACACTTGTGTTAGGGTTGGGCGATTGGACAAATATATAGTCTATCAGTGCTGGGCTGAATCCATCACTGATTACTTTTTTTGGCCGATTTTTAGGGCAATATTTGCCATTTTATTTTGCTAATGTAATAGTCTGCAGAGTGACAGCTCTGCTCTGCACCACACTCTCATCCAGCGGCGCAGTACACACCCACTCAGCGATCATGAGCGTGCTAAGCTGGGTGACAAGTGAGAGGAAAACAGCCTGCAGAGTCAGACTCTTTACACTCTTTTCACGCGGTGAATTAAGGATTTATTTTGACCAAACCAGAGTTGGCGATTGTTGGAAGAGTGGACAGACTAACAAAGATGGTTTTGGTGAGTTTTACATTTTTTTCCGAGTTTGAATTAAGTGTGTTTTCCGAGGCGTTAACAAGCCAATTAAGGTTGTCTTAGTTCGGTAAAAAGAGAGAAACTTGAATTCAGAAGTGTATTTCTCCGTTTGAAAAGGAAAATAAGTGTGAGAACATGTAATATCTAGGCTCTTTGTGAGTTTATTTTGTCTACTGGACATAGTGAACGTACGCAGCATGCGTAACATAGTGAATTCGCTGCTTGCACACATCTCCCAGCTGAGACCTGAGAGGACGGGAGGAGGTGGAGGGTGGATGAATATATCACCAATTGCCGACAGATGGGCTGATGATGATCATTTGGAAAATTTTAACATATCGCCCAACTCTAACTTGTGTTGTCCACTTTTCCCACTTTTCCCAATTGTGATGGGGTGTTTTTTTTTTAGGGCATTGTTTCTGATAAAAAACACACCGCAGTACATGACATCCTAAGACGTCATATTCGAGCCACTAGACCAACCATATACAAACTCCAGCCTCCACTGGGTTCCAAAGTTTCTTCGCGGTCTTGTTTTTTTTATAGTCCATTTTTTGTGTTTTCTGGTTCTTCTGTAAGGATTGTGTTAGCAGTTTGAGCAGGTTTTGTAAACCCAGACTCAACATATTCGCAGCTAGCCAGCGACAAGTACGGTTCACGGTTTTCATAGAATGTTGAACTAAAAGGGGAGAGGGAGTTTGGATGTTTGTGGAACTGTAAACTGATGTTGAGGGCTAACAGCATGTGGATAAAACTTACTAAAAAACCTACATGGAATATTTGGTGGCCTCAGAGTAACTTTTTTGTGGCCACAGGCCCTCGGTCCATGGTTAATGTCAAACCCTGTTTTGTTTTCTCAGTATAGAAGTGTTGGCTATCAAAAAAGAACACTTCCTGGAGTTGGTTTCTGTTGGATCAGTAATGAAATCAGGAGCATTTCACATCAACAATATAGTGAACATGATGTAGGTGAGGTGTGTAGTGGGTGTTGCAGGCACTGTGTGCGTTTATCTTGTTATCAGTGACAGAATCCCATTCACAGGGCAAAGTTATTGGGCTTCACGGCGAGGGCGACCAGCAGGTCGACGCGATCTGTCAAGGTGCTTCCATGTAGCACCCACACACACACAGACATCAGACTGGTCTGATGGTGTTCAGTTTTGTCTCCTCATTTTCCCCTCAGCAGATGTTTTGTTTTAGAGTCTTAAGCACTACCTTCTACTGCTTTCATTTAAATTTAAAGTAACAGACTCAGACTGCCGAAGCGTTTGGCACGGAAGAGGGATATGCAATCACTGATTTCATTTTCTGGCTCTTGGCAACAGTGCAACTTTTAAAAGAAAGGCTGTTTCTACACCAAAGCTATTAGCTTTTGTCAAACTGGGTTAAAGCAGAATATAAATCAAGCATTCTGATTCACATGGGCAACCTTTTGTCTTGTTCAGAGGCAAATGCTACTGGTCTGTTTATGTTGTGAAACAAATCAAACCCAGAGTTGAAACACTGTGTTTGACTGCCGTGAGTCATGTTGTGTTTTGTCAAAAGTAAATAATTTAAACACAATTTGTTAATCCATCCATCTTAGCAATTATCAGCACCATGAGGACAAAGAAGCCGCAAGGTCCCTTTTAACCTTTGCACACGTTAATACTTTTATGTTCACATTTTTAAACAGAACATAATAACTGGATGACTCAGTCTGCACTTTGTCATGTTTCCAAAAGTACCATTTATCCTGCCTGAACTCCAGGGGAAAGTTTTATTAATGCCAATTTGGAGGTTTGGAGAGTTGCCACGCACAAACTGAATAAATTCTGTAAGACACACATCAATAATGTCAATAAACACCTGAGGTAGCAAAATCTCATAATTTTATGAGCAAGAGATCTTAATGCATTGAGTTAGTCTCAGAAAACAGAGAAGAGATCACAAAAGATGTTTAATCTATCTCAGCCTTTAGATGAAACCAGTGTTCACTCATCCCTGCCTGTCAATGGTCTTTTTGCCTGTGTGACAAGACACAGCATCACCCAGCCAAAGCAGGGCATGGACCAATAAACAGTTAATAAACACCTTCAGGGCGATGACTTCAAATGACTAACCCAGATGAAGACTGACTCATGTGTCACCTCATGTCACCTCATTCTGTCTCTTTAAAGATGCACTTAAACCCCACAAAGACGAGACGGAAATGACTGTCTCCTGCAAAGCAGCCAGCCACTTGCATTTAAGTGTGTGTCTGATTAAACAGTCTCGCGAAAACCCCAATACTAGTCCATGGCCAACTGGTTGACAAGAAGTTTTCCTCCTCCATGTTAATGGAATATCAGGTTGCACAGTGGTTTTCCACAAAAAACAAATAGGAGTAAGAGAATTTGAAAGGGGTTCAAACAGGTTGCAAAGATCAGTGTGAGTTTTGGTGCCCACTAAAAGTGAGACGCAATGCTCCTGAATATGTAAGCTTGGTCACCACTTGTGAACACGAGAAGCCTTAAGTTTCAGGTTTATATCTCACTGCATTCATGAGTTATTGCAAATTTTTGAAAACTAGCTATTTTGGTAAAAGTTGATTGGCTCATAAAATCAAAGCGGATTAAAGTTTCGAAATTTCTTTGATAAATTTAGATCAGCAAAGTCCGTAGATGATCGTGACTGATTTTCAGGACGATTGGCCCACCGGTTTAAGACAACTTCGAGAAAATGGGATTTTGCGAAAATTGAGAAAAAGTCAGAGAAGTTGACATTTTTAAAGCCAAAGTTCAACTGAGCAAAGACGCAGATTTATTTAAAGATTAAAAAGGCAAATGAATTTTGAGTCTACATCAAGCCATTTTTAAGAAAATTGCAAAAACCTGACTGTTACAGCACCACCTTGAGGTCAGTGAGTGTCATTATTTACCCTGAGGAGTGGGTGGAATTTGCGAGCCACCTGCCATTTTGGTTAGTTTTCATCTTAGAGTATTTACGACACAAACTTTTAGCAGAGAGAAATAAGAAAAGAATAAGAATAATCAAACTAAAATAAAGCCAGACAAATTCTGATCCTTCATGAGTGAACTTTGCTTTGTCCTGCTCAGCCTGCTGTTGCTAAGCTGCTCTCCTTCACGATAGCCGGGTTCTACAGTATGCATTATGCAAGTGGAATGAGATTGTATGAATATGAAACATTATTTGGGAGTGAGTCTGACTGCTGAACTCCAATGCTAACAAATCTGTTATCCAACAGGAAAGGGAGAGGAGAGATAAAACATTCAGCTAGCAGCTTACCCAGTGAGATACATGAAGTATCTTCTGTAACACGACTGTACAACCATGAGCGGACTGAGTTTCTGTAGTCCCAACAACTCTAACAGAGTGAGACGTCTTCTCTCGAGCTCTCACATTCTCCAGTTAAATTTTTAGCTGGATTATATCAAAAATTTAAGCTTATCAGCTATATAGTTTTGAACCAGGGCCTCCAGTATTTGGATCTCATAGCTCATGAAAAATAATGTGTGTCCAATTTAGAAGGCAATCAACTTTTAGGTAAAAAGATGTATCTGATCAGGATCATTATTGGCAGATGCCCAGCATTAAAAGAGTCAGATCAGGATTGGGGCCAAAAGAGCTTGATTGCGACATCCTGAGCCCTGGTAATTAGAGTTAGCTGGTTTTGCACTGTCTTGAATCTTTCATACCATCCACACCACTGCCTTTTTTTGTTAGACATCTAGCACACAACAGTCTCTGCTTCTGCTAATGAGAGGTGTGAAATGTCAGGACGAACTTGATGTATGTTAACACCTCCAGGGCTTCAACGGAGGGGAGCATCGATTGATGTTTCACATGTATTTTTTAAAGTAATGCCAAATGAAATATGAAAGGTGCATAGATGAGGGTCTGGGTTCTCCCTATGAGCCGAGATCATCTGGATCACCTTTGATCTGCTCTTTCGCCCAAATTAAGCAAGTTTGTTTCTCCTCAACGTCTGAGCTGCCATGCAAGGTCTACAAGAAAGGGACTGAATCATGTGTTGTATAAAACTCTTTTTGAATTCAGTCCACTGTGAAGGCTGACGGTTGGTTGATTAAGCAAAAGTTACTTGGAAGGCCCCGAAAAAAGTATTTCCTATTTCCCTCTTCTGAGTGATGAAATCCTACATGAACACAATAACTTCTGCCTGAGTTACAACAGTTTTGTTTTTTGTTTTTTTTTTTCCCCTATGCTCTTCTCACTAATCTGTATTATAGATATATGAATGCACAATCTGTAGGCAAGGAGATTTTGGTAGATTCTGTCATTGGAAGTGTTCTGGTTTTTGTCTGTAGTCCAAGTAGTACTGACCAATCACATTTGAGCAGGCTTTGGTTGCATGCAGGTAACCAGTTTGTGTGGAGAGCAAAAGAGACAGAAGGCATTTGGCCATAGTGCAATCTCAGAACCAACTGGTTATCATCTGATGACTGAGCTTTTATTAGCCTTTTTGCATTTATCATCATTCAGTAGCAGATATCTGTTTATAGAGATTAGCCTCTGACTCCATTCTTGCGTTTAAAGTTGTTAATTGAACTGTAACCAATTACTGGTGCACAGAAAAAGAAGTCTTGGCCCAGACATCCCTTTGACAGCTCCTCAAGGGTCTACATATCCTATGCACGATGTAAATTTCATCATCAGAGTGTGTACAAGTAGGCTCTGCGCAAGCATCCGTGCACTGCCAATTTGTTGTGACCCCACAGACTTGTCCATGGACATGCCCAAGCAATCACTTCAGATGTCGACTACTGTGCATTAGAGGCTGACATTTTTTCGGGAATCTGGCGAGACACAGGCTTCACGTGGGATTCCAACGGGATGGGAGTCAATTTTACTATTCATCACTAGACTGGGATGGGACAGGAAAAGTCAATGCGGGCAGGAATCATAATCACAACAGGTCTGTTTGCACGAAATGGTAAATCATGTTGCCATTATTTTGATTGCGATACAATTAGAGGGAATAATCATTCAATCATCATTCAATTTTCATTTTTACTGTAAAAAAAACGATTAAAATCAAGATGAAGTGGTATTTGTTGAGGTCTGTGTCAAACAAGATTTTTAGGCCAGTTCATCTCTGCAGCACTACAGTACATCATTATAACGCTGTTTTCCCACACATTTCTCCTTTTTCAAAAAAAAATTGCAATTTGGTTCTGGTTCCGTGATTTAGATACTGCACTTGGCCATATTACAATTAACTGTGCAGACCTAGCCAGTTTTTATATATAAAAACGTATGTAATTACGTGTGTGGACTGTGGATTGACATGAGCGGGATGGAACAGGCTTCATTCTTCCAGGACTGGGAAGTGACAGGAGTATTTTTGTGTGGGGGTGAAAATCCACTCCGTGTTACCTTCTACTGTGCATGTGTGGAAGGCGCCCTCTGAGCGAACTCCATAAAGAAGCACCAGCAGAACTAACAGCCATGCGTGGTGTCCATAGCTGTCTGCGTACGTGTCCGTTTGGGAGTATATTCCTGCTCTTATCCATTATCTTGATACCCGCTGGTTACACCAGAAGCCCCAAAAAATTGTCTGTTGCCTGAGACAATAGTTGATGAGTTCAGATACTGTCTTCTGACTGTTTTGAAGTAGAAAAAGGTAGGAAAAGTTGATGTCACATACTTCAGTATATCTAGATTTAGCAACATTTGAATCAAACAGTTGGTGGGTTGCTAGGTCAAATCTGATCAAATCCGATGAAACAGATAAGCAGAGGTTTTTTTTTTTGAGAGTTAAACATAAACCTTAAACTTAAGTTTGATTTTTGCTTATTTAATTATGAATATTTAATGTTTTAGAAAAATACTAAATAAAAAATATGATTATTTAAAGTCACGTTTTCAGGGCTTGAAGGTCCATGTCATGTATTTCAGTAATACGAATAGTAGGGCTGCAAAATTAAATCAATTAGCTGTCAATTATTAAATTAATCACTATTTTGATAATCAGTTCATCGGTCTGAGTAATTTTTTAAGAAAAAAAATCACAGTTCTCTGATTCTAGCTTCTTAAATGTGAATATTTTCTGGTTTCTTCACTCCTCTCTGACAATAAACTGAAGATCTTTGACTTGTGGACAAAACAAGACATTAGAGGACGTCATCTTTGGCGTTTTTGGACACACTGACAGACATTATCACCATTTTCTGACATCTTATAGACCAAGTAACAAATCAGTTAATTAAGAAAATTAATCAACAAGGTAAATAATCATTAGCTGCAGCCTAGCAAATAGAAGTTGTCTTTTAATGTGGCATACTGTAGCCCATTTTTTTTGAAAATGCATTTGATAAATTAATGAAACGTATCCACTTTTCTGGGCATCCAGAAGAAATTGCCTCTCCTGACATGTAATTCATTCCTTAAACAATCCTGAGTGGGTCTTGTGCTCGAGACAGTGTTTGATAGATTCACCCACTGAGCAAAGCATTAATGTTGGCAACTCCAGCAACCACCGCAGTATTCCTGGCAGGTAAAACAGGCACCCTAGATCATAAAACATGCATCAAATACACGTTTGAGGCTGCAGACCATGAGCTATCAGCCACCGTGACACACAAACGTATGGGAATGAACAAGAAACATGAGAGCCACTGTTAACAGCTGACACGCCCCCAGACACATAAAGAAAGAAATCAACAAAGTGAAAGTAAACATGAACCACTTCAGCTCTCACGTCTGGTCCTGTTCAGCCACTTAAATAATGACCCCATTGACGTTCTCCTCCCAAAAGATAAACACAGTCTGTCACCACTGTAAATATGTTCAAACCACTGCCGTCTTTACATCCAACACGGAAAAAAGGAGCATCTGACTCGAACCACTGGGTATTTTTTTTACTTTTTTTTTTTTTTTTTTACAGGGTGTTAGAGTAGATATTTTCTTTTTTTACATATTTTCCCCTGGCCTGTAGCGCTGTTTATTCTAGATTTTTTTGGTGCGATTTGCAGAGTTTTGGTGATATCAGCCATAGAGTGTCAGCCTCTCTCCAGTATAATGGGACTAAATAGCACTTGACTTGTGGTGCTCAAAGGACCAAAAAAAAAAACGTCTGAAAAGTTCAAAACCAGTGTCTCTTCCAAAAACCAAGACCCAGAAAGAGTGACTGACTTAAAAGTATCGCTTTTGCCTTCATCAAGTGAAATCCCGACCATGACTTTGGGCATTTTCGTGGGTGTAACTAAGGAACTGGGCACTTCGGCAATATATCTGCTGTCTGAACCTCCACACACAGCTCTGCTCAGCTTACTGGAGCAGCTCTGTGTCTCTGTCTGTCTGTGACACAGGTTTCAGTGTTGATTGGCTATTCTCGTGATGTGTAACCGATCATATAGCGCTGTGAGTGGGATATTGAGCCAGACTACAGAGTGCAGTATCATTAGATACAAGCTGCAAGATACAAGAGATTTATCTATCATTACACAAGGTTGAATAGTGGAATTTTGATGTAGTTCCATCTTAAATTAATTGATTAGGTTGTATTGTATTAAATATTAAAGTACATAATATAATTATACTGTATGGTGTACACTTACCTATATAGCATACTACAGTAGAGTAAAATATCAGAAGTATGCAGTATAGTATTGTAACATAATAGCATTTTTAGTAAAATATAGCCATTAGTATTATTAATATTCTCATTTTTATTATTTACCATTACTATGGTGATGACTACAGACAGAGGGAGGCTGCTACATAAGAACCAAATGTGTTTTAAATTAATTAACCCTAACCCCACCTTTTTTAAAATCTTTTTGCTGATCTGAAAAATGATCTGACCCCTAACAAAAATGGCAGAGTTTTTGGACAAGGACTTACTAGAATCACCTCATCAGCTGTGCTTTGTGCTCCAAACATTTGGCAATCACCTCACTGTCATCTCTGATCCTTATGTAGTGACCCTGCAGCCATTATTTAATAAAACCTCATTGTATTTACTAACCCAGAAGCTTTTGTGAACAGTACTTGATAGTAATTACCACGTGAAAGCTGAGGAGAAATATATAAGTGATACTGTCATAAGTGGTATTTTCTGGGAGGTTGTATTTACTCTTCCCTCCATATATTGAACTACTGAAAGCATCACAAAGTTCAGGACATTTCTCACATACACCTTTCGTTGTATACTGTACTGTCATGAGCTGAGACAGCGGTTGTCTTACCAAAAGTAGGTCTTCACATGCTCTTGGATCAACACCCATGTCTCCCCAAAGTCGTCTGATTTCCACAGCTAGAGCAGGAGAAGAGAGAGACGGTGTGAGGAGAGGGAGGAGAGGGAGGAGAGGGGGAGACGAAGAAGGAGAAGGAGAAGGAGAGGAGGGGGATGGTGCACTGTAAAAATGTAGGTCAAGCTCATTCCTTCATTTTGGCTCCTACACATGTGAGAGGAGAACACTGGAGAGCCGTTTGGCGCTATTGTGCTTGAAATCAAGACAAGGAAACAAAAAAAAAAAGGTTCCCTGCTAAAAACCAAAGCAAGTAACAGTTTCTTCTCCAGGTTACCATATAGTGTACATCAAGTACTAAATCAGACAGCTCAAGAGATGCAGCAAATCTTAAACTGAAACATTTCCCACTGATCAAAATCAGACAGAAATAAGCCATTTTATGATTTAGTATGGTATGTGCTTCTAAAAATGCTCTCCTCTCACCCAAAATTTAAGCTTAAAAGAAAAGACTGTTGACATAACAACTGGAAAAGAAGCTTCTCTGTCATCAAGAAGCGACTAAAAAGCAGAAGGGCAGTGCAACACATAGATTCACATCATTCGTGCACTGAAAACGCCTGTGTCATTCTTGTCGTTTCACACATGAGATTTCATCACAAAACAATGATAAGACTAAAAAGCTGCTGCTGCCGGTCTTTACCTGTTTGTTGGGGTGAGAGCCGTCGTAGCCGAGCACCAGGTTGGATCTTCTGCTGTGGAGCAGCAGGTCTGTCGGCTTGAAGGGCAGAGAGAAGCCCTGGACGCTCTTACAGAAGTCAAAGGTGTTCCACAGGTAGTTGTTGGTGGAGTCTACGAAGAGGTACTGAAGAAGAGGAAGAAGAGAATACACACTTCAGCACAGAAACAAGACAGAAGACTGGGTGCATTTTAAAACATTATTAGAGACAGAAAGATTATGAAGTTTTAAGGATGCGTATCATTAGTCACTAGTCAGTTAAACTTTGCTACCCTCACTGGTCGGCATCAGAAATTCTAGCCAGTTCAGGGGTCAGCAACCTTTATTCTGAAAAGAGCCATTTTGAGGCCAAAAAAAAAAAAAAAATCTGTCTGGAACCACAGATATTAAATTCTCTATTTTCAACTTTTCTTTTTCTTTTCTTTTTTTGGATTTGGTATCTGTAGCTAGCATAGGGAGACTCATGACTAGCAAACGTTAGCGAGGGTAGAAAATCAGGGCTTTATGAAGCTACATATTTTACAATGGAGTTGAACACTCACCCCGCATTAATGCCCCGATGCAAACCAGTGAGGTCGAAAGTGGGACAAACATGACATCACGTAAAAAAACCAGCATTTTTGCAGTTTGGCAGTATTTTGATTTTAAAAATGAAACAAGGCTGTACTAAATTGGTACCTGTTCTTGATTGGTCAGTTCTAAAATACTGATAAGCTCCTGGACAAATGATGCTGCTATCAGTATTTATGTAACATTAATTTGCTCTGATGTAGCTCGCATTTTCAAATTCCTAACCATCCCCTAATGATGACCAGGCTGCCAGTATGTTTACATTCTGTGCTCTCCAGTCATGGCTGACAGAGCTAAATGTTCAAAAGGTGGGCTCAGTTTACTAAACTGAAGCTAAAAGCACAATATATAACACCAGCCACCTCATGAAAGATGTTCAAATACAGCACTCTGCAAATCTGAAGTAGTGCAGTGTGTTTGACTGCTTTGGCAAAGCATGGTGCTGTCTTGACTGCTGTCACAATAAATGAATTCTCATTTCAATCCAATACTTATAATATTATAATATATAATATCGATATTCAATACCACCATGAAAGAACTGGTCCAACACTGAGCACATAAAATTTTATATTTTTATCTAAACATAGATATAACAAGGCTATAACATGACAATGGACATAGCAAATGAGACAAGTGATAATTAGATATTGAGCGATATATCAATTTTTCTGACAATTCAGGACATAGTTAGCATCATTTTTTAGCACCTCTAAGTTTTGTCATAAATAATCCCTTGAACGCCGTCAGTCAAGCAGCAGTCACAGTTTTGTGAGTGGACAGCAGCATTCAGACTCCAAAGTTCAACCCATTCTGCGTCGGTAGTTTAGGGCTGCAACTACCGATTATTTTCACTGTTGAATAATCTGTTGATTATTTTCTTGATTAATAGATTTGTTGTTTAGTCCATAAAATGTCAGAAAATGGTAAAAAAAAAAAAAAAATGTTGATCAGTGTCTCAGAGTTCAAGATGACGTCCTCAAATGTCTTGTTTTGTCCACAACACAAAGATATTCAGTTTACTGTCAGAGAGGAGGAAAGAACCCAGAAAATATTCACATTTAAGAACCTGGAATCAGAGATTTTGGTCTTTTTTTTTCTTAAAAAAAGATGACAAAAAACTATTAATCAATTATCAATTATTATTATTAATCGATTAATCGTTGCAGCTCTAGACAAGTTTATTGTGAAAAGATTTGCAGCCCTTCCTTGCAGTGGAGTCCAGTTGGTTTAGGTATGCTCCAATAGCTAGCATAGCATAAATCGTTAACTGCTAACTGAACTTGGTGTGAGCTGTCCTGACAATCAGAGATGACTAATTTTATCTTATTTTCAACTGTAGGGAGACAACCACAGCCCTTAACCCAGTTAGCAGTTACTCCAGTTAAAAGAATCTTTTCACATCTTTTCATGTCATGTCTTTATGTTTTGCATCAAATTACAGAAAGTAGAATTGGTTTGACTAAATTTATATTTCTGTTTATTCAACAGGGACTTTAGTTAAGAGCATCCCTTGTAATTTCTATTTTAATTTGACAAATTTGCTAAGAAAGTACTTCAAAAGGAAATACAGAAATGTGTGAGTCTTCCATATTCAGTGCTCCATCAGCACTCGTATTCCCCAGCCCCATTACACAGTTTGATTATGTAATTGTTCTGTGCTAATCCCACTTTCCTCAGCTCCCTTTGATGTGCTGTGTCACTGCAGTCCCAATAACCACTCAGTTTTGGGTAAGCAGGCCACACTGTAGCAGAAAACACTGAAGCAAATGTCTGCTCAAGTGTTTCTCAGGTGCTTCAGTGATATCTGAGTGCAGTGTAGCGGCGGAAAGCCAAGGTGCCAGATCACTAATGTACGGTGGAGCTTTGCTAATTCAGTCCCACCGGGAACAGAGACAAGTGTTCAGAGGAGTGCAGTATGCTGAATAATAACTATGTACCAAGAGACAAATGAATCCAGGAGCACTGGGTTGTGCTGGAATGTTTGATTTCCTCAAATAAGAAGATCTATTTTCTTGTCAGCACTTCTCAACCTAAATGTATAATCACCTGATCTTGAGAATTGGGACAAATACTAAAAAAAAACAAAACACTTCAGTCAACTCACTGGCAAATTTGCAGTTTTTCCACAAATTCATTAAATAATATTCCTGTCAAATGTATCTCAACCAGGGATGTTCCTGGCAACTAATTTTGAATAAACGCAAAATTCTATTTAGACTAACTGAGCACAATTTATTGATTGATAAATGTCTGAAAAAATACTGTGTGTATTAAGACCCATTAGAAGCCATTAATCACAGTCTACAATCGTCAAATCGTATTTTAAATGTCGCTGAAATGTGTGTTATTTAAATTACACATTAACCTACAAAACATGACAACAACTCACTAAATTCTTCACCTTTTTAGACTCAAGAGGATCACAGTGTCGGCAGGTAAGTGACCCGGAGCTGACGTTAGCTGCCAGCCTACTACAGCGTGGCCAATGCTAGCAGAGCTAGCAGCAACAGCAGCTGCTCTGCTTGCAGGTTAACGTCACACGTTACTCCAGTCGAGTGATTATATACCAGTTTATTCTGTCACACTCTACATTCAACCTTAGTTCCATTTTCTAGATCAAAACACTGCCAAATTGCGCTGGTTTTACGAGCTGTCATCTGTCTGACTTTGTTGATAAAAAAGTTCTGGGTTGGGCCATTGGGGCATACACACTTACAGCGTATGGTGAGAGGGGCTGCAGCGCTGACTAGCAGCAGGAGGCTGCATAACATCTTAGAGGCAACAGTTAACTGGCATTGTGCATGAATGAAATATTGATAAATAGTTAAACTGACTTGTATTTCTGGTGCCGACTAGCGAGGTGGCAACGTTTAATCGTGTAGTCGACTAATCGCGCTCATCCCTAGTCTCAACCATAACATGTCAACTCTGTCGTCCTTCTAAATCAAAGCTAAATAAGAATTATGGTTTAAAAATGTGTATTTTGATCAGCATTAAGAGAACTCTGAGCAACTTAACCAAAAATAAAATGTCTACTCACTACGATTATGCTGTGAAATGAAAAAATGAAACATTTTGTCAAGTCTGTCAGATTTTCCATCCGACAAAGTTGATGTCTACATTTAATAAAAAAAATTAGCCAAGAGCTGAGCTTTTAAAATATGCTTCCCCAGCATAATTGAAAACTAAAAATCAAAACGCTCTCAAAATACAGTTTTGTCCCTATTCTCAAGAATGACTAATATCTTATTTTCATATGCTAACAATGCTATCAACCCAGCATTTTGTCTTAATAAGGACTGATTCAAGTGTTCAGTTGTTGACTGAACCAATTCATTTGTTTCTTTGCACTGACAAGCTAAATTTATTGTGAGGTGAGATTTCTTTGTCTCTATTCATTCTTATGAAGTTCTTATTTACTAACTATTTTGCCATGATAACAACCACCTGTAGACGTACATCTGAACTCAAAGGGGTCTTGAAATTGACCTGGACTCTGTCATCACTTGTCACTATAAAGAGCACAAAAACATAAAAGTTATATCTGATTAGTTTTGCGTGACCGGGTGCATTTCAGGTCAGAGCCGAGAGATCCGATACTCCACTGATACAAAGAACCTGCATGTGAGCCTGGCACTGGCCTCAAAACAAGTGCAGGTATCTGTGCGCATCTGGTTTCTTTCTCATTCAAAGCTTGATAAACACATTCAGAAGAAAAAAGGCACTAAACACAAATGAAAACATGAGAAGCAGCATAAGACCCAAACCAGGGGAAAGAAATAAACTTTTAATAAAATTAAATTTAATTAAAAGACAATACAACTTATAGTCTTATAAAATACTATATTGTGAAGGTGTAATACCCTTTGAGTCTTTTGCTCAGACTTGGTTTTGTGTCTGCCAGCATGCATAATGAAGCTTTGTTCACGTGATTATGGAACTCCTGGTGCTTTCTGATATTATGCAGAAACCCAGAGGAGATCCTGCTTTTTCTTTCGGCCTAACCTATATTTGTCCAGTTCCATCGCCTCATCTCTGTGCACTTCCTCTCATCCACTCCCCCTCCTTCTCTGCTGTACTCCACCTCGCACTGAACCCACCTGAGCCAGACAAATGACCCCTTGACGCTCTGTCAGCTCTGTGGAGCCATGTGCATCCTCCGCAGGCAGAGACTGAGCTTTTATGTTCACTGTTGTGTTCCCTGCTGTTCTGGCACCCAGCAGCTAATTGGTAAAATGTGAAATCCTGCATGTAACGATGATGCAGCAGAGTAATCAAGCCCATATTATTAATTACCTATGAAATACACTGGAAGGAAAGGGTCACCTTCTTCCTTATGATTAGCTTAGTCATTTGAACAATTATCCTGTCTCGCCACTCTGGCTTTGTTCAGCCTCCAGGTAAATCAGATTTGTTTCTAAAATCAGATCTTAAAGACAGACTCTCCACACTAGCGCTGCAACTAACAATTATTTTCATAGTCAATTAATCTGTTGATTATTTTCTTGATCAATCGATTCACAGAAAATGGTGAGCAATGCCAGTCAGTGTTCCCATAAACCTAATATTCTGTTTCTTGTCAGAGAGGATTAAAGAATCCAAAAAATATTCACATTTAAGAAACTGAAATCAGACATTTTTCTTACAATATTACTCAAACCAATTAATTGATATATATTAATAATCAATTAATAATCGACTAACCGTTGCGGCTCTAGTCCACACTGTTATTTGCAAGTGATCAGATCAGATTTGTGGGTCCAGACATCAACAACCTGAATCTGAGTGGGTTGCTGCTGTGACGACATGAGCTTCAGTAACTTTGTACGCTGGTAACACGACTTTCCAACACAGAAGCGTGTTCCGGGAGGTTCCTTCCAGCTTTGCCTCTACAGCAGCCTCCCCCCAAAGTGCCAGCAGACAACTTATTTCACAGTCTGTCCACGGACTATTGTTGTCAGTGTTGTCCTCTGTACCACTCTGCCAGTAGCATTGTGGATTCAGCTCTGATGCACTTCTGTCACACCGTTGTTGTGAGCAGAGTTCAGGCTAGACTTTTTTCACCACCAGTTTTGCCCTTAAAATTCCAGAATTCCAGCCATATAAAACAACTACCGACGCACACTTAAATTGTGGCACGCTTGAAGTCACTGAAAGGCTTAGATTGTTGCTCTGAAGTGTCTGACAATATTGTGGAAAGGATCTCTTCCGAGATAGACCTCTCATCTGATAGAGTAAGCTCCATTTTCTTTAACCAGAAACAGCCCTTATATCGCTCTTGTCAGAGGCACCAGACTGCATTTACATAAACAGAAATTTTATCATCGTAACACACTTCACAAACAAAATGAAACTCATCGAAACTGTCTTGGTTCATCTATTCACTGTTTCAGCAATCACAATTTCTGGTTAGGTCAGAATAAACCCTTAATTCTTGAAGTTAGATGTGATAATATCGGGAGAGGATGCGCGCATGCATTCAGACGCACACTTAAGTTGTTATTTAACCAGTGTTCCAGTGCCGGGGGCAAGTTTACATAAATACGTCAACTATAACTGAGCACACAATCAAATGTTAGACTGGCATGATGAATTGTTTCATCATATATCACGGTAATCAGTCCCTGTGAGCGCTCTCTCCCTCCGCTTTTCTTTGTGCTGACACTTTTCTCATCAACTGGAAAAAGATGTCTCTCACCGCAAAGACTCCACTCTGTCTGTTTGGGGCCACAAAGTGATGACTCACTCTTCAAGTGCTTAAAAATCGCAAATTGCCTTTATTTCCTCACTTGGAGAAAAAACAAATGGCGGAGCATCGCTCCTACACGCCCCGCAGCACAAGTAATCCTTTTTTCGTCCTTTCCTCGTCTGGACATAGGGGACGTGATCATATATAATAAAACAAAAGGTTAAATACTAAGTTACAATACCAGAATTAAATCCTGCAGCACTCCTTTCAGTACTATGGATAGCGCAACTCAGCTGGACGAGCCAATTAATATCATTCTGCAAGTCATTGCATTCGTCAAACTTCAATACTGGATAGAAAATCATCACTCACATCACTTAGATGTCTTCTAAATAAGCTATTTTTATTTTAGACATTTCATACAGTCTATTTTGCAAATTTCCCACTGGTCATTTTGGCCGTTTCTATATTTTCATCTACCATACAAACTACACGTGATACCAGCAAAAAAACAGAATTTGCCGGCTAATTTAAACCGTGATTGGTGTGTAGTGACAAAAAAAGCCACTCTGAAATCTGACTGATTGGCCTGAGAGGCATCTGTAGAAATGTGATTGGAATCACATTTCATATCACCTTCAAATGTGGCTCGGATCTGATTAGCAAAACTTGTATTTCATGTGGTCTTTTGCTGTCCAGGCGTTCCAAAATCAATCTGGATACAATCTCCATATGCTAAAAAACAGACTTGGATTGACGGTCCGAACAAGGCCTTTATGACGGCTCACATTTGGCCCTGCCTTCAAGTATGGCCATTCACAGCTATAATACTATTGCATTCAGACACACAAAGTAGTTTGCTTCAAGCATACCCAAGCCTTTAGAACGCTGGTTCTAAGCGAGAATGTTTCCATTCCTTTTTGATCAATCTTGTATGCCACTAGAGCTCTACTGCAGTTAAATCAAACTGTGCCAACTTCTATTGCTTGTTTGAGAAAGGTGTAGGACCTGAAGTTCAGAGTGTATGCTTAAAGAAAAACCAAAGCAGTGTGGTCTAAACAACTCCATAGACCTCTGAATTTGGTAGCTGGCAGAAAAGGTATAAAAAGGGTCATATTTCTCAGTACCAAGCACCAAAGAAGCTTCCATCAGAGTGAAATGCGAGTGCTCATTTGTCCTCTGATACATTAATTGCATCAGTTATTCAATTTATATATACTGAGAGGAAGTTCAATCGGACTCAACAGGGTTTTGTAACTTATCTAGACTCCATCCATACTAGCAATTAAGAATGCACCAGGTAACAGAAGAATAATATCTGTTTATCTAACTTAAACATCTCTAGAACTTCACTGGAATTCAATCAAACAGTGTGAACTTTAACTGAAAGGCTCAGGGCCAAAAGTGAAAAGTGTATGTCAGAACAAACCAAAGCCAGGAAGTCCTAACAACTCCACAGATGTTTGGTAGATCTCCAAGACAGATTTGCGCTGAGGAATAGACTGCAGAAGAAGAGCTACAATAAACAAATCACAATCCTTAAGCATAAACTCCTCCATCATTGTAAAATGGAAAAACTATGAAACTTCTGAGACACTTCCTTGAGCTGTTTGACTCCATAACCAAGCAACAAGGTGTCTTGGACGGAGACATTACCAAGAACCCAGCGGGAACTTGCAGATCTCTGAGCGTTCATTACAGTTTTCTCTCTGGGATTTCCCCCCTCAACCCACCTACTGCACCTGCTGTTAAATGAGTTTATGATGCGTGCAGTTGTACGTGATAATTCCAGACACCACGACTTTACATTTCACCTCACTTTTACAACCTCACCTTCACATCCTCATTGCCCAGGAGCAGATAACTTCATTTGTTTTAGAGAGCATGTCACTGTATGCGTGCACACCTTAATCTGTCAGTAGTTCTGACTGTGACTTACCCTCCTGTTGTCTGCAGGGCTGTGGTAGAACTGGGAGATGATCTGCTTGTTGCCGTCCTTGGCCTTGGCCCCTGAAAGCTGGAACCTCTCTGAGACAAGCGTGAAAGTGGTCCCGTAGTCGTACGACACGTAGACCTGGAGACAGAGAGGAGACAGGGGAGTAGTCAGTGACTACATCTGTGGTCCATGACAACTGTAACAGAAACCAGGCTCTGGATAATAGCAGAGCTTTTCAATTATTAATCAGTTATTAAATTAATCACCAACTATTTTGAAAATCGATTAATTGGTTCCAGTAATTTCAGCTTCTTAAATATTTTCTGGTTTCTTTACTCCTCTCTGACAGTAAACTGAATATCTTTGAGTTGTGGACAAAACAAGACATTTGAGGACATCATCTGGGACTTTCACTGACATTTTTCACCATTTTCTAACATTGTGTGGACCAAACAACTAACCAATTAATCAAGAAAATAATCAACAGATTAATTGATAATGAAAATTAGTTGTGGCCCTAGGTAAAAGCAAGTAGACTAGGGCTGAACAATTCATCATTCTATATAAAAAACAACACTTTTTTGGAAATTTTTTGAAAATTGCAGCATGATTTTTTTAATTACATGATTTAACAGGACCTTGCAGATTGCCACCAAAGCATGTAGTAGGGCTAAGTTTTATCACAATACGAAGTTATATCAGTTCTTTGGACAACAATACTATATTTGCCAATATCTCCAAAATAAGTATATGTGTATATATATAATTTATTTTTACTTGATTTAATATCAGATAGTTTATTAATATATGGTAATATTTTAGCATATCTTAACTTTTACTAAAGCAACTTTTGGGTTCTTTTTACAACACTGGGTTTCATTGCCTGTCTTGAAATGGAAATTTATGGAACCTTTTTGCAGCAAAATATAGATACTGTGAACATTTTTTATCAGATGTTTCCATTCAAAGGTATGAAAGCCCTGCCATAAGTAAACCATTAAAGAACGTTTCTGTTTCTTAACTTCCTATTTTTAAGCATGCTCAGAAAGCAGATGAAATGTCCAGCAGCCCAGGTGGGGAAGTCCAACCAGGAAGATAAAGCTGTGCTATGTTCAATGACTGTGCGTGAAGCTTTCAGTTTTCTTTCTGTGTGTGTGTGAGGTTGTTAAGGTAGCAGATGGAGGTTTTAATCTGTGGCTAAACATTCACCAGAAACATGAGAAACATGTTAAACAAGTGTGAACACAGGCTTTCTGCCGCGCTGCTGATTTACTGAGTGACTAAGGTTCAACTGAAAAGGGAGACTAAAGGGAGAGAGTTCATCCCAAAATCAAAAATATATATTTTCACCCAGTCTGCAGTGCTGTTTATCCATCTAGATTGTTTTGGTGTGAGTTGCAGAGTTTTGGAGTATCTGTCTTCTCTCCCATATAATGGAACTAGGAGGCACTCAGCTTGAGGTGCTCAAAGCGCTAAAAAATACATCTGAAACACTCAACGGCAGTGTCTCTTTCCAGAAATCATGACGGGGTTACTCAAGATAATCCACATACCTTGGGGTAAGCAGTTTCATGTAGGAACTACTTTCTCTCTACGAAAGAACCTACCAGAACTACAACTGTACTTTCTCGATGCAGTAGAATCTACCGGAGCAATTTTCTTTCTACTAGAAAGAAAGTAGTTCCTACATGAAACTGCCCACAACAAGGTCTGTGGATTATCTGGAGTAACAGGGTCATGATTTTTTGAAAGAGACATTGCTATTGAGTTTTTCACATGTATTTTTTTTTTTTTTTTTTTGTGCTTTAACCACCTGGTGCCATTTAGTCTCAGTATATTCTAGATATCTCCAAAACTCTGCAACTCACCCCCCAAAAAATGGAAAAATAGCACTACAGGCCAGAGGAAAAATATGTATTTTTTTATGGTGAACTGTTCCATTAACCATTAACAATATGTGAAGTTATAACAGGCTATAAAAGGTCATGGATGTGCTAGTTTTGGTTTTCCTACGTCTTGTATGCATAGATGTGTTGAGGTGTACTTACAGAGCTGGTTTTGGGCCCTGTGGCTCCGACGCTGTCCCGGGCCAAGGCCACAATGACATTGCTCTTCTCTCCGGCCCAGTGGACCACCATCTGGTTGTGAGAGTCGTTCAGGTTGGCCTGCAGGACAAGACAGGTTGAACTAAAGATGTACCTCAGGGAAAAGCCAAGCAGACACGCAATCTCTCTAACTATCAAATTATTAAATTAAACTTCTCTACAGAGATACAGGCTCACTGCAAAGCAACAGAGAAAGACGAAATACAAATGTAGCAAATGGAGAGATTAAAGCAGAGGTGTTGAACTCAATTTTATCCAGGGCCACATCAGCATTATGGTTGCTCTCAAACAGTCGGTTGTAAAGGTGAGACCAGTCATGTCTATCTAATTGCGTCCGCATTTCATTAATATTGAATTTAGTAATAACTTGATAATTAATAACCAGCTTTGAAAGCAAAAGTCTGGGAAAAATGATGGCAAGAAGACATTCAAGAATAAACTGTACAACTTATTCAAAAAGAAAATGAATACACAAAGTCATAGAAGTAATAAAGTCAAAATATCTGTGTTTCAATTTGTGTAGCCTACAAGAAAAGTGTCAAATCCAAAATGTATACTTGCTTCAAAATGAAATGACATCATTTTGCTGGGCTGTTACTATGAGTGTTAGTAGCTACAACAGCAACTTGGCTACAGTGGCACTGCTGGAAACGGCCAGCATATAGGATACAGATGCTATGGAGTGTATACTGACATCTCTAGATGCCTCCAGTGCATGAATAACAAAATCAGGATGCATTCTGGCGCATGTAGTATATGGACTAGGGATGCACAATAAACATCGGAGCCAGTAAACTATTGACCAATATTGGCCTATCCAGCTATATCGGTCTATACAGAACAGAACAGAACAAAATAAATCTTTATTGTCCACTGGGATGGAAATTTGTCATCAGCTCACCAAACACAAGAAACAACACAGCAGTTAGTAAAAAACAAATACATGATTAAGATCAAATACATGTTAAACATTAACCATTAAACACTGAAAGCAGTTCATGTCATGTCTGTGGGTTAAAACTCACAAGTCACTTTGCAGAGTTAAGAATACTCTGTAAAGTGATATTGATATATTAGTAGATAAATACTGGTCACATTATTATCTGATGTGACAGATTATGTCAAAACATTTAATCTGAATTCTTAGGCTAAATGTATCATAAGGGCTAAAGTATAATTGTTTTTTGATGAACTTTACTAGAAAACAAATGAACACTTGAACAGTCAGAACTAGGCTAGTATATTGTAAGCACTTTTCTTAATTGATCATTAGTAACAATCAATTAATTGATTAATAGTTAAAAAAAACATTTTGTTTATACCAAACAACAACAAATAAGTCTTTCCCTCCTTCATCAAAGCTTTATTTTCACAGCAACATATTGCATTTTCTGTGAGAGCATCACACATCATATGAAACATATAAAGACGTCAAGGCCGTAATATTAAACACATGTACTTGAATAACATGTGGAGTGCAAAGTAATAAAGTTATATTTCAGATCTTTATTAGATAGATTGTTTCAATTTTACTTGATCAACTGAATTGTTATGGTTCATCGATTAATCATTACCATCCCTAGTTAGAGCTGTTCTTTGATTTTGTTGTCATAGTGATGTCATTTAGATTTGGTTCAGTCAGAGCTGTGGAATATTAAATCATCCATCTTTGCTCACTACATCTGAGCCTTTCTTTCCCTCAACCGTGCATAAACAACAGGTTATATTAACCTCTTTTGAAAATACAAAAAATGTGAAATTATCTACTATCTTATCAGCATTTGTCCATGAAAACAGGTAATTATCAGTCGTAGGTACTTGCTGAATAAAATCCATTGTGAATGCTTAATATGGACACTGCACTTTTGTAATGCAGCATAGAATTGTTGTGAGAAAATTATATGCTTTGGAAGCTCTTGTGGGTCACATAAAATGAGGTTCTGGGTCAGATTCAGCACATCTGACACATGGATTAACGGTTTATTCTAATAAAACTTGAAATCTCAAACCTGGGAAATTGATAGTGCCTCTCCTAGCAACACCAGCCTTCAAAATGTGAGTCAGACCCTGGCATGGAAAATTATTAAATGTGCATTGTTATTGAGATACCGCCTCTTGGTGTTCAGATGAATACGCTAATAAAGAAAAACGAGCTGTGCATTGTTCTCCATTCTTATTACCACTGTGCATATGTTTTACACTTAGGAAAAAGAGTGAGTACAACAACTCAGCCTGATCTGCTGACAGTCACAAGAATAGATGTAGACATCTCATCAGCTCAACACATGGCTGCAGTCTAAGGCTACAGCAGACAGCAATGGCTTGTGCCTTCAAAGTAAAACCACAACCATAAAGCTCAGGCATCCGTCATGATTCAGACCCAGGCACCTAGTCGAGCTCATTTCACTTCTCTCATTTTTAAAACTTAAGTCGCAGTCACTTTCTTTCTTTAATGTCCCAAATGTCAACTAAAACAATGTAGACAGAAAGAACAACAGCACTCAAGGAGCCGAACCCGCTTTCAAGGCTTCATGACAACACTTCAAGGTATGCAAACAAACAAGGCCTGTCCTGACACCACCTCATGCTGCAGAGCCTGTCAGGACAGTTCAAAAAACAATTCAAGTCACAGTTAATTGAATAAGACTGTCTATATAGTCTGAAGAGTTCCATGAGGAACAAGGTTAAAGCTGCACTAATAAATATTTAAATGAAAATTGGCCAAAATGCTGTGTAATGTCAAAGGTGTGGCTGGTAGTGACGAACCCGCAGAGAGTTATTACCCGACTCTGCAGCTCCCCTCAGCTCTAAAGACAACTGTATCATCATTCAGCTCATTGTTTTGGTTTTCTGGCCCATAAAGTCCACTATCATTAACCTCATTTCCAGACAAAGCGGCCACAAAGAAAAAAATCTCTGAAAAACCTGCAGTACAGTACCTTCCCAGCACCAACAGCAGACAAAGTTAGCAACTAGCAGCTGGCAGCAGAAAAAAACTCTGATAAGCCTACAGTACACTACCTTGCCAACACCAAACAGCAGTCAAAGTTAGCAACTAGTAGCTGGCAGCAGAAAAAAGCTCCAATAAGCCTACAGTATGCTACCTCCTTAGCACCAAACAGCAGACAAGGTTAGTGACAAGCAGCTGGCAGTTGAAAAAAAGTGCTGATAAACCCACCATCCGGTACCCTCCCACCACCAAACAGCAGACAAAGTTAGCAACTAGAAAAGAAAGTTCTGATAAACTCACAGTTTGCTACCTTCCCAGCACCAAATGGCAGGCAATATTAGCAAATAGTAGCTACAGAGATGCATCTCCATGCTAATGATGCTCCATGTCTGCTGGATGTGTAAATAAGCGACAGTTTTCTGATCATGTCATAGTGATACTTTGTTAATGGTGTCATTTCAGCCTGTTTCATTGTTGAACAAAGAGCTACTTATTAACATATATATAAAAAATCTCTTCAGGAAGTAAAAACATCTCCCACCCCTAGCACATACTGCAGTTTTAAACAAAAGCTGCTTAAATAGGACAAAATAGCACATTTGTGGGGACTATTTTCATCTGTGGATGAATATACATTAGGCTTGCTGATGAGAGCGTGCAGCAGGACTGTGCATGTGGCTTATTGATGTGCTTTTAACAGTTTTTGACAACCGTGGAGCTCTAGGACACGGGGGAATGAGCTCCAACATTTGAAGGAAAGATCAATTAATTTGTGGTTTTGGTCTTTTAATGAGATCAGCTGACAATAAGAAAAATACAGACTTTTCCTTTAACCATATAAACACCTGGCTGATCAAGTGTGTTCATGTGTAGGTAAAGCTGTCTATTGCCATGTATAGGATGGGCAACGCAACGACGTGCTGTAACATACTAATTCCCCACTCAGTCCACCTCCCATTGGGCACATAGATCAATGAAAAGAAATAGTCTGTCTCATCTTTTTCATTGTCACTGTCTCCCCATCCTTGCTGCTTTCCTCCCTTATCTTTTATTGATGATTCTGTGAGGGGGCAGGCTTCTGAAAGGGCTCATTTTTTGCATCAAAGGTTTTTTCTGCACTTTCCTAGTGGCTCTCACTGTGGCGTAAACAACAAATATCTTTGCTACCCCTGTCAGCTGCGATCTGACGCAGCCCTCGACCCACTTCTGATTTGTAACATCCAAGCCTACTATCACAACGATGATGTGGACGACGGTGCCAAAACGTTGGCATCGCGGTAGCATGGGGACTGGAGTTTAATCAAATATTCAGCTTGAAACGTTTCAGCAGTTAAGAACAGCTGCTGGCAGCGCGGCGTGCTTTCATTGCTGGGCCTTTAGTGCCGTTAACATCAGGGTTTGGATTCACCATTCTGCACCAACATTCAAATGTAATCTTACAAGGAGAAACACGTCGAAGAAAAGGCAAGAGACGCCAATATCACCACCCACAGAGGCCTCAAAAATCTATAAAGCATTGCAGCAACAACATGTATTGTGTTTTAGCTCAGGGGGTGGGCGATTGTGGAAAATTTCAACACTTTATCACAAAATAGCTCCTGGAAAGCAGCATCAAACATCAGAGAGTGATGATATACAAGTGTTAGATAAAGTAAGTGTGGATATTTCCTTTTGCATGACGTTGAAGTCATTGCCAGAAAACAGCACAGCCAACATCCTGCAGGGCTAGACTGTATGTCGCCATCAAGACACCAGTTTAACCTTTTCCTCATATAACTTCCAACAAAGGGACGACTATGAGCCACTGTCATGAAGCCAGCTTCACTGATACACAACAGGCTTTTCCGTTTCTTGCTTCAGTCATCAGCCTCCTCCTCCTCCTCCTCTCCATCTTCCTCAGTCTGCCTCCCTGCGGGCCACCTCAGTAAAAGCCAGGGCTGTCTCTCAGGCCGAGGTGTTGCTGCAGTAAATCTCTGCATTTTAGGCCTCATTGGCCGCGGCGCAAGTGGGCCAAAAGGGTGCCAGCGGCTCCATGGACTGACACAGCTGAATCTACAGAATGATGATGACTGTGAGATAAAGACTATTTGCCAGGTTGCAGCAAATTGCACTATGAGAGTTAACACTGAGAGGGTCCATCCATAAATGATCGCTGGCCTGTTCATAGGTAGTAGGGCCGGATGATTACATTTGTTATATTCGAGAATGGATTAATGTGCAATACAGCAGAGAGCAGAGTTTTCAGTGTTTCCACTGGTCACTGCTGATGGGCAGTTACTTTACTGCAATCAGCCATAAAGTGTGTAGATCAGCTCAGATCACAGTATAATAGTTACTGAAAGGCTGTGTTGTGTTTAGGGCTGCAACTAATGATTATTTTCATCACCGATTAATCTGATGATCATTTTCTCGATTAATTGATTAGTTGTTTGGTCCATAAAATGTCAGAAATTGGTGATTAATGTCAATCAGGGTTAACAAAAGCCCCAGATGACGTCCTCAAAAGTCTTATTTTGTCCACAACCCAAAGATATTCAGTTAACTGTCATAAAAGAGTATAGAAACCAGAAACTATTCATATTTAAGAAGCTGAAATCAAAGAATTTTTAATTTTTTTCTTGTAAAATTACTCAAACCGATTAACTGATAACCGAAGTAATTGGTGATTGTTGCAGCTCTAGTTGTGTTTGCTGCCACAGAAAAGAAATAAAAGTCCCTGTTTATGTAATGTTACTACAGCGTCTTCCTGTTCTGTTAACTAACTTAGCTAGTTACCAGCAGAGAGTAACTGTTCTCATGAGAAAATGTGATCGACCACCTGATCGCATTTGCTACTCGACCCATGACCTCCAGCTCCGAAAAGTATCTGGAAGACCTCCACTTTTAAGCTGTTTGAATTGTATTTAGCCTGACTAGAAGCATCTAACTAGCTAGCTCACTTTTACAACAAACCCCTCTAATCTCCATCACACAGGTTACCCACAAGCCCACCCTCCTTAAAGGGGAAGGCTCGGCTGGTAACACAGGTGCTGTGGGTGTGTAATTCAAGTCCACTTAACCAAAAAGTACTAAAACCCCACTTGGAAATACTCCACTACAAGTAAAAGTTCTGAATTCTCATATTCTATAAGATCATCACGTGTTTGCACAGTGTCCTTCATCCTCTTTATGGAAATGCCAAAACGTATAAAAATTAAATGCTGTTTTTCTAAAATATTACTTGCTACATGAGAATGACCCATATCGTATATTGCAGAATAGCCTAAAAATATCCATATTATCGCTCAGGCCCTAGTTCATAGGTAGCAGCTCAAAATGGAGGCAGCCCCACTAAACTTGGGCTATCAGAACCAGATGAGGAGCATTTGCAAACCATAAAAACTCCCCGTTATCTTCTTATGCAACATATCATCTTTGTTAGAAGTTCCATAAACTGCTTCTCTAAGCCTGCAGAGCACTGACTGTGTGGTTTGGCTCACGACTACAGTCTCACAGCTCTCCTTCAAGCTCAAACGATCGACCGTTTCGTGACCTTCCTCGCACAAGCGCATGAGGCTGCACCAGGGCTTTACAAGCATGTTCACGTCATGGATGCCAAGCTGCACATTAGACCGACATCAGCCATTTTCTGATCAGGGGACCTCCACTTTACAACATTTTTGTGGCCCATTTAAAACTTAAAATGCACAACATGCTGTGTAAGTACATCATTACTGCTGCTTCCCACATTTACAGCTGCAGCGTTTACCACCAGTTGAAAATTTATCCGTAGTGATGTGTCTTTGGAACAAGAGATCCAACAATGAACACTTTAAGATGGGCGGCAGAAGAGGACTGAATTCTCCAGCTGACTGCTCATTATGAGGAGTCATTCTCCAGTGTGACTGCACATGGCTTTTTAAAGTTACAATCCTTAAGATGTCTTTCTGGTACATTTGATAACACCTGTCTGGTGGTAATAGTAAGCATGTTTTACACTACAGCTCCCACAGTTCTGTTTAAAAAAAACACACACACACAAATTAAAGCAACCACACCTTGAGCAGCTAATCTGTCAAAATAAAAAAGCAACACAAGACCAACTGTTGTTTAAGATGAGAGCCAATCATTTGACTGATCCATTATAAAAACATAACATTATAAAAACATGGCTTGTGAATGTTGGGCTGTTTTGCAGCTAACTTTCAAGCCAGCTACAGTGGGTCACCGTGCCGTACACATATGTACAAACAAATAATCAGTTAAGATCTGTTATAGCTTAATGTCTTAAAGTTATAATTCTTAAGATTTATATAATATAAACTAAGGTTGTAATGATTCATTGATCTAGACTGATATATCAATTCAATGTTCAATGATCCAATATTATCAATGAAAAGTGACAATATCGATCTATATAGTCATCTTTAAGTCACCTTTATTTTGAAATTCCCGTGGCATGCCCGTCTGGATGAGTTCAGTCATAAAACTGTTGATCCATAATTTATTTCCTTTTTGTGAGATGACATGATTGTGTTAAATGGACACATCATATTGTCTGATATCAATCGCAGACCCCTGAATTGAAATCGTATCGTGGCAGTCTCCTTCATATCTGCAAATACTGAGCTGTGAATCGATAAGATATCGTATTGAGATGAAACTTGTGATTTGCACCCGCATAATCAACCCAATGTTTGACCATTCTATACATGACTGCAATACCAATTCACTGCACTCATATTCAGTAGGTACCTCTCTAAAGAGTAGTGGCGGACTCCGCCATTCCCGCACTGGATTCAGATTACCAAAGCATTACACTGTTATTAAACCACACTTGATGTTACAATTGTCAGATTTTGTTATTTTTTGATCTAAGTAACATACATAAGTTAAATAATGTGATTTCCACATTATTTTGATATCTATAAATTATGGTATTTAAAGCAACCTCTAATGGGAGCAGCTGAATGAAGAAGAAATGACAAAAATATAGGCTACATTTTGTCTATATTGCACACTCCTACTGTGACTGGGAAGCCTTTACAAATTCTACAGATGTGTTTTGGCTTACACTGATACTCTAGTTAGGGTTTATTATCTCAGTGTTACCAAGTACTGTTTGATCATGTATTGAGCAATATGCTCAGCTCTATACATAGAAACACTATCTTTGTCAACCTTTGTCAACACTGCTTCACTTCTGTAACTAGGAGGGGAGGATGTAGCCTAGTAACATCTGAAAACAGACACCTCCCCGTCTGTGCATAATAATTTAGTCCACTGATTAAGCGGCTGTGTCAGAGCCATGCATGTGTCTGAAAAAACTGCCTTCAGCACCTTCAGGGTAAACAGAATTCAGCACTGGCTCTGGTATAGTTCCTATTTAGCATACTGCTTGTGCTGTTTTGTTTCCTTTCTTTTTTTTTTCCCCCCTGACGTACTGCACTGCAACACGGTGGAGAGTCCAGAGGTGGCTCTATAAGTGGCAGAGAGGTGTTCCTTATCTGCTCCCGTCCATCAATCTCTGTGACAGCTTTGTGGTCACTTGGGGAGTCGGGTGGTGTTAGGGGGAGGGGGGAGGGGTGGAGTCAAGCGCATCAAAGGCAGCCGACAAGGCTACTGTACCTCCACGGTTTCTGTCTCTCTCTCTCACACTCACATGTATTATGCATTCTGTCTCACCAAAAGCTATCTTGTGCGAACCCTTCATACCTGACAGGATTCTGTAAACCCAGCGAACGAGTCACAAAGTGCAGAGGGGAGGGATTTGGCTCCTTTCATGATGGGTCACTCCGCAGGCAGACCTTGAGAGCCGACAGACTGGAACAGTGAGTTTATCGCCATCTTAATAGTTCCCCACTCTCTCTGTGGTGGGGGGAGCGAGATTTATATCTGCACTGCCACATCCTGCTCAAATACGCAACACAATACAAACGACTACTTGGGAAAAAAAATCCAAATTACTTCAGTTGGTACATACACAGTACACCATGTATTAAATCATGCTCGAAAAATAAGAAAAATTGTTTCTGGCAAATTGGGAAATGAGTTCTTGGTTGTGGAAACCTTTGCTACACCATTGTATAATAGACCTCAAATTGATTAGATGCATGAAAGAAAATTGATTGCAAACAATTTTGATAATCAATTAATCGCCTCGGTCATTTTTTTAAGCAAAAATGTCAAACATTTGTTGGTTTCAGCTTCTTAAATGTGAGGATTTCCTGGTTTTCTTTGTCATTTCTGACAGTAAATGAAGAGTCTCTGGGTTTTGGACTGTTGGTTGGACAAAAGAAGCAATCTGAAGACATCACTTTGGGCTCTGGGAAATTGTACTGAACATTTTTCACAATTTTTGACACTTTTTTGAGATTAATGATTAGTAAATTAACCATGAAAAAAAATCGGCAGATTGATTGATAATGAAAAAAAAAATCATTTGCTGCAGCCCTACTGCCTATGAACATTAATCATGTTCTGGAACATGTAAAATAAGGCTGAGCAATTAATTGAAATCTTATTGAACTCACAATATGGCCTATGGCAATTGTCAAATCACAGGAGGCACAATATGTGCTAAATGCAAATTGCTAAATGCTATTTTAAATTAAATATCATGCAGCAGAAATGTCCTGGCCTCCACATATTTTTTTTTTAGAGACTTAAGAAAACATCTTTGTTTGGTACACATCCTTGCAAAAAAAAAAAAAAAATAAGACAAGTCTAAGACAAGTCAAACTTATCTCATGAGTCTCAACGTTAGCTTAGCTCTTATCCCGGTTCTTTTCCTGATGTGGTCACAGTCCAGCTGGCCCGGCTGGGCGACCCGTCTCAATATCTGAACTTAATCTGGTCCCTGTGCTTCCTTTTCCCACGTTAATGACTATTTCTGTCATCTACTCTGTATCTTTGTTTTCTGGGATGTAAGCTAGCTTTGCCGTCAATCTTTTAGCATTAACGTTATATCATGTATGCAGATGTACATATTTCAGACTCTTTTACAGGGTTCCAGTTTTAAAATGTGTCTGATGGAAACATTAAAAAGTCAGCTGGGGACAGACTTCTCAGCTGACTTGAGAAGTTTAGGCATTAGCATTAGCTTACATTAGCCAGCTACACTTATGAAATCTGGTAGCGAGAGTCATCATTTTAGTGGACAAAATCCTCAGTCATCGGCTAGAATTGAGAGGCTGCTTCTCTGTGGAATCACAGAACTCGTGTTTCAATAATTACTCCTAATTTCGATGCTGAATCTGCCACCGTCATCTGTAAACTCCACATGTGCAGTGCGAGAATGTCAACTTGACAGGTGCAGCAAAAGTAACTAAGAAGGGCGGGGCTTATTGAAGGGTCAAGTGTCAGAGATATAATGCCACATGTTCTTCTTCCCTGTCAAAACCTGGCACTTCATTACACTTCATTAAATGTTAACAGCTGACCTTAAGTTTTCAGGAAATGTCATTGCAATGTCTTATGTACAGTCTGCCATCATTGATGAGGTTGACAAAATATTAGAAACACCACTCTACTTAATGCAGTGTAGTTCAGCAGCACTGCAAACTACATCCTCCAAAATTACTGTACAGTTGAATCAACTGTAACACTTTCATCAAAAACTTTAACCTTTATGAAGGGAGGATTTACTGTGGGGCTGTTGTATCAGACGGCTCTAGTTTTAGCTTAGTGTCACTAAATGTACTGGCAACTGAGTTTTGATGACAACAGAACAAAAAAGAAAAAAAAAACAAACTAAGGAGGCAAAATCTGCAAAAGCTAATTTGCTTCCCTGCTGCCTACAGAGAACAAAACTCTGATTCAAAGAAAAATGTGACTTTCAGGGAAAAAAAACAAAAGAGAAAGAATTCAAAACGGTGGTGCAATCTCATACAATTAACTTTCAGTGGAAATTACCACCTTCCATTCTCCATCTAACTGGTTGGTACAAAAGGAGACTCATGACGATATTTTTGTCTGTCTTTACTCTCAGTATTGCATCTATGAAGCTCGTCAGATTTCAATACTGGTGTCTATCACGGATTTATTCTTTAAGACATTTCTTCATGTCTCTTCTAATGGATTTACATTGCACAATATGGGCTTTTTTCAGCAGATACCAATAACCATACACACACAGCAGATACTGATAGAATAACTGATAAGATCACATTTTTGTATTTTAAAAAGAAGTTCATATAACTTCTAGTTTATGCACAGCTTAGGGTCAGAAAGGCTCAGATATAGTGAGCAAAGATGGATGATTTAAAGATACTGTAAAGCAACAATGTTTGTTCTAAGAGTGTCACTCTGCAGAAACGTGTTATTAACCCCCCAGCCAAATATGAATGATTCAAAATTAGGTCTAAAAATACCAAAAAAATGAGCAGATTTCTCTGCTCTGAAACGCTGGGGGCGTGTCCACTCCAATGTCTCAGTGTCAAACACCACTACGACCTGGAAACAACCTGAAACATGGACACTCTGTCTAGCAGCTTAATTGGACATGCCCAGATAAGTCTGAGTCACCAGAACCAGAGGACGGCATGTCACCGAGCCATGTTTCAGATCCGCCCAAAAAGTCCTGAACACAGAAATCGTGAATAATAGTTTAACAGTCTAACACAGTTCAGTACTGCTTAGTTCTCAGTGTTTTCAGAAACTATGTTCTAACATGTATGTGTTTGGAGGAAAAATCCCCTTTTCCCTTTACAAGGACTTCAATATTACACAGATCTGACTGAACCAAATCTATCTGACATCACTATTACCAAAAAAAAAAACAGTTCTGACTCTGATTCTCTGCCTCACCACATTCATTAATTTAAGTTTTAAGTTGTTGTTTTTTTTTACACACATTTTGCCTTTAACAAATATTGCACCTCTTGAGATTTGAAAATTGCAGAAAGCCATACTGCACTTTCAATGAAATTTCAGTTAATTGTGCAGCCCTATTCATCGTGCATTCCTAATATCTGCTCAGTTTTTCTTGCCAGCACAGGTGAAATGGGCAAAAGTGGCTCCTGTGTTAAGGCCCAGTGAGTCCCTAAAGAGGCAGTTTGGAAAAGGGCCACAAAGACTTTTAGAAACACTTAAAGGATAAGTTCGGTTTTTTGACACCTGGACCTTATTGTTAGGATTAAATATGCTCGTAGACTCACCCAGACAATTTTGGTGGAGCTCGGAGCCGTTTTCGAGCAATTTAGATCCAGCCGACGGCGTTTTTTTCTCATGCCATAGTAGCGGACGGGGCCAGAAATCGAAGCCCCTAAATTAGACATTATCTGCTGCGAAACTCGCTCATTTCACCTACATGTTATAAATGAATGGCCAGTGTTATCACCATGTCAGCTCAACTTCGTTGTTATGGTCATCCGGGACTTTACGAGGATGGGTAACTTTTGGTGACATAGACGTGCGCCGCAGGAACGCAGCTGAGAAGAGACGCTGTTGTTGCTAGGCTACACGGCAACACGGCTATTTCTGTGCAGCATGGCGGAATATTTATCCGATGTAGAAGTGTCTGATGACGACTTTGAGTATAATGGATACCCGTATCGTTCTGAGCCAGAATACACCGACGAGGAGCTATTTGAAAGGAGGATGCAGAGTAGGGTGACCAGGTCCCAATAAACCAAAAGAGGGACAAGGGGTATGTTTGTGAGGGACAAAGTGGGACACCGCCTGTAGCTGCATCGTCTCTTCTTGTTTGGCGTCTTCTCCTCCTCCATTTCCAAAGAAGAATGCGCGATGCGAGTGTCATTCACTAGCTGTCACCTCAGCTGTTGGTAGCGCGGAGAAAATTAGGGGCGGGCCTAAGCGCCGTACGTGCGGTGCTACTATGACAACAACAAACAGCCCAGAGTGCAGTAACATCACCGGCTTCTCATTGCTGGGGCCTGAGGGGGATGTTGTGCGGGACATGGTCTCAATTTGCGTGATGCGTGAAAAGAGACAGAAAATGCGTGAAATCACGCGCAAAGCGGGACATCTGGTCACCCTAATGCAGAGGGAAAGAGCCGAACAGCTGGCCAGAGAACGAGCAACCACTGCACGTCCACGAATGGGGGCTAACTGGTGGTGTTGTTGTGGATATTGCATGAGTTTCACAGCAGATAATGTCTAATTTAGGAGCTTCGATTTCTGGCCCCGTCCGCTACTATGGCATGAAAAAAACAACCGTCGGCTGGATCTAAATTGCTCGAAAACGGCTCCGAGCTCCACCAAAATTGTCTGGGTGAGTCTACGAGCGTATTTAATCCTAACAATACGGTCCAGGTGTCAAAAAACCGAACTTATCCTTTAAGTGATCCCCTTAAAACCAAGCGTTGACTCCACATTTTCATATAAGTAAATAATTGAAGATGTGTTATGACACTTAATAATTACGTCCAGCTGGACTAAGCCCTAAGTCATCTGATTGCAGTCTAAAATCATGTCAAAGTGATTTCAAATTAAATAACCTTTTTTAATGGAATAAAATACTTTTTGAGACATTTCCAGAAATGCCTTTTTATCCTCCAAACTCTTACTTGTGACAAGCAGTGGTGTTAAAGGAGCAGAGATATGTGTCATAGCAAAGGTGATTTTAGATGATTCTTGGAAAAGGTCAAAGCTGATTCAAAGTGCTGACTACCTCACTGATTCGAGATCCAAGTAAGTGCAGTTTTCCCCAAGACAGGTGTGTACTGGTAGATGAACAGATGGAGGGGACCAAAAATACAAAATTAAATTTCTCCCTTCTGGTTAGTGATTCTTTCTCCTCAAAAGAACACGCAAGTCATCTCATTAACAAAGCACAGCCTTAGTAAAAAAAAAATAATTAAGTTGGACTTTAAAGCGATTAATAAAGGCACCAAGTTGTGCAGGAGCAGTTGAAGCAAGAGCAGGTAACGAGCAGCTCATTAACAAGAGAGCCTTTGATGGGCTCCTGGGTTCTGCTAATGATTTCTCCTTGCTGCACAGGCTTTAAATAGGACTGTCTGGGTTAAATGGGTTTGTATCCATCAGGTTAGCAAAAGATAATTTTTGTTCTGCCACTACACTACAGTACACAGAGAACTCTGATTACACACAGAGCTGATGAAACCCTCCACAAATAATGCGCAAATACTGCTTTTAAACACAAGGCATCAAGTTATCAGTTTATCAGTTAATGAGCTGATGAACAACAGGTGTGGGGTTTAATTATCATTATCATTATCATTTAGAAAGAAAGAAATCGTTTTATTATCAGGCAGTCAGGCTTTTCTAATTTATAGTTTCTATATTTATAGTTTTTTTTTCAATTTTTTAATTGTCATTAATCTTCTGTTTTTAATTAGCAATTTTAGCAATGAAATGATTATTTATCTGTAGACTGTTCTGTCTGAAAACAGATGAAAAAGTAAATACAGTATATCTAAGGTTAGTAATTTTGAAATGTACCAACTAGGGCTGCAACTAACGATTATTTTCATCATAATCAATCTATCCATTATTTTGTTAATTAATCGATTAGTTGTTTGGTATATAAAATGTCTGAAAATGGTGCAAAAAATTTCAATCGGTGTTTCCAAAAGCTAAATACGACATCCTCAAAGTCAAATGTTTTGTCCACAACTCGAAAATATTCACTTTACTGTCATGGGGGAGTAAAGAAACCAGAATATATTCACATTTAAGATCAAAGAATTTTCTTTCTTTTCTCAAAAAATTACTCAAACCAATCAATCGACTATCAAGTTCATTGGCAGTTAATTTAATAGTTGATTAATAATTGAATAATCGAGACGTCTGGGGCCCCCCTTACATTCTGGCAGAATTCTACCTGCCTTAGATCAGATTCAGCCAATCACAACCATTTATTTAATCAGTCGCAGGTTCTATATAATGACTGACAGAGTAGCATCACCAATCCAGGTTCGAAAAGTCACATTTTACTGTTTCATTTCGCTGTTCTGATTGGTTGTAGGTCTAGCCAATTGCCTCCAGTCAGGAAGTTTGTCCAGCAAAACGCCTCCAGCTTCCAAAACTCAGGTAAAACTGTAAAACCAGGCAGTGGGGATCAAATATGCATCAAGGTTCTGTTACTCCATCGCTTATTTCTTGCCTAAAATGTTTTTCAGAAACATATTTTAGTGTGCTGTTTAGTTGTAATATGAGAAAGATTGTTGGGTTGGCCCGATGGATGATGCCATCATCTATCAGGACAGCTGACAGCCATCAACCATTGAGCCATCTCCTATCAGAACATTGTGATTTAAGAGCTTTCTGTTTTTGAGGTTGTGTGTCCCATAAGGGTTGCCATAGAGTTTTTGTTTAGGTTCCATTTTCCACATGTGGGAGAGAAAATAAAAAGAAGCTGTTGCTGCTGTTCATTGCACTATGTCGCCATGTCATGTTTATTATTTTCTTAATAAGCACAAATAAGTTATGGACGGGATGCTGAGACAAAAACCATTTTCGCCCCAGCAACGAAGTCATCATCCATCACTGTGGACATTATCATAAGTCACTTTGGTAGACATCGCCCAACTCTACTCAGTGGCCAACATTTTGTATCCTGCTTTCTAATGAAGCCTTCCAAAACTCAGGTAAAACTGTAAAAGCAGGCAGTGCTGATCAAATATGGATCAAGATTCTGTTACTACATGGACTTTTTCTCACCAAAAATGTTTTCAGAAACATATTTTATTGTATTGTTTAGACATAATACGAAAAAGGTTATAACCAGGCAGCTGCCATTTTGTCCCCTGCTGGGAAAAAGACCAAGCACCGCTACATCATACCTTTCATTGTTCTGATGGTTGTAGGTCTATCCAATTATGTCCATGGCCTGCATGCACTGATAACACTCCTTAGAAATCAAAAATGAACTGAGAGGTCTGGGACTTAATCACATTTGGCAAGCTATCACTACAATGATGACTGCGATGACAACTGCGAGAAGCATCCATGCAAGCATTAATCTAACCGGTTGAAGTTAACCCATGTTAGACGGAATAGACAGATGGTTCATCCAATCACCTTCCAAGTGGTTTGTGAAAGTGCCTGCCCTTTTCCAAACAGTTTCCAAGGACGACTTCCCAGATGGTTCTGTGTAACAAGCCATCTAGCATGTCAGTTTCCTTTATCTTGGGACCAGCGTTAATTTCAAAACTGAAAACTTTTTTCGTAACAAAAGTGACTAAAAAATGACCTTTGAAAACAAGAACTATGACAAAATATATCAGGCCTATATTTTTTGGCAACGAATAACTCAAATGTATCAAATTACTATAGCCTGCATGTTTTTCTAAAGGCTAAAACTAAATCAAAAACAAGTGCTGAAACAAATCACGCTAAATGCACGTGTGGTCCCTGATGCTTACAAGCTTATTTGTTTCGCATCCCAAGTAGGCGAGCAATGCTTTTCCTGTCACTAACAAGCCATTACATGCAACTGAGAAATTGGCAGCAATTCCTTATTTGTGCTTGGATCCAAATAAAAAGCCTCCAGTCTTGTCTAGCTGCAGGGGCTTCAACTGGCTGTCTGACAACAGTTAAAAGCCTCATCAATATATATTGATTATTTGGGATGAAACCAATGCCATTTTGACGTTCATTTTCAGTTTCAGCGTTTAATATTCACAAAGTATATAAACTGCCATGGGAAAGTGCTCATAAACAGCATGAGCAGGCCTCGATGTAATACAGCGAAGCAGTGTGTTAGTCATCCAGACCAGACAAGTGCAGGTCAGACGTATCTCATCAGAGGATTAGCAATGTAACTGAAACATACACCACCAACACACTTAAATAAACTCCAGACAATGTTGCAAACCCATCTGTTACAATGAGCTAGAAGATCCTTCCCAGGGTAGGTGTAGGCACATGTACAGTCTGCATCATTTCCCATCATCCCACTGGAAGAGTACCTCAGCTCGTTGGAGTCGTTCCACAACCCGGCTCATTTCAAGTCTTTGCATCTCTGAGCCTTAAAATCCTATTTTTGTTTATCCAAAAAAAAACACCTGCCTGCAGTAAGATCATTTAGCGTGCTGTCAGGCAGGTTCTCTTGTTCTTTCAGAAATGTCTGAAAACAAGAATTTCTCATAATTATTCACTTATAATTTTATTATGTCTCTGAAAAGGACACATCAGTTCAAGGCTGGACTTCAAAGCTTCTGAAAGGGACATGAGCGCACCATGCTAATGCTGTACAAATACAACACTAGCGTTAGCATTAACTTAATGTTAGCCTTTCCAGCTCAGCTTACTTTGAGGATAACCCTGTCACTTTTCCAGCAATTGGCAACCACAGATGAGACTTTCATGCTACAACAAAATCCAATGAAAGCTAATTATTTAAGCAGTCTTGGTAAACAGCCATCACACTGCTGCTTTGTCACCACAGTAAAATAAAATCACAGCCCTAGTCACGATTTTAGTGGGAATGATTATTGTTTTATTTACAAAAAATATATAGAAAAATAATGATTTTTGTTGGGGCCTGTCCCAAATAAGCATGATCACTTACTGAGAATATGATTTGTAAGCTGTTGCATCTCTGTTGCACCAAAATGCTGCATTGATGATGGTATGTTGTGGAACATTTTACATTTATTACAAAATTGCAGCCCATGATTTGGATATTGCACTCCGTCATATTGTAATTTCGATAATATTTTAATTAATTGTTCAGCTCTAAATGGAACTAGATGGCACTCCAGTGCCACAAAACACAAAAAAATATCTATTTGAACTCAAACAAAACTCAACAGTAATCTCTCTTTCTAGATCTCATCACCCAGTTGCGCAAGATAAGCCACAGACCTTGTTGTGAGCAATTTAATGTACAAATTACTTTCTTTCTATCAGACTACACTGTAAGGAAGTGTGCATCTACTCATACACAAGAGGTTCATGCTCGTGACAGCACAGGTGTGCTCCTCAGCTGGGCTTTAACCTCGTCCATGAGTAGATGCACGCTTCCTTCTGCGTGGTGATCCGGTTGGTAGGTGCAGTTTAGTGGGACGAAATGGTTCTGACATGAAACTGCTCACAGCAAGGTCTGTGGATTATCTACTGGGCGATATATACCAGAAAAACTGCTTAATTTAAGTCGATATCGATAATCACTGGTCATTTTTAATATCCTGTTTTTAACAAATACCAAGAGAAAAAAGGCTGAATTTAACTACTTTGTTCTGAAATCAACTGCCTTACTTTGAAAGTAACTACTTTTTTTATCAAATCACACAGCCAACACACTTAAAAAGAACAAAATAGTGCCATACTGGTGAGCTGACTTGTCCAATTGTATTAACAATTTCTTTACCGCCTCGTTTTCTCACTCCGCACTGTTTCTGTTGTTGTGTCAAATGTCGATTGGTGCAACTGAACAACACATATGTTAAATGATTTGCTGTTTGTGTGTCACTGGAGGATGGCTCAAGAGATATGACAGGCTGTTTATGAGCTGGGACAAATTTGTTATATGCTTTCATGGCAGTTTTAATTTAATGCATTTAAGCAAGGCTATATTTTATTAAACAATTTTCTTATTACTACTGATGAAGGGTCTATTGCCAATACATATCACAATTATTTTACTCTCCAGGCCTTGTCATGATTTCTGGAATATAGTTCCATTATATGCAAGAGAAGGCAGCTGTCTCTACTGCCGATATCCCCAAAACTCTGCGACTAGCACGAAAACTATCTAGCTGGATTCACAGCGCTACAGGGAAGAGGAAATAAGTGTAAAGTGTGTTTTTGATTTTGGGGTGAACCACTGTCCCTTTAAAACAAGGTAGAAATGGGCAGATTCCTGCCTTAGCACCAAGAAAATGTCACTTGATTTGACTTGAGAGGATTTTTGCAGCTCAGGCTTTAGCAGCAGATTTGGAAACCACTCTTTTGCTATCTGCTGCATTCCTCTCCTTTCTTCCCACCCTTCTGGCACTTTGATATCCTATTGGTAGCGTGGAGGAGTTGGGCTCTGTGTCTGGTACTACCAAGGAGCGGAACAGAGCAACAATACACTTGGGCATTTAGCCTACACCCCTCTCTCCCTTCCCTCCCTCCACCTCCCCTCTCCTCAGCTCAGAACTCTCCATTATTCAACCGTGGGGGGATGAGTGGGAAGAGTGGGTGGGGGGGGGGGGGCAATCGTGGCCAGGAGAGCATCGGCGGCAGAGCCGGTCTCAAACAATGACATCACCTCTGCAGGACTGGCAGGCAGTGAAGGCTCGCTGTGCGCTCACCAGGCGCTGAGCTCTCTCCAGTTTGCATGTGTAAGTTAGCCTGTGCTGTTAGCTATCAGCACACAATTGAGCCACTGTCCTCACAATGTGACAGTGGACGGGTTCTTTTCAGGTTAGCCTTTACTGTTGATGAATGGTGACAACAAAATAAGACTTAAAGTAGGCTAAGGCAGGACGATGGAGGTAAATTTGCTATGCATTTGTGTAGATTAAGCTGAATGTTTACCAGGCTTTAATGTAAGGCTTGTTATTGTGTGGAATGAAGGCACTCAGTAGAAAAAGATAAATATTATATTCAAGTTCTTTAAGGCTGAATGAGAAGTGGGCTAAAGTTGCTCCACACCAAGAAAGCTCTGCTTGAAACGTCTTGACAGCAGCTGCACAAACTCAACCAGACAAAAACTAATGAAGATGTTTTCATACTGGAGCTAAGTGCTGTGTTACAGCACACACACACACACTCACACTCATTCACTCATTCAGTCGGCTGTTATGCCTCCAGCCCGAGCTCTGGGAGTTAAGAGTGAGAGTCAGTGATGAATTTTAAGGAGGCTTTGAGAATCAGAATCCGCACGCAAGCGTTAAGGGTAAAGATGTGTGGCGTGGGTTATGGAGGTGTGCGAGAGTGTCAGAAGGAGTGTGTCTGGTGCTTTGAGGATGCGGCTCGTGGGAGATTGATGCTGCTGTAAACACGGCTCCAACTCCGGGTGATTTACTGTCAGTCAGTTGGATTTTACAGTCGCTCAAATGCACACATATACTGTACACAGCTTTCACACAGAGAGGTAGTCTGAGGTAGTCAGAGAGGTAGTCTGGGAAGGCAAAGATGCAACAACAGGCATCATTTGTATCCACTACTGTGACTAATTTAGAGACAGTTTGGATTATTTGAGTGTGACTGTATAGGTATTTATCCATAGTCAGAGTTTTACCTACAGCAGTTTGGAGAAGCAGTTATATAAGTCAAATATTGCTCTCTCAAAGCAACCAGATTCCTTGGTAAAAACAGTAGTTTTACCCCAAGAACACAGGAGCTGCTTGTCTTTGGTGAATCCAAAACCCTCTAAAACACGAATTCACACAACAACACATACAAACTAACTGATCAAGGAAGTGGTGGATCGAGCAACTCCCGTGTTCTGCAGTTCAGTTCCTGCCTGAAATTTGGTTCACGTCATCACAAATTCTGACAGTGTTCTTCTGTGCAAGCACTGTGTGCAGGTTGTTAAAGAAACAAAATTTGGCTATTTTGTGTGTTTTTTCTGTTTGACTTGGTATCAAAAGTATGGAATGCTATTTTAGCTGATATTTTAATAAATAATTAAATAATATGGTTTTGTTCAAAAAAGACTCGTTTCAAAGGACTGCTTTTATCTATTTATTTCAGGGTCTTTTATTTCCTCAATTTCCCAGATCTTTTAATGTACATTTGTCAAATGCAAATGAAGGGGGTGTTGTTATCTCACTGATTCAGATGCGAGAGTTGCCAGATTGGGTGGAATTATAATATAGAAGTCCACTGAAATAAACAAATATGGAATTATGAAACAAAGTGCATACAAGTAATTCTAACTAAAAAAGTTTTTTTTGTTGTTGTTGTTAATTTGTTTATTTATTTGTTTGTTTAATATTGACTAAAATGGCCTTCCATAGAGGCAGGTGTGGTTATCTCACAGATTCAAATGCCAGTGTGGCCAGATTGGGTGAAATAAGTAAATAAGGAAATAAATGTACCATGAAATAAATAAAAGCAGTACTATATAAAAGGCTATTATTTGTTTATTTATTTAATATGGACTAAAATGGTATTCCATACAAAAGAGGTATGAAGTATCGTTTACTGTCGGGGTCCTGCATCACCCCGTCAGGGTTTATTTCACAATAATGACCTGCTCACTGTACATTATCCCACTTATTACATGGTTACTTACCAAAATAAATCAATAAAGTGACAGAAAATATTGATTTTAAAAAGGATTTTATAGCACCGCCACAGTCTACGATTGAAATTGTGTCCACAACAACAGTCTGTTATTCATGACAACAGTCTGTTATTCTTACTACTATAGTAACTCTATACAGCGGGACTCCCATTAAGTCCTCACGTTGTCTATAAATCTTGCTTTAAGGGAGCATGAGTCATGAATTTTAAGGTGATAAATGTTGTATTTTCAGCTTACTTCACTGCCTCTAGGTGGCCAAAACAAAAATCAGGTTTAACGGTGGAGTTTCTTTGTACGTTCAGCCATGCTGACTAAAATTGCTCACGCTGCCAATAATCCATTCACTTTCTAAACCAACAGATGCTGATGCTGGATATGATGAACCCTGAAACTTGCATCTACTGTAGCATGTAAAGAAATGAAAATGAAAACACAACACACCCATCCCAACACTCTGACGCCACGCTACATTAACACCCCTTCCGGCATTAGCAGCTGATGTTGACACTGACAACGCTGATGATGCTGCGTGTGTGGTAGATGCTTTGAGGAAGTGGCCACAGGTTCAATCACACTATGTGATGTCTGATAAAAAATGCAGACTATATTTAATAGATTTGAGCAACTGTATTTATATGTCAGTTTTTTAAATTACTAGAGAAATTGTGGTGCTGTGATGAAATGTTCTTGGACTTATAAACCACAACACACAGTACAAATTTGTGCATTCTCACTGTGTGGCTTCTTACTGTTTATTTACACTCCACAGTAGAGCAAGCACACAATGATTAAGAGAGCTAATTGTAACATCGGGAGACTAGAAATAGCAGCGACACTGTGTCTGAACAACAACAACAACAACAGCTGGTACAACAGCAGATAGAAGGATTTAAGGCGGTTTGACTTGTCATTACTCCTCTCCTGTAGCCACCAACCAGTCTTCAGTTTCTAAACAGCTGATTGTAAGACGTTGTTAACACAGAGACGGAACAAACAGCTAATAAACTAAAAAGCTAATGAATCAACACAAACAAGCATGTTAAATTTATATCAGCAACTTGTTGCAATGTTCCACCATTGACAAAAAAAAGATGGCCAACACATGACCAGCGTTGGAGCTGCACTTTTGAGTACCCCGCCCACACAACTAGCAGACAGCAATCATAAGCAAAGCTCAGCTGTCAATCATGCATGAAAACCCTTTTTTATAGCATCAAATAACTAATTAAAACAAAACTTATCAGAAAAGTGAACACTTGAACAAACATCAGCATATAAGAACTACCTAAGATGACAGAAACCAGTTTGGGAAAAACTATATTTGATGTGAACTTTGATGTTTTAGTTTGGCGCATCTCCTACCTGTTAACATTGTGGAGCCAGGATTTATGGCCTATACTGCAGCCAGCCACCAGGGGGCGATCAAGATGCTTTGGCTTCACTTTTATGTTCCATTTCTGATATACAGTCTCTGTGTTCCACATGACACGATACCAACCCTGCAGTATGTTCTATATTTACAAATTCTCGAGAATGAACTCTATGGTCATCTTTTTCTCAATATTAATAAATACATTCTAAAAAAATCATATGATTAAATTGTGCAAAACACACAAATGAGCCAGTAATTAGAGAACAATTTGTTTCTGTTCACTGTCACTTTCATAACAGTGTTGATGTCACTGCGTTTTCGACCAATCACAAGCCCCCACCTCTCTTAAGCTAGCAAGCTATTTTACACAATTTATTCATGTGATTATTTGTTTCATAATAACTTACTTATTTAAACTTGAACACTTTGGGCTCCATCATTTTGGAGAAAAGAAATCATCAACTATTTTAATAATGTTTTAATAGGCCTTTTATCTCTTTTTTTTTGACAGAGGACAAAGTAGTTAAAGGAAGAGTGTAGGCTAAATAATAAATGAATTCCATTTAGCTGCTTCAGTTTCAGGCTACTGGTATTGTTCATGCTGGATCACTATCACAAAAGTTTCAAGAGCTACAGAAGCTAGTGGAACAGAGGCTTGCCAGGACATGAACTGTCATGGCTTACTGTGACACTTGAATAGAACAGAGCCATCATTAATGTCATTACTAACACCTGTGTTTTTCTCTGCTAGTCAAAAAGGGTTGTCTTTTAAAGTGAACCCCACCAACTTAAAAATTTCTCAATTTCTCAGACATGTCTGCAGCAGAACAGGAGGACTGAATGCTGTAGAAGTCTTTAGGTATCAGACATTACAACTAAAAATAAAGAAGGAAAATTCAGCTGCTTAGAGCATTGGTGAGTTTATGGATGTGATTGAAGTAATGAAGTTACGATGAGCTGTGAAGAAATTGTTCTTTAACTTCAGGGTCAATCAGGGTAAAATCAGGGTAAGTGTTTTAATTCCCCATAGAAAGTAATGTAGTGGGGCCGATTTGTCTTATATGGACAGTAAACACAAGGAACACACTTCTTTTTTTCCAAATGACTGATGAATGCAGGTACCAGTGCTACAGAAGCTGGTGGAACAAAGACTAGCTTGGTCAAGGCAGGAATATTGCGGCATTTTTCCAACTAATACTAAGAACACGGAACAGGGGATTATTGTTGTTTGGCCATTGGCTTTACCCCAAGGATGGGACTGGAGAACTAGTTCCAAATTGTCCACTTCATCACATTACATGCGTCTGAGCTTGTCAGATCCTTTCATCAATACCGGCATTGCATTGTGCATCGCAAAACAACAACACCAAACGCATGCATCTACATAGGTGTAAACTTCCCAGAAGCGTGGCAAAGAGGAAGAAACAGTCCAAAGCATGGCGTCATTTCATGAAGAAAGATGACAATAATAGCTGCAATGTCTGTAGAATGATCATTTCAAATAAGGGCGGAAACAACGGCACTATGCTGAAACATCTGTGAAACATGGGCTTAAATTCCAGGAATCTCATGTACACTGTAAAGCTGAATGCTCAAATTAATTATTTTAAGTAAATAGTGAAAACTTCTGTTTAGAGGTTCTACATACTTAAAAATGTTGAGTGCCAGTAGAGTTTTCTTTCTTTAGTGTTTATTAAACTCATGACTTTTGATTAACGAGGGAAACTAGGTCTCTAAAACATAAATATATTTATATTTATTTATTGTTTTTAAGATTTTGTTTGTTACTATATTGAGTTTACTGGACATGATATAATGGGCTTTTAAACTTACCTGTATATACTAATATTATATACTAAGTTAAAATAATTTATTCAGTTCTGTTAACTTATTGTGACGAGAGGGGATTACTGAACATTCTAAGCTGCATTAACTCAAAATATTTGAGTTGGTTTAACCAATAATTTAAATTTAACTATAATCAAAGAGTATATGTAACACACACTAAAGTATTTAAACTCTGATAATCTCCAATATTTGAATTTATTAACTCAAGAAAATTGTGGCAACTGATTGCCTTGATTTTTTTGGGTACTATGGACTTATTTGGGTTTACGGTGTATTTGATGCTTTACACACAAATGCCACTGCCTCCCGACCGAGCAGCACGTCCATTACTAAGGGTAAATATCCTGTCCTAACAATGTCAGCGTCACACAGGCAGGCTGAGCACATTATTTCTTTGACAATGAAAACCTAAACAAAAACAAATGCTGTACAAGTATCCTTTCACTTCATCCATTTTAGATGATGGCAGACAGACTGTGCTAAGCTAGCTAAAGCTAGCTTGGCTAGGGATGGGGATTAAGAACCGGTTCCTGCTGAAAACTGGTTCCAAATTAAACACCAGTTCAACAGTGGAGCTTCTGTATACACGAGTTGAGGGCTGCAACTAAGGATTATATTTATTATTGATTGATCTGTCCATCAATTTCTCTATTAATCGATTAGTTGTTTTGTACATAAAATGTCAAAAAAGAGGTGAAAAATGCTGACCACTGTTTCACAAGGCTCAAGGTGTCATCCTCGGATGTCTTGTTTTGTCTACATTCCAAAGACATTCAGTTCATTGTCACAGAGGTCTTAATTGAGGGGCTGAAATCACATTTTTTGGACATTTTTGTGTAACAAAATGACTCAAACTGAGTCACACATGAGCCTTTTTGCTAGTCTGTTTCTACCCAGTGTTCAGACTCAGAGATGGTCTAATACGGCCATTCTAAACTCCTAACTTCCTAAAGAATTCCATGGCCCTATTTGTAATCTGAAAATCTTTTGGGGCCCACCAAAACCTTTAATCACAACTCTCATCAACACATAAGACTAATCGTACCAATGATAAGATATAAGATACGTCATGGTGTTAATGTGACGGGTCACCAAATGTGGTTTAACACCTGTTAAACTAGGTCCGATAAATGAAACTTTTAAAAGTAATCATAAATATTTTCCGGTAATGTCAAATTTATAAAATTGAAACCTAAAAAAAGTTTATTTATCCATTTTTCATGACCTCTCAAGGCCCACCTGCAGGGTCTTCATGGCCCACACTTTGGGAATCACTGGTCTAATAAAACAATTGCACTGAAGCTAAAAACTTGTGTAGGCCTACTTTCTTCCCATGCAGAAAACTGCTCAGGAATCAATAAAGGCATTGATAAAAAAATCGAACCCATAAGCACAATCATTAATGGCATTAGTATCTAGAAAATCCTATCAATGCCTATCCCTAGTTAAGAACCCAATGAAACTCCAAACCAACCCCAATCACCAAATACGGAGAGATAAGACTAGGAACTGATAACAAGTTCCCTTGGTGATGGCTGTTCCAGGAAGTGTCCACTGTTGGGCTACCAGTATATTTCAGGGTTAAACAATAAGGCTCGCCTGAGGCAAGTAAACTGCCATGGGCAAGCAAGTCTAGCCACTCACTTGCCCAACCAGGCAGCAGTATACATGGTGTATTCAGCCTCTCGTATCTGAGGATTTTCTGCTTTCCTGTAGTTATTTCCTGCAGTTATTTTATAGTATTAAACTGAATATTTTTGGGTTTGGGGCTGACAAAACAAGACAGTTAAAAACATCACCTTAAACTCTGACAAATTTTTTCACATTTTTACATTTTTTTTTTAATTTTAGCAATTCATTTATTCATTCATTTATTTATTTATGCATCTATCTATCCACCCACCCACCCACCCACCCATCCATCCATCCATCCATCCATCCTCATTAATTCACTCACCAAGTTCAGTCTTGTACAGCCATGCAGAGTATCTTAAGTCTGACAGCCATGCTGGATCAAAGCCAGACTGACGGTGGTGACCCGTCTGCAGCTTCTTACTACGTGTCTCGGTGGGAGGGCTGGAACAGGTGTGTTTAGTACTAGTTGTGGCGACGTTAACCGGGGCAGGGGATTAGCAAGCGCTGTGGTCGGGGCTGGGAGAGATGCTCTCATTTAGGCTAGCACCCACTGTAGAGTTAGCTGTGCTCCCTGCCTCGCCACGTACAGTTCGTTTAAAAAATGCAGAGATTTTTGCATGGGGGCGAACGTTTGGGGAACCTCCGGTCGTCCATTAATAATTTGTTTGTTTGTTGTTGATTTTTTTTTTTTTTTTACCGTAGGTAATGTCGGCAACACTCTCTCTCCTCCGCTCTCTGAGTGTGGGTGGGTGTGTCTGTACCGGTGTGAGTGCACGTGTGAATGTTGTGAGAGAGGAGCGAGGGGGGAGCCCCTCCCGTCGCAGAGGAGAGAAGAAATGCATTTTAATGAATGTAATGAAACGATAGCGACACATTAGACTCTGAAATTGCGCAAATTAGAGTTAGCTTTTTTTATTTGATAAAAAGAACGCCTATTATAGGCCCTTTTGATTAAAATAAAAATTAAATGATGGAATTTTTTTTTAAATCTATGACTTGAATTTCTGGGTGGGGATCCTGTTGGCAGGGCGGGGGTGTCTGTTGGGGGGGAGGGGCGGGGCACCCTCCCAAATACACTATAAAGGAAACACTGAAGCATGAATGTTGAACCCTGTATTTACACCCCAACCTGTGAAAGGGCACTAAACAACTTCAGCTCTGACTTGGGAGTGTCACTTGGCAGTGAAAAGAAAAAATTAAAACCTAGCACATGATCTGCCACAGAGGAGCTGCTGGTCAGTGAGATCACCACAGCTCCACCCTGTCCTTAAAAACACGTATCACACAGCTTGACTATTCCAGTCTTGCAAGAGCCGTGTTAAAACCTGAGTCAGACAGGTCAGTTGCCCACAGATTAGGTCAAGGGAAGCATGATTAAGTATTCAAACTGTACCCCACTCAAACCAAGCCATTATCTCTAATTACGACGCCTGCTCAAGCTTCTTAACAAGTCCAGTCATACCGCTACAAGTCTACAGGGACAACGAGCTGAGGGGGGGAAAAAAAAAAAAAAAAAACACTTGACAAGCAAAGCATTTAATAACAACCTCCGCCGGCCACATCTTTCACAGGCGACGAAACCTGATCCTGAACTGACTCTCTGGAGGCTATTTGTCCTGTTTGCTGTGTTTGGACTGCGGGTGTCACCAGACAAGAAAGCGGCGGTCAGCATGAGACAGCAGGATGATGACGGATGATGGAGAGAAACACTTCCCTGTGCTCTCCTCTTCTCCTCTGCCGAGCTCATTCTGGGCTTGTCAACCACAGACACCCACACAAAGACAAACACCCACACTGTTTTTCCTTGTCTGTGTCATCTGACCGGTCTTCTACGATTTTGTCCCGTTTTGCATAAAGATAATTCTCATCTGTTTTCACCTTCCTCGTCTGGCCCTTCAGTGGCCCCAGATCAAGTCAAGCTCTTAACTATGGCTGCAGTTTAGGATTTTCATCATCCATTAATCTGCACTTTAATTTATTGATTAATCGATTAATTATCTGGCAGAAAATGCTGGAAAATATCCACTGCAATTTTCCAGAGTGCAGGGTTTCATAAATCTGCAGTCCAAAATCCTAAGATATACAGTTTACATTCTTATTATACCAAGACAACCTACAGATATTCACATTTGAGAAGCTGGAACCACTGAATTTATGTCATGTTTGCCTAACCTTTGAGCATCAATTTCCCCTTTGCAATTCCAGCCAACTTGTGCTCATGGCGTAACCAACTAACAGGTTGCAAGACCAGTTTCTGAAAGTTTCACATTGACGCTGCCGTAAACTTTCATTTCCTTTCTCACTGCGGAGGTGAAATGTTTTCCCAGGCGTTTCATCGAGTCTGTTTCAGTTTGTTTTTCAGATGCTTAATTACACACCTGCCATCATGGTGTTATCTGAGTGTGTTCAATCGCTATATCACAATGCTGGGAAGTGAGGAAAAGTGCAACACCCAGTACAAGACGGAGAATGACAAAAATGAAATGGCTCCACAGTCAGTGACAATGATTTACCAGCACCACTGCCAATAATCACGCACACACCAGCACTGAGGATGATAATTAATCCATGATCAATTAATCGGTTGGTAAGAATATGGAGTAAAATTCAATTGATCTACTATCAAATAAAGATCTGAAATTTAACAGATTATTTTATGTGCACGCTCAAAAATGCTATGCGACGTGTGAAGTACGTGTGTAGGCCTTTATGTCTGTATATACTGTCAAAGAATATGCAATACATTTCTGTTGAAATAAAGCTTTTATTGTTTGGTATTGTTTGGTATGAGCAAATTTTTGACTTTTTTTTAAGAACAATTAATCAATTACTTGATTGTTAATGTTACCAATGATCAATTTACAATTTGCAACACTAACCAGCCTTGTTAACCAACACCGGACTCAGTAAAGACCACTGAATCACACTGAACACCAGGGGATGAAGATAACTATGACAGCAAACGTTTACTTCCCAAAAACAGAAAGGCAGTCATATTCAGTCAAGTGCGTCTACGTAAGAGTTTAACACGCTTAAATGGGCAAATTTAAGATAGTGTCTGGACAAACAATGGCAGCAGCTGTTGGACTGGTACAAAGGTACAAATCGGGAGGAAAATATTTGCTTTAAAATTTAGAAAGAATGGGGTTAGTGACCTGGAGCTGGCACCACCAGGCTGAGCTCTGTCATGTGTGGAGAGACCTCCACACCAAACCCCATTCAAAATTTGGCTGTTTTATGTGGCTTTGGACGATTGAAAACATTTGACACCTACTGTCAACTCAACTTTCACCTAATTTACCAAACAGAACTTAAATTTTGATTTGACAACTACAGGCTGTCATTGTATTAAAATACATCTCTGTCTGGGGTATTTCACGTGTGTTAAATTAACATCTAACTGCTGGCAATTAGGAAAATGTCTTGGTCATTTCCTAGCAGGTGTGTACAGTATCTGATGATGAACAGAGCCTCTGAATTGCCTTAGATTTGAATGAAGTTCGAGCTGCTTTTCATATCTGGGGTCCTCGTTTGAGAAACCTGTATTTTAACACAAACATTTTAATTGAATTTCTTCTTCTTTTTCCTCTTAAGGCAGAGGGTGAAAGAAAAACAACAGCTTGAACCATTTGTTCGTCACCTTGCATTAGCACCACTCATCTCTCTGCCTTCTCCACAACGAAGAACACAAAATCATGCACCTGGTAGCACAAACTGGAAAACGTTTTCAGAATCTTGAGGTTTTTCTGGTAACTTCAGGATGAATTTAAAAATGAAAATTCAGTCATTATCTGCTCAAATCTCCCAAATAATGGAAGTGAATGGTGACCAGTATTCAAACATAGAAAACAATGAAAAAACAACATAAAATGCCTCCTTACTGTTCATCTGGTGTAATCCAAGTCTCCTAAAGCCCCAAGGTGCCGTTCACTTACATGCGCACACGGTCACTACCGTCACACACCACACACACCCAGTTCGGACGGTATGCACGTGCACATGAATGTGGCTCCAAGCTAAGGATCTACAGTGAAATTTTAGGCTAAAAACATGGTGTAAATGACGTCTTTCAAGTCAACTTGGCATATCAGGGCCATAGGAGACTTGGTTATGCCAGATGAGCAGTAAGGAGGCATTTTATGGGTTTTCTTTGGTTGTTTTTTTTACATTTGAAAACCGGTCACCATTCACTTACAGTGCTTGGAAGCGGTTGTTTTCCTGTGAAACTCCAGCAGTGATTTGTAGACTAAAAAACTAAACCCAACCTTCAACTGGCATGAGGGCGAGCAGACAGTGACTGGATTTTCATTTTTAGGTGAACTATCCCTTTAATTAATGTTTAGTGAGCCGTTCCAGCTACATCACCAGGTGAACCGACTGTGTTGTGTTCACTGGGTTACGTTGCTCTGAGGTTAAACAGGTCACTTTGAGCCTCTTTCTCTCCAGACAGCAGCGGACACATTCAGGTCTACTTCAGCATAAGGTGCAAGAAATGATGTGACTGTTGAGAAAACAGCGCTGGGGCTTGCGTAATTTCTTCAAGGCATCCTTGCCAGCTAAGGGCAGTCTGAGGTGATGCACAGTGTTAAGGTTTAACAGAGTAGTACCGCTGAGATGCGCTATATTACCTGTCCGTACACCTTCGGCATGGTCGATTCACCGGTGCTCCGGCGGCTTCGATGCTGCGGGAAGGCGCCGGAGTCCGACCCGCCTTCAGCGGCTCTGCGAGCGGCCAGAGGCAGCGCTGGAGCCGCGGCGCCTCCTCCGTCTCCGTCTGCTAATTCCTCGTTCGCTTCTATCGTGAAAACCCCTCTGTTTTGCGGCAGTATGTAACGCTGCTCCGGGTGAAGACGAAGGGTCGACGAATTTATCCCAGCGACCCAGAGGACTATTAAATATAACGAACACCGAAGAGAGCGCTGCATCTCGCCTGCCTGTGATATCGCCATGTTTGTGTATGTTTGGCTTGTGGATTAGGTAAGACTGAAGAGCTCCTTCTACTGGCAGTGATGCCCCTGATGCTGCATTCACAAACCATGGGAATGTCGGGAAGGACTAGACTTCTCGGTTCAAAACGTGCCTCAGTACTACACACAAAGGCAGTAAACATGCCTTCGATGCTCAACACTACGTCTGCTTTTATTAGGAGGCAAACGTCGAAGTGGAAAACACAAAAATAAATACGAATTTTGAAAAACTGCATATATAAAAATGTAAACATATAAAAAATAAAAAAACAATACAAATATTTATATATATAAACACATATATGTGTATATACATACTCGTATACATCAATCAATCAATAAATTGCACATCGAACAATGAACACAAAACACTTAGGGCTGCAACAACTCATCAATTATTAATCAACTATCAAATTAATCTGCATTAATTTGATAATTAACCATTATGGCTTATTTTTTAAGAAAGAAATTCCAGATTTTGAAATTTCAGCTTCTTAGATGAGAATATGTCCTGGGTTCTTGACTCCTCTCTGACAGTAAACTGAATATTTTTTGAGTTGTGAACAAAACAAGACATTTCAGGATAACATCTCGAGCACCATTTTCTGACATGTCATGGCCCAAACAACTAATCAAGTAAATGAGAAAATAATCCATCAATTATTCAATGATAAAAAGTATTGTTAGTTGCAGCCCTAAAAACACTATATCAGGCTTTCACCATATTTCGTATTGAGGTAATCCTAAAGTAACAGAGAGTAATCAAGTTACATTATTTTAATGTTGTGATACTTGGATTACATTACTGATTACATTTTAATGTAATAAATGATTTAAAAAATCAAATTAATTAATTAGTGTGTAGGATTTAGTGGCACCTAGCTGTGAGAGTTCACATTGCAAACACCTTTCATCACCCTCCCCTTCCAAGCGTGTAGGACGAGGGTCAGAGACTTTCACTATCAAAAGAGACATTTTAACCAAAAAAGAAGAAAGAATCTCATTGAGCGATTTTTTTTAACAAACTTTATTATCACATTAGAGACATTATACAAATAAACATGACATTAAACAATATGACATCATACAGTCATGAAACAACAGTGAAGTACAGGGAGTGCATAATAGATATCACACAAAAACCAGAGCTTGACAAAAACAAATAAATAAAAGAAAATAAAATTACAATGTGTCAGGATGCATAAAAAATAAATTTAATCAATAAAGAAACAGAAAATAAATAAATATATATGCAAAAATGGAGAGATTTTATCTAGTAATATGGACCATAATATTTTCCATAAGACCGGATGTCTTGAAAGCTTTCTTGTTTTTACATATTTTACAGACAGATTCATAAAAAGATTTAAGTTCCACATAAAACAAAGTTTCATTTGGCATAGCCTGGAGAAATCTAGCTTTATGGATGTGAAATTTACCCAACAGACACAGCAATTTTATTACATTATTAACTCTCATTGAGCATTAACTATTAAATTCTTTATTTTCCTCTGAGATTTTTTTTGCATACATAGCAAGTCTATTATATACAAATATATATATATATATATATTTTATATATATATATATATGTACTGACAACTGTAGAAACATGGCGACATGGAAGTCAGAAGGAAATATGAAAAATATAATAATATATCATCATTAATATTATAGTTATAAATAGATTTTATTATAATCACCTGAAAATAAGAACTGTCATGTTTTCATTATCTTCTATTCTTCTACACACTCTACACACTGGTCCTTTAAGTAGGTGACGTCAAATGTCAAATCAAAGAATAGATAACCCTTTTGGGAAATAAACTTTCATTTTCACATTCAGATTAATTTTATCTCCAAGATGAGAAGACTGAAATCACTTTTTACTTGTCTGTTAAATATGAAGCCACAGCCAGGATCTGGTTAGCTTAGCTTAGCATAATTAAATCTTGATGGGAGCGGTGACTCTTGGATTCTTGTCATCACTGGGGTTAGGCCACCTAAACCAAGAATTACAGCTCCTAGCCAAGAAATAGGTCAGCATGTTATCGCTCGTGAAAGTACACTTTGGTTTATGCACAGATTAAACAGACAAGATATAATATGTTCTTAAATGAGCCTTAAAGGTGCTGGTTGGCAAATTTAGTTAGCTCTAGACAGAGCCAGGCTCGCTGTTCCCCTCTGCTTCCAGTCTTTATGCTAAGCTAATCAAACTGGCTGTAAGCTATAGCTTCTCATTTAGCATACAGATATGAGAGTGGGAATTGATTTTCTTATGTTACTCTCTGCAAGAAAGAGAATAAAAAGGGGCGTCTCCAGACTTTTCTAACTGGGGCGACTCAGTGGGACACTGACTTTTTCAGGGGTGGCATCAAGTATGTAAGCACAGACACACACATGAATACGCTCTCATCAATGTACCATTTCTTGTATGTACTTTAATTGCTAACATTACAATATCCTACCGTTTCTTTTTTTTTATTTTACATTTTTATTTAAAAGATAAATAATCCACCATAAAAATACAATATAGAGCTTCCATTCTTGATTCTTTAAAATAAATTGTACCTCCATTTAACTGCTTTCTTCAGGCTGTGAGACTCCTAATTCATCCGGCACTCTCTATCATGAAAAATACTTCCTTTTTTATGATTTATTATTCAAGTAAATTGTAAAAACAGCATATAAAAATACGCTACATATGAAAGAAAACAATGCACATTTAAAAATATTTATCAAACAGTTGGTTCAAACTGTGGTCCCACCTCTCACCAGACAGATAACCAATCATACTTGAGGATAATGGGGCAGCTTGGGGTGGCCCATCAGATTCAAGGGATGGCAAGTGTCCTCCATGCTCCGTCTTATGTATATTTCCCAATATACTGTTCATTTAAGGCTGACTCAGGCACATTTCGTGCATTTGCAGCTCAGCTTTGAGGTCAACACTGGACATAATTGTTGTGTTTAACAATAAATTCTGTTCCTACTTTCAGACATTACCAACAGGGAGTAGTCAAAGTCATATTCTATTTCTTTAAAAGAAAATGACATTAGGTCAGATAAGATATCTTGTCTTGCTCTGGCATGCATGCTAGATACTTGGTTTGTGGTTGACATGACAGTGTTTGGTTTGGTGTAAAACATTAACTCAAATGTGTTCCTTGGGTGTTAAATATTTAAAAGCTGATAAGAAATGGCAGATAATTGGAGACAGCACCGATTGTTGCCTTTTGACAGCTTCCAATGAAGCTGAGTATATTCCCTTCCTACGTATTTTGCTAATTTCTCGAGATCCTCACAGATCCTAGAACACAGCTCCCCTATTGTGACAAAGAATACGTACTGTATACTGTATATGCTTTGTGTACAGCCAAACCTAATGTAACTCTGCGACAGTATCACCCCAACATGTTTCTCTTCATTGTCTCTATTGAAGATCAATTGAGTCTACTTTATTTTCATTGATTGTCTTCTTCGGGGATTGCATTCATAAACATCCTCCAAGAATTTAATTCTTCTCAGCAAAACCTTTGAATTAGTTGAATATTGATTAGACTCACACCTCCACAGAGAAACAGAGTAGGCCTGTGTTACAACAACACCACAGGTGTACTCTTGGAAACAAAGGTTCCAGAGGGGCTCTTCTTGAAGGGCTGATTCTACCCAGAACTATTTGCCTCTGAAGAACCCTGTTTTTGAAAAAAGGGTTCATTAAGGGTTTTTTGTAAGATTAAGGGTTCCATTAAAAACTCTCTTCATTCAAAGAACCACTTTGAAAGACAGAGTTCCTCAAGGATTATCAAAATCCTTGAAGAACTCTTTGTCAAGGATTTGTCAAAGGTTCTTTGTACCAAAACATCAACAGGCTCTCGGTAGAACCCGCTGGGTGGGTTCTAGATAAAAGCCTTGGAATATAAAATAGATCTCAGTAAAACCCCTGCAACCCACCACCCCCACCCCCCATGTGAATTCTCAATAAAACCTTTGGAATATAAACAGGTTCTTTCTAGAGCTCCCCATGTGGGTCTTAGATCAAATTCTTGGAATATAAATGGTTCCTGATAGAACCTGCCAGGTGGGTTTTAGATAAAACCTTTGGAATATAAAATGGTTTCCAGTAGAACCCCCCAGGTGGGTTCTAGATGAAACACTTGGAATGTAAACAGGTTCTTGGTAGAACCCCCCAGGTGGATTTTAGATACTGTAAACCCTTGAACTAACACTTGAAAAAGGTTCTCGGTAGAATTGCCCACGTAGGTTCTTGTTAGCACTAAGAGAAGGTGGAAAGGTTCTTGATGAGCACTCAGGGAGGGTTCTTGGTGGACACCTTAAAAATTCCTCTTATTTAGGGGGTTCTGGGTGGAAATTTTCAAGGTATAACCCTTTATGTTGGATTTTAGGTAGAACTCTTTGAAAGTGTTCCTCGTGGCACCTTTAGAAAAGGCTTTACAGTCCTAGTTAGTTCCCTTTCTTCTAAGGGTGTAGAATGTATGAGCAATGAGGAAGCTTCACGAGGTTTAAAAGTAACTTGCTCCTAACTTTGGATTAGTTTTAAATATGCCGTTTAGAAACTGTCACAGTTCCATTCTCCCTGTTTCCCTACTGTTCCTCTTCCTCAGTCATTTTCCACCCTCCCTGCCTCTGCTCCCCTCTACCTGCCAGCCACTCCCACCTAATCAGCCCAACTCCACTCACCTGCAAGCCCAGCTGCAGCTCATCCCCAATCAGTCCACTATATCAACCTCTCCAGCACACTCACTCCTTACCAGAGTGTTTCTTCAGGACTCCATGCTAGAGTCTCGAGCACTGTTTCCTGGACTGTTTCCCCGTCACCTACCCTGCTTGCTTAAGACTCACCTGCCTTGTCTGTTCCCTAGAAAACAACCACAGCCTTCTGTCCCCCACCCTGAGAGCTGCCTCTTCGTTCCTGGTCTTTGTCTGCTTGTCCCCGTGGCTGTTTGGTGTTTCCTTCCGGTGACGCTGCAGTGGGAGATTCCCTGTTGCTCGTCCCTCATCAGCTCATCTGCCTGGTCAGTCTGCTTGCCTGGTCTGTCGGCTCACCTGGTCCCAACTTCTCCGCCTGGTTCCCACTTCCCTGTTGTTTGTCCCTTGTCAGCTCATCTGTCTGCTCCCTCGGTCCCTAAGTTCAGCTCAACCCATTCCTCAAGCCTGAACCCCAGAGACTTTGTGTGGGCTCTCAGCCCAAAGACAGACTGTACCTGTGCATCTTTGTCTGCCTAGTTCCTGTTTAGTCTCAGTAATAATAAAGGTCATTACGAACATTTCCTGTTTGGTGTACTGCATTTGGGTCCTGAACACACCTGTTATAGAAACTGTAGTGACTTTGTCACTCGAGGCTGGTGATGACTGTGTATTTAGGGTTTTAGGGTGTATTCGATTGCTGTCAATGAGTCAAGATGAAACGGTCTTTAAAGGGACAGTTCACCCCAAAGTTTCCTCTTACCTGTATTGGTATTTATCCATCTAGATTTTTCTGGTGTGATTTGCAGAGTTTTGGTGATATCGTGTGATAAAGATGTCTGCTTTTGCTCTTTCCAGAAATCATGATGTGATTACTCAAGATAATCCACAGATCTTGCTGTGAGCAGTTTTATGTAAGAACTGTTGTCTTTTTAGTGGGAAGAAAGTAGTTCTCTTAGATTCTACTGCAGGAAGAAAGTAGTTCCAGTAGATTCAGCTGTAGAAAAAGGCACTAGTGTTGAATGAGCATATTTTCTATAGTGCTTTGAGCACCTGTTATATTTGAGAGCGGGCAGACATGTGGCCAATATCTCCAAAACTCTGCAACTCACACCAAAACAATTAGATGAATAAACAGCACTACAGACCAGAGGGAAAATATGTATTTTTGAACTGTACATAGTAAGTCAGTATACCAACCTGTCATTGTTAAAATAATTCAATAGCACTAAATGTGTTATCTGAATTTGATATTATCTATTATCTAACAATTGAATGTAATACGATCTGTATGGTAAATGCTGCATGCACTCTGCACAGTCTGTACTCTGTAGACCTACCTGTTCCCCAGTGTTCAAAACATTCAGGAGTTTCACAATTAACAGATCCAATCACACATTTGTAACATGGGCAAATATTTTTCAAGCTGTAACAAAGACAACAATTACTGTATCCACATTTTTAAGGTGGGGGTCTGTCTGCTGTTCATTTAGTGATGTCATAGAGGAAAAGCATTGGTGTAGTTAATAACATTATATGTGACTGCATTCCATTTAGTTCCAGTGCTGAGTGCTGGTACTGTGCATGCTGACTCACTGGCATGGCTTAATAAGACTCTTAAAGGGAAAATTCACCACTTTTCATGTGGATGTCCAATCAGTGTTGAAAGTATATGTAATCAAAAATATCTCCGTGTTTGTTATATTTACTGAGAAAGCTGAGTTTCCTGCTGAAAAATCTGTTTTTTTCCTGTTGTAGTTGTTGGTGTTAAAGGGATAGTTTAGATTAATTAAAGTGGGCTTCTATGAAATACTTATTGATAGTCAGTGAATTACTTACAGTAGATGGCGGTCGCACGGCCCAAATATCGCTCTGTCTCTCTCATCCAGACTCCTTTGGCATTTTACCTCACAGGACTTGGCAGTTGCTGATCTACCACTGGTTCTCACGCTGTGATACGAGTACCACTGGCGGTAGGCAAGCTCCCTGTAGTGGTACATGAAGGAATATTTTTTTTAAATAAAATACATGAATTTAAAAACATAAAATTCTGAAAATATTACAACATTTCAATCAAATTTTGAAATGTAATTTAAAATAAGTTTTGCTTTTCCTGTATTTTTGTTTCAATATCAGCCTGTTACATGGTCACCATCATGCATAGTGAGCACATACATCATCCATGATTACCAGTAGTTACAAATTAAACTGTGACGGCAAGATAGTGAGCGGAGGTGAAGAAAGAAGAAAATGGTTTAAAACACTGCAGCACCTCAAGCAGTAAAGTGTTTACAGCAAAAAAAAAAAAAAAAAAAAAAAAAACAAGAGTAGTAAGGAGATATGACTGGAGTTACCTCAAATTTGGATTCAGTTGGAGCAGGACTTATCAGGAATAAACCTGCCTCCTGCATGAACTATCCATAGCTGAGTTGGGTAGGTCTACAATACTGTATTTTAAGGTTCAACATAGGTGATAAATGTTGATCACTCTTTCCCAAAGTCCAAGCTGGCGTCTGCAAATGTCTTGTTTTGTCTACAACCCAAAGATATTCAGTTTACTGTCATAGAGGACTAAAGAAACAAGTGAAATCAAAGTCAAGTCAGAAACCAGAAAATATTCACATTTGAGAAGCTAAATTTCAGATAATTTTGCCTTTTTTTTTCTTCAAAACTGACCAAAACAATCAAAATAGTTGGTGATTAATTTAATAGTCATTTAACAATCAATTAATCACCGGAGCTCTAGTTTGAAATAATAATTAGTTCAATATTTTCTGAGGTGGTACATAGAAATATCATAAAAAATCTGAGAAACACAGGGCTAAGATGTTGATATGTGGCATCAATGCACGGCGCATCCTTGTACATGTCAAGGTAACTAAAAAAGTTTGTTTTTTTTACTTATAATTTATTGCTTCATTTGACTACATTTACCATCAATACTGATTGGACATCCACATAAAAAGTGGTGAGTTTTCCCTTTCACGAAACTGAGTCACACTGACAAAATTTGTAACACCTGTGCCTACACATATTACACAAACTGTACAAATTATATCATTTAAAGGACCAGTTTTAGATACACACACACCCACCACCACACACTTATACTGGGTAATAAGTGATGTTTGAGAAGGATTATGTGATATGAGTCTATACATTGTTTTGATAGGAAAATGTTGCAGATTATACCTTTAATTAATTGTTGGTTGTTGAGTAATAAAAAAGAATCTCTGCAATAATCAATACATTAGTCGATAGATTAATTGAATAATCATCAGTTGTCCAGAAAGTTGTAATCTGCAAAACCAGAGGCCAAGCAACCGCCTGTTCAGAACAGGCATGTTTTGAATAGGTACTTTACTAGTATTGATCAATTTCAAGTCTAAATTTGCCTTAGCAATGCACTTTAATGTTGTCGACTGTCATTTTGGATTAAAAAAAATTTGGTTCAGTCACCATTTAGGCACCTGTATTATTTTAAAAGTATCATTTAACATTGGTATCGGAAAACCCCAAACAATACCCAACTCACGTCACCCTCTCCTTCCAAGTGTGTAGGAGAGCCTACGGTGGTCCTCAAACTTGCAAACAATGCAGAAGGCGATTTCTAAAGCCAGTGTTTGGTTTGTCCCTTCTGGGCTACTGTAGGAACATGACGACATAGTGAGCTCTGTGGAAGAGGATCTGCTCCCTTTCTAGATATAAAGGGCTCATTCTAAAGTAACAAAAGCACAACGATTCTTATTTTGAGTTCATTTACACTAATGAATGAAATGAAAACATACTTATGAATATTTTATTCTATTTCTGCCATAATCTGCCTATAAATCCCCCTAAATCGTACACACTGGACCTTTAATTATTAAATACAGCAGAAGTGAGCAAAAATTAACTGAGAGGAGACAGAACAAAAAAAAAAAGTCATTCTATTGCAAAAGAATTAGGTTAGTACACCTAGGACATTTCCAGAGGGATTTACATAATTACGTTTTTAAAAGGCTATTTTGCCACTTATTTTTCAGTGATTATCCACACAGTTTCAGCCCCAACATAGTGCACAAACACTGCGAGTGACAGTGATTCACCAAGTCAGTATCTACTTTCATTACAATACTACATGCAGTTGTCAGTGTGATTGACAAATCCATTTTCCTGATTAAAATGAAGCCATTGTTACCGAGCTAGCACAGAACAACAGGCTCGTGAGTGTGGGAATGTGTGGATGTGAAGAGTTTCACACCTGCTAATGAGAGCATGTGGGCAGCTTTTCACTTGTTGCCACTGACATATGGTGTCTAACAGCTGGAAGCACAACTAACTTAACCATCTGCGAATGCTCTCCAAGTGGCAGCTCACATATTTACAGTGTGAAAACATTTTACTTCAGAAGATTATTTTGATGGTTTATGTTTTTAATTAAAACCACAACTTAATATATCAATGTAATATCACTGAGACTGTCATACTCATCATAACCTCTCACTGAAAAGTACAAATTTAAAGGATAGTTCCACAATTTTTCAAGTCTATCTTAAATCTTTCCATATGAATGTCGAAACAGGTTTTCTTGCTGTAATCATTCCTTGCATTTGTAACAGGGTCAATTATACAGGAGTAATATGTGTAACAAAGACAAATGTACATTTGTAATATTTAGTATTATAATTACATAAAATTTGGTTCAGTTGTCATTACCCGACACACTTAGGCCTCCAATAGTCAATATGTGGAACATTTGAGACTCAGTTTCTGGACCACTGTGTTCACTTTTTGAGGTCCCCCCTCCTATAAAGGGGTGTCTCCCACCTTACCTCCCCTCTTTTGCTGTTGTACTCCATGGGAGAGGTAAGCGACATCGTTCTTGTACTTATTTCCACGTTGTAGCACTGTTAAGCTATGTTTATGTTTATTTTTCAGCCTATAATATGCTAACATATTCCCGTGTCACTTAATTTGTGTAGGGCCTCAAGTTATATGGTTGTAGTTGACTGAGGACTTTGTTTTTGCCTCTTGCTGTCAGGTATGTTTTCTGTGTTTTATTGTGGCCCTCGCCCCTTTTGCTGTTGTACTCCATGGGAGAAGGGCTTGACTTACATGGTCATAATTGACAGAGGATTTTGTTTTTACCTCTTGCTGTCAGCTGTCACAAATAAATGGAGATCGACTCCAAAGATATCCACGGTCTGGGCTTCCTCATCGCAACACAATGCAGACAACACTAGGGTCCACTGGTTACACATTCACACTGGCCATTAAAAGATCTTTTCCTGAAGCACTCTTACCTTAAGCTAAGGACCAGTGTGTAGGACTTATTGGCATGTAAAGGTCAGCTTGCATGTAGGAGAATCTACAGTGGCTGCAAAACTCACAAGAAACATGCTCTCTAGAGCCCGTGTTTGGTTTGTCCTCTCTGTGCTACTGTAGAAACATGGCTGTGCAACAGGGGTGGACTCAGGCTGTCTGAGGGGCAGGGTCAAAAAAAAAAAAAAAGGCACCACCTGTATGTGGCGGGGCACCAGTGTGGCAAAAATTATTAGACATTTAAGGCGAAACAGTTCTCATTTAAGGTTTAATGTCCTCATTCAGATTAAAATTGTTTTATTGTACAACAACTACTACAGCTCTGTAATAAAAACACACAAGGAACTATTTATCCATTTAAAACATGTAGAAGAGGGCACTTCACCACATTTTGTCCACTGGAAAGGTAGTTTAGAGGGCACTTTACCATGTTTTGTCCAGTAGAATGACACCAGAGGGCACTTTATCATGAGAGACTAAATAGGACTAAATGGGACTTGGCTTATGGCACCAAATAAATAAATAAATAAATGAATAAATAAATAAAGTTTGAAAATGTCAAAACCAGTGTCTTTCCTTCTAGTAGAAAAGAAAGTAGTTCTGGTAGATTTTAAAGTAGTTCCAGTAAATTCTACTCTAGAAATAAAGTAGTGCCGATTGCCATCTAGTTCCATTATATTGGAGAGAAGGCAGACATCTCTATGGCCGATATCTCCAAAATTCTACAACTCACACTAAAAAAACTAGATGGATAAATAGTACAAGTCAAAGGAAAAATATGTGTTTTTGACTTTGGGGTGAACTGTCCCTTTAAATAGTCACTGAAACAGCTTAGCAGTGTGACACTTAGCCCAGTCTCCCCTATTCCAGCTGTACACACTACTGTTCAAGATGTATCTATTTTAAGACACTACTTTCAAATGTCGTGTTGTAGTTTGTTTAATGTGGCGTACATGTGCAAGACTATTAAGTTCCTCGTATCTGAAAACGTATATGATGAACAACGTAATAATTTTCTTCGAGTCAAAGCTGTAATTTGAATGTGTCTGTAAAGATACTGCACTTTTCTGTTTCTTTACTTTAGGATTTTTTGCAAAACTTTAATTACATTTCCTTCATCACTCGTTCATTTAGTGTCTTTGGTTTACGTTTCTGCTTTATGGTTTTATTTGACACACTGAAATAATCCACTTAGCTGCCACCAGGCAGCAGCATTGATCTGTAGTTAAGCCCACCTTAGCAGCTTCATCCGACATCCACTTTACTCACACTGTAGTTCTAATCTTCCCTTGTATAATCCCATTGATTTAATCCACCCACCCAGGCTATGTGGAGGGATTTGAAGACACCACAAGTCCATGATGAAAGCTTCTTTGTGTTAGTCTCGTTAAAAAGAGACATTTTCCATGTGCAAGAAAATGTCTTTATACCATCTGTCTCTGAGCTGCTCCGGACTTGAATAATTGGTTAGTGACTTTGAAATGAGTGCTTTAAGGGTATAGCTTTAAAATAACATGTACTGTCTACTACAGTGGCATAATTCTGCCACCATGACAATAATATTGCTCAGTTTGTCATTATAACAAGGAACTTTCCTCCTTTTTACAAGCTATTTTTCATGTCATTAGGCTATGACATATTTTCTCATTACTACTATATTTCAAATTGTTTTTATTAACATTGTAGAAGCAAGTACAGGTTTTTGGCACAATTTCACCCACTTACAAGGTGCACAGAGAAGAAGAAAGGGGCTCAAAAAGGCAAAACTCCTGCAACAATTACAAAACGCTGAACAATGCCTTTCGGCTCTGGCCTTCACCAGGGTCATCATGAAGCACATTAAACAGGGCATGAAACAGGTAAAGGAATTTAAACAGGTTAAAAAAATATATATAAAAGACAGCCAATCATGTACATCCATGCACACATCAGCCAATAGGGCACATTTGAAGATTGAAGATTTGAAGGTTGGGCATGTGGTCAGGAGGCTTCAGGCCAGTCACACTAACAGAAAGGCAATGGGAGTGTCCAATCAGGGACATCAGTGATACCATATTTGGTCCATGAACTGAAGAAGTGCAAGCAAGGGGTCGTTGCAAGTTTATTCTTCAAAAACTTTACCTAAAAATGTGTCTGTTTAATATAGCACACTTAAACAACACTTTTATTTACAGATTTCTACACAGTGTTATATACAGTATAGAGAAAATAGCAAAATACATCACAGAAGAATTAACGAATCAAAATACCCATAATAAAAATCACATTACAAAACCTCATAAATAAGTGATAAATAATATTTTGGAGACTATAAAAATCATTAATTAAATTGATTTCCTATCTCAAAAGTTTTTCTCTGGGAGATTAACAAGGTTTTCTCAAGTAATGACTTGTACTGTGTGTACTGTGTGTCACACAGTACACACAGTATGAGGGGATAGGATCCACAATGACTGATTTTATGCTTATTGTATTATTCAGTGGTACACTAAATGAAATAAAAATCAGACATTGATATTAACGTTACATTTGAAAATTAAAGTAAAATATTCCATGTCTGGAATGTATAATGACGATTCTTATAAAACTTTAATTATTGTATTTTGTTATTTTAACAACCATAATTATACTCCAATACCTTTTCGTTTAATAGAAATGCCCCACCTCCCTTTATTTGACCTACTGAACTGCGTCGCCTGAATTTACGAGGAGCAGTGAATGCAGCATTTCCCCTCGACACGCGAGTGAAAGTCGTTATTGTGTTGACGGTGAAATAACGACAATCAACTGACATGTTCTCACCTGGTGAATGAATATTTGACGTATTTAACTCTTCGACACAGACCTCGTGCGCCTTGTAAGTTGAGTTTAGATACTGTTGCTTTGAAAATCAAGCTAACTTCAGTTGGTTAATATACTAGCAGGCTACCAGCTCAGCGTGTAACTCCTAGTTTGTTTTAGCTAGTTAGCTGGTTTTTTTAATGCTGAGTTGACTAGCTAACCACATGGGTTAAAGATGCGTTGATAAGATTATATTCAACCATACAAAAACTGTAGCTATATTTCTGACATTAAGGGGTGAACCATCCGTGAAAAGAGATCGTCAAAGTGTTTTTTATTTTATCTTAACTTAGCAGAAAGATGATCATGTATGCGACCATCATCTCTCCATTTGAGCAGCAGCATGTGTTAGTGGAGAAACAAGTGTTCAGAGGTTTAACTTCTAATACCACACTGAAAATACTCTGCATTCAAAACCTTACTTTAAAAAGTAAGTTACATAAAAGTATCTAAGTATGATCATCAAAAACCACTTCATGTAAGTACAAGTATTTATTGTGCAGTAAAATATTTCCTATATTACTGTTAAATTAATGTGTATGTTGCATTTTACTGCTGTGGGTTTTGAGGATAAGATCATTTTAACCGTTTTATATACTGTTGGGTAGTTTAATCTATAGGGATGCATCATATTTTATAAGATCATCATATGTTTGTTTTCTTGTGCTGCTGTTCAGTGAGAAACACTTACGTCTGTAAAGTTTTCAGCTTTGTGACGATGCATCTGCCATCTCATCCAAGGAGGTTTCTAAAGAATTTATTTAATTTGAGAAAGGGGACAGTTATCACTATCACAAACGTTCATCATCGACAAACGTTCATCATCGATACATCTGTATTTATACGTAGTTTTCACTGCACAGGAAGGGTATGGAAAACTGTAATCTGAAAAATAGCTTGTAACTAAAGCTGTCAGACAAATGTAATGGAGTAAAAAGTACAATATTTGCCTCAGATGTAGTGGAGTACAAGTATAAAGTAGCATAAAATGGAAATACTCTAGTAAGAACTCCAGGTAAATGTACATAGGCCTACTTGCTTTCTACCACTGCGTATTGGTCATTGTGAAAGTCATTCCTTTTAATTACTGTTAGTTAGGGCTGGGCAATATATTGATATTATATTGTGCTATGAGACTAGATATTGTCTCAAATTTTAGATTTTGTCATAAAGTGATATGGCGTAAGTGATGATTAGGCCTATATATCAAAAATCTCACTGTGTTACATATATTTTGGAAGCACCAATAGTCATTTCTACAATATTGCCGTAATATTAATAGCATTATTCAGTCCAAAATGTTGTCATATTTGATTTTATCAACGTTGCTTAGCCCTAGTTTAGGCCTATGTACTGTTGGGCAACATATCCTATAAGATCAGCAGTATTTGAAAATTCATATTATATTATTTTAGAGAAAATGTGTATATTCAGATATTTTTTTGTATATTGTGGCAAAGTCAAAGAATAGTGAGTTTTTATTTATAAGCCACTTTGCCCAGCTCTACTCTGAATATAACAGCCAGGGCCTTACCAACACTGGATTTTTAAGACCAATGCTGGCTTCAGTGTGGGAATTTAAACAAAAATCCAATATTGATAGATTGGCCGATATTCCTGATACAGACTACAGTATACAGAATATAGAATATATACATAAAAACATTTTTTGCAATGATCTCTCAAAAGTGATTAAAGATATGGAGACAGGATATTTTACAGTTAAACGAAAAACAAAATAATATCAGGGCACTGAAACAGTGAACTCTAAGTGATATTTTTTAATAATTAGAATTAACTAAAAATAACAAATAGAGCAAAATATATCTATATATTAAACCTGAATTAAGAAAAATGATCAAATATGCATAAAATGCCTATAAAGCTAACAAATAAAAACAACCAGGATTATGTGTGGGGCAACAAACAAATAGAGGGTTATATGTTGTTAAAGGGGTAGTGTTTTTCAGAAAGTTTATGATGTTCTAATCGACAGGTCAGACATGGACTAGCATAAAGGCCTATTTTTGCACAAACTACATTGTAGCACTCTGTGATTGTATTGAGAGACAGACTGTTATTAACAAACTACCTGTAATTTAATTGTCTAATTTAATTTGACATTTGCAGTAACAACACGTCACAATGAAAGAAGCAACACACACGGCGGGAAAACTGATTCCACCAACATTAAACAAGAGGAGAGGGAACGACACCAAAGGCCCCAAACAGACAACATCCCAAGAGGTAAGAAGGTAGCCTGCTGGTCGACTACTTCACAAGAAAAACATCATTTTTATTTAACTAGTAAATGATGTTCTTGAGTCAATGACAGCCCAGAAAATATTAGGAAATATTCTAATAAATGCCGAGAAGAGAATGGGGTCAAGGTGAAAATTTGAGCAAGTGACCTGCTGACTGTGTGCCAGTTAAATATATATATATGGCCATGCAATTTTAAGCTCCATAACCAAAATGTTGTAGCACAAATTAATAAGGGTGTAAATTACAAGTTTCATCATGATACAATATTATATTGATTCTTTGGGTGACAATACAATATTTGCTGATGTCACAGAGTGCCCCAATATCATTTCATATATCAGGCGATATCATATGTCCATGTGACACATTTAGTTATATTTAACTCACAAAAAGCAATTGGCTGAACTCTTTCAGACATTTATGGGAATTAAAAAGTATCTAAAGATGTTGCTATAGATTGATATTTTCACTTTGCATTACCTACCATATTTAATCAAACCCAGAGGTCCTGTGATAATATTAGTTCTGTCTGAGTCAGTATCTCTGTGATTTAGGGTCATATTTTTTCCTATCTGTAACTGTCAGACACTGAACGTATGAAACTTGATCAATCTTGCTCATAATATGTTGAACAGCAGTTAACAGCTGTGCTGGGAGAACAGCTATACTGATGTTTAAAATGAGTGATGATGACAGAGGGTTAAGAACAACAGAAGGCTATCATATATATTGAAGTACAGCATCTGTTACTTGATCTAAATGAGCTGCATGTAACGTGCAGAAAGTGGTCAAATCAGCTCTAAACTATATTATAAATGTGGCTGCTGAAGAACAGAAGCTCTACTTCTTCGATCAGGGTTTGTCTCCATGGCAACTGCTGTGTTATTGCTATGACATCCTGCGGACTGAGGCATCATGATTGTGATGCCAGGCGGAGTGACTCTCTCAGGCCGGCCTGTGCTGGGTTATCTCTAATCTGGAGAGACTCGCTCTGAGTGTACACGTTTTTTATTTGACGTGCACAGTACATTGAGAAATGTGAATAGTCTTTGGCAATTGTGGTGTATGTATACATTTACACGTAATATATTTTAAGGGGGTGGTGAAGCCATAGTAGAATAGGGAACCTTCGGGGGTTTAGATGTTCAGTCAGGTGGTCTTCCCGATTGAACTTAGGCTGAGCTTCATTAAATTTGAGTAAAATAGTCTTCGCTTGTAAATGTGCTGCACAAAACACAGGGCCCCTGGTAATACTAGTCCTGTGTTAATGGGGCTTTAGACATACACGCAGAGGTTGCACTGGTCCATGAACCTGCTGTGGCATAACATGAGACAGTCTGCAACTGAATGAGACAGTAACAGTTACTGTAGCTCAACATGCTCTTAGTTTGGAGATATTTTAGTTTCGAAACACAGAAACACAAGAAAGCAACTTGTACTGTGTGTAAAGCCAACGTTCTGAGGGGTGGAAGTTGTGCTACATCATAGAATACTGACAATTTAATTCAGCATATAGTATCAGTATCTGCACATATCATATCTATATTCACGTAGGAATTGGATCAGAAAAAAGTGGATCTGTGTATCTTTAGGTTAAAGTAGTGTTTGTGCTGGAAATGGTACTGAGTTTTAAGTGCTCATTTTGTTTTTCACTTGTTTTGAGAAAGCGAGATAGACTTTTCAATGCATAAATAATGTTTTAGTGCAACAAGTCTTTTCCCCATTGCTATAGATGGAACGTACGCCTGCAAATCAGGACAAATCTCCACCGAAAAAGAAAAGACCTCCCTCTAAACCGTCCACTTTGGAGCCAGCTGATTTGTTTGAGGCTACAAATGCAGGTATGTGAAACGTCACACTGTCAGTCCCACAAAAGATTGTGTTTGTCTCAAAGTTGTGTTGAAAATCATGTATCAGCCTACAAATAAAGCACTGTATAGCTGTATCCATATAAGTTCTCCTCATAACTGTACCTGCTTTTTTATGTCAAAACAAATGAAAGCAGCAACAAAGAAACTCTGAGCTCACAGCAAATTAGAATAAAGTGACTCATCACTTAAGTTCCCTCTGAGAGGTGTGAAAGAGGTTATGTGAAAAATGTCTTGAATTTGAATTCGACTCATTTTTTTGTCAAGTAACATAAAATAAAATATTGGAAAAATAATGAAGGCAATAATGAAAAAGAAAGAAACACTAAGACAGCACTCCAGTTTGACTTTTTAATGTTGCTGCACGAACATTTCGTGCAAGACGCCCTTTTTCAGCGTGTATTTTGGGAATTTCACAACATGCACAGGTGGGGTTAATTATAAGTGACCACCACCAGAACAAGTACATCCCAACAGAGGGAGCCACAAGCTTTCCAGACGCAGTCTCATGATGTAGGATACTTAAGAATGACAAATCAAAGACGCACAGCTCAAATTATATTCACTTCATAAGAAACAACCCAATGAAAACTCCTCAGTCATGCCGTTGTGAATGAGGGTATGAAGGAAGTATATTCAATACACCTCCCTTTGGTCCCTATTACCGCCTCTCTGTGGCATCCTCACCGCCTCAGTGCCCATGTAATGTACTTCACTCAAGCTGTGGTTACAACTATTAAAGTGCTTAGCCACCAATGATTTATCGCCATGATAACAGATAAAACACTTGTGTTCACAGATCCTATTTTTTAAAGAGATAGTTTGGATTATTTGAAGTGGGGTTGCATGAGGAACTTATTGATAGTCAGTATATTACCTACAGTAGATGGCGTTTTGGAGAAGTGGAGAGGAGCACCAGCATGGAAGATAAGCAATGTGCTGCTGTGGACAGGGTCAACAGCAAAGCGTGTTCTAGCCATTTGAAAAACGGCCCACCTAAAAAAAAATTCACCGCTTTACCTTGCTGTCAGACAGCCTTTTTTGACAGGATACTGGCGTTATACTGTATAACCCAAGTATCACCAACTAGACTCCTTTTATGGGTAAAAACATAATTTCCCTTTGCAGAACAAGGAAATTGCTGTTTTACTGCTGCCACGATCTGTCAGTTTGTGTTTGTAGCTGTCGCAATACTTCCGTGAGGTCCAGAGCACAGACACAGATCCAGCTCTCAGACAATATTCAGTGCCAGTACAGTGAGACTCCTGCTAAGAACACAATAACATAAATTACCAATACATGACATGTGCCTGCAGCTGCCCGGCTCCTGCAGCACATGTTCTCCAGTCCACACCATTGAACCGAAATCTCATGCACAGTGCAGTCTTCTTTGTGCGAGCAGAAGTCTTCTGAGGGACAGCACACTACTGCATGAAAAGGGGAGAGTGCAATTAAGAAAACCAGCAGCAGCTGTGCCAATCAACTCACCTGACACTACTCTCATGAGCCATGCTAAACACACCCTCCTCCACAGTGTTACTATGTCAATCCAAACAAAACTTTTAATACACCAAAGTTGTGGCCTGGTTAGCTCAGTTGGTACAGCATGTGCCCCATGTACTGCGGATATGAGCCCTCTGCGGTGGTCATGGGTTGGACTCCCGCCTGTTGCCCTTTGCTGTGTCTCATCTCCTCACTCTCTCACAACTTTCCTGTCCTCACTTCAGCTGTCCTATCAAAATTAAAGTAATAAACATGCCAAAATATATATATGTAAAAAAAACAAAACACCAAAGTCACACAATAACACAAACTAACTGAATGAGGCAGCAGTAAAACAGCAACTCCCATGTTCTGCAAGAGAAAATAACTCTCATTTTGTTTTCCCAAAATAATACACATTACATGGGCATTTTAACAGATGAACCACACATTTAGCGTTACGCGTGATTCTGCCCTGAACCTTGATGCCAGACTTTGGATGGGTGCATTGATTAGCTTTAATCATACTGTAGAATAGCAGTGTATATAATTATGACATGAAAAATTCACACTAGGAATCTTAAGTAGAAAATGGGTGGGCCGTTTATATGATGATCAGTCATAAAATAATGAAGTAAAATGAAATGGCAATTCAGTCTGTCATTTGTTATACATTGTCATCTTTTTTTTCCATTGAGTGACATTTGCTTCCTGTTGTAGGTGCAAGTAGAGATGTCAGCATGCTGTTTTCAAAGTTTGCTCAAGTGTTAAGGTAGGCGATGCTTAAACAACTAGAGCAGACTTTACAGAGTTGTGATCTGTAGTTGCTTGATCTACTCTTGCTTATCCATTATGCTTAAAACCTTCAAAAAATCAACAAGTTCTCTCTCCCATCTTGAAAGTCTAGCAGCTTGGTCAGTGGCCAAATGAGTAATAGGTGCCACCCCACCAACATAATTATAGGTGTGTTACTTAACATGCTTCAACACTGTTATGAATTAAAAAAACAATGTTTCCTTTATATAAATCATCAAAATAATACTACAAGAACTGTTTTTACTTATTCACGGCACTATATTGGACTAATAAAATTGTAATGAAATGACTCATTACTTTGTGATGGCCTAATATGCAGCGTTTGTTCCTAATCTAGCAGCACATCTGCCAAATTTGGTGCTTTAACATAAAGCAGACAATTCGTTAGCTGTGCTGCCCCACGCAGTTATGAGCATTCTATCTGAAAATGATGCCAATAAAACATTACAGAACTGCACTCCTATTCTAGTGAGTTGCTTTCTTGTAGGCAGACATGAAAGATGGAAGAGAAGAGCTCTTAGCTCATATCTCGGATGCAGCCATTTTATTTTAAATTCAGTAATTCAGTTTTCTTTCAGAAGAAGAAAAAGATGTGGTGACGACAGAACACCTTTTTGATGCAAACTTAGTACAGACATTTGAGGTCCCAGAGGATGAATCCTAATGACTTTTTGAACCACGAACAAGTCATGTTTTGTCAGTTGTCTAGCGGGATTCCTCTAAAGCAGTGTTTTTCCAACTTTTTACACCGTACCACCTCAGAAAATGATGAACTTTGGAAGTACAGCCTTACTGTTTTGTATTGTTTGATACTAGCAGGTGCTGTGGACACTGGTGCTTCTTCAGTAGCCACTTGCACTTGTGCTCGGTTCACTGAGGAGGAGGAAGAGGAACATACTTTATATAATTTTTTTCGCTCCATTGTTAATTATTTTACACATGCGTAGGCCTGTATACACACATACAATTTTGTGGGAGAGGTGGTAGCTTGTTGGCTTGGTGCTTTGTTCAAGGGCAACTCAATAGCGCCCTCTCCATGCTACTAGTCCACACTCCGCACTTCTGGTCCGAGTTGGACTTGAACTGGCCACTCTCCAGTCCCCCAGCCAAATCCTTACTGACTGAGCCATTATTTTCTGACATTCCCCAGCGTACCACTAGAGTGAGCCTGCATACCACCATTGGTACACGTACCTCAGTTTGAGAATCTAGGCTCTAAAACAAATGATTTCAAAGTAAGGCTCATCTTAATGTTCACATGGTTTAGCCCTTGATTGTTGCAGTTTCAAAATAATATCCTTCATGCTTAAAACCTGTTTGTCACTGAGACCACTCACAAACTCAGTACACTTTGACACATGCTTATTAATTGTTACATTATAATATATGTCATTCATAATTTTTTTTGTAATGTCAGTATGTATGGTTTGTTGCAGTGAGAGAGCTGTGGCAGATTCCTCCCAGATGAAGGAGCTGGAAGGCATTTTGGCAGAAGCTCAAAACCTGGAGTCCTACCTGAAAGAGAAGAAAAAACATCTGAGGCAAACATTGGCTCTGATTTCCGATAAACTGCAGGGTTAATTCTGCCTAATGGGTGGTGAAACAGGCCCGTTTATGTTACTCAGGTGTGGCTTTCTTTTTAATAGTTTTGTTTATGCATCGTACACGCGCCTTCTGCAGTTCACATGTTAGTCATATTGAAAAATACAAATGGGACAAAGTGCTAAGCTTCATACAGTGTGGTGTAGCTTTGATTATAAAACATAGATATGTTAATTGTTATAAGTTATTAGTTTTAGTAAAAGCTCATTCTCAATAGGAGGTTATTTATTCCTCCTCAAATCTCAACACAGTTTCACTTTTGATTCTTCATACAAGGCTTAGATTTTGTAATATTCTAAATATATCTAACTAAATGCTATTATTTTTTAAGGAATATTAAAACAAAGTCCAGTATGTGCAAATGTATGTCTTAGCGTATTTGTATTAAGAATTAAAGTGCCCATCAACAAAAGATGTTTTTGATTTCACTGTTAGAATGCCCTCTCTCCCTCACACACTCACACACACAAATTAAAAAACAAAAGATGGGAATATGCAAGAAACAAAAATGCACTTGTGACCACCCTTTGTTTCATTTTCATGTTTCTTCTCACATGACCACTGACACTTTCTTTTCTCTATTCTTAGCTTTTGTTTTTAAATGGTATTAAAAGGATATTCCACTTTACATGATAACCCACTCAGTATGTACTCACCCCTATGCCGATGTGAGGATGGGTGAGGGCACCCCCCCCCCCCCGGCGATATTTTCACATGTCTCGCAAGATCGACACCATGTTTACATCCTACCGGCTACGTGGTACAGTTGAAATTTCAGCTAAAAACATGGTGTAAATGGCGTCTTTTGTGGTTAAATTTTAATGTCGCGCCTCGCGGACACTTGGATTACACCACACGAGCAGGATGGAGACATTTTGTGTTTGTTTTGTCTTCTTTTTTTAATGTTTTAAACTGGGTCACCATTCACTGCCATTGTACTGGATTTGGCTGCAACCCTGTTTTCTGCTGAAACTCCAGGATTGTTTAGTGAACTGAAGATCTTCACCCATCCTCACATCGGCATAGGAGTGAGTACATACTGAGTGGGTTATTATGTAATGGTGGAATATCGCTTTAATGTAGTATTGATACAAATGACTGACCAGCAGAGGGCGCATGTGTGCCACTCTCAGCTGCCACAGCTTCAGAAATTCACTGATAATCATTTTGAAATATTTAGAGCTCCTAATGTTGTGGAATTAGTTCTCAATTTTAATATATCAGGGACTGAAATGTACAGAGTACTCCAGTTATTCCAGTTACAGCAATACAATGCAGTACAATTATAACTACAAGGAGGAAATGAACACACACACTGAGTGTTTAAATACAGTTTTTTGTTTGTTCTTTGACTTCATTTAGAGTATTCAGTGTATGCATGTGTATGTGTATGCAAAAATGTAGGTTTTCATGAAATTATTCAATTAATTATTCACTAAATTCATCAAATTAACATAGCTTTCTCTAACGTGGGCCTTGTGCCAAAATGTGCATTTACTCCATAAAAAGGCCATAAAAGGGCGGACGTTTAGCTCAGTTGGTAGAGCGTCTGACCCATGTATGGAGGCTGTCAGTCCTCTGCAGCGGCTGCTGGTTCGACTCCCGCCTGTGGCCCTTTGCTGCGTGTCATCCCCTCTCTCTCTGCCCCGTTTCCTGTCTACTCTCTAGCCTGTCCTGTCAATAAAAGAAAAAATGCCCCCCAAAATAACTTTACAAAAAAAAAAAAGGCCATAAAAAGTCTTTGTTTAACATGAACATTTTCTGTTGTATAAACTTTTCCTTATTGCAGTCATAGTGTGTTTATAAAATAGCACAAATGCATTTGAAAGATGTGCTTCATTTTGCCCCAGATGCCCCCTAAACTCTTAACCATTAAGGGTTCTTCGGCTTGTCCCCACAAGACAACCCTTTTTGGTCCCTATTAGAACCTTTTAAAAAGGTCCCACTTGGAACCCTTTAAGCAAGTTCTACCTAGAACCCAGCATAAAGACTTATACCTAGAACCATCTGTGTGAGGTTCCACCCAGAACCCCCTATGAGAGTTTCTACAGAGAACCCTTCTGTGGTGTAAGGGTTCCACCTAGAACTCTCTCTGGGGGTTCTTTTCAGAACTGATCCACCTTCGGTGGGTGCCACCAAAACCCACCCAAGGGATTCTACTGAGGACCTTTTTATATTCCAAGAGTTTTGTCTAGAACACACCGAGGGGGTTCTATGGAGAACCTTCTTATATTCCAAGGGTTTTAACTAGAACATCTGAGGGGGTTTTAGAGAGAAACTTTTTATTTTCCAAGGGTTTTATTTAGAACTCACCCAGTGGGTGAATCCTTTCTTGTTATTGTACAAAAAACCCTTGACAAACTAGATGAAAAAGTTTTTTAAGTATTTCAACAATCCTTGAAAAACAGTTTCTTCTAAAAAGTCTTCTTCAGATGAAAAAGGTTCAAATGGAACTAGGGCTGAAACGATTCCGCGAGTAACTTGAGTAATTCAATTACTAAAATTCCTCGAGGCAAGTTTTTTGAGTTTTTGAGGCCTCGTTTAAATCTGAACAACTGTACAGTGCACTGTGTTTTGGACGTAGGGGTGAGTACTGAAATGCGGTATTAAACAGATTAATTATTAGACCAGAGTATTTATAAGCTCCGACGTTTAAGTTTTGATATAAATTATCACACGGCTGGCACCTCTCCTCTGCGTCAGTGCAGCTCCTCCATACACACACATAAAGTATGCACACACAGAGGAGGTCAGTGTGTTTCTCTTACTCTGTCTGTGTCTGATCTGTTGATTTTCTTCATCAGCAGGATGTTTTATAAAGTCACCCCGAAACCCAACTCGCATTTTGGGTTTTTTTCACATATAATTCACCTGCGATTCAGTTTTCACAGCGGCAGAGAAGCTGCATGTGGAGAAGACTTGTTGTTAATGACGGAGCTTATTAAAACAATCGAGACTAACGTGATGGTGAATGATATCAACACCAACCAGGTGAACTTAAGATTAAACAACTGTATAAGGAGGCCTTTACATTAAACAGGAGAGTCTGTGTTTCTCTGTCAGAAACTGTCAGACCTTCTCACAGCAGAGCAAACAGGTGAGGGAGGGGGAGGAGGGCAGTTTGATCACTAATCAATCGCGGATGCTGTCGTCCTCTCAGACTGATTAAAAAAATAAAAATGCCAAAATTGGACACAAACTATATCTGAGTGTCCGCACAAGTAAAGTCTCTGTGTGTGAAACACTGCAGTGTCACATTATGCTGTTCACAGACAGTCTGCTGTCATTAGTTTGACAGAGAGACACAGAGAGGGTCGTGTCTAGAAGGGAACCCTAGACCCACGAAAGATCGCGCGAGTTTGATTATTTTAGTAGAAACAACGGACACAAATCTCGCGAGAGTTTTGCAAATCAAGTTCCCTTCTAGACACCAACCTTTGTACTTCAGTAAAAAGTAAAGTAAAAACAGTAAAAGTAAAAGTACAGTAAAAGTAAAGTTACTTTACGTAGTACTTTTACATTAGCAATTTATACTTGTTCATTTAAGAGACCTGTCTTGTTTTCTCTTTTGTATAATACCATTCCTCTTAAATAAAGCAAAAATAATGTAATAGAAAAAATTGCAAAACGCGCAATATTTCTTATCTGATTACTTGATTAATCGCCAGAATAATCGATAGATTACTCGATCACTAAAAGAATCGATAGCTGCAGCCCCAAATGGAACCCTTAAGGCCAAAACACACTAAAAGCTTCAATCACTGGTGTCAATCGAAGCTCCTATGGCGCACTGCAGGCTTCAAATTTAAAATTCCATGAAAATAAAATCACGTGAGCAAAAACGTGAGTGTTGCATTATATTATATATTAAATAATTGTTATATTATTTGAGTAATAAATGCATAATCTTTAGGATTATAATACAATACAATAAAAGAGCTGGAACCAGAGATTTTTGAAATAATTGTCGATTAATTTGCTGTTCATCTACTAATGGTTGAACTGTTTCAACTTCAGTCTGAAGGCATTTGTAATGTGTCACCTCTTCCATTCAGCAAACTCAAATCTAGTAGATCTAATCGTAGCGTGGCTGTCCTAATCGGGCTAAAGAATTCAGGAGGCTCATCATGAAAAAGGCTGACAGATGAAATGACAGAGTGACTGTTATGACCCGACCCAAGTGGCCACAACTAAAGGGAGACAAACCATGGATAAGTTTTAACAAAAAGATGTTTCATTAAACCAAATAGCACCAAATGGAAGTGCCAAATTAAATGTTCATAACATGAGGTGTAGTGGAAATCAGTAAAATCAGTGGTTTGAGGTGTGCATGAGCAAAACCTAAAGCTAGATAACCAAACCAGATTGTGGCCTGACCAGCCTGTGGAGAGGAGCAGAAAGAATGGTTAGACTGCAACACAGAAACACTGCATGCCACACATTACTTTAATCAACCTGCAAAACAAATAGAGCTTTGTACCAGGTCACACCCAAGATGACATCAGGGGTCATCACACTGACGTAAACCCAAAATAAAAAAAATAATGAAATGAGTGGTGCAAAAAGTACTTTACTTTTTTACTTAAAGCTACTACAGGGAGCTTTTAAAGATCTCATAAAGCAACAATAAATGTATGGTCTGAGTTTGCCACACCACAGAAACGTGTTAACCACCCAGCCAAATTTGATAATTAAAAAAAGTTTATTAAAGTGTTTTTTAAAAAAGCATATAAAATTAGGTCTCAAAATCATGAAAAAACATAGCAGTTTTCTCTGCATATATGCTTATTATGCAGGCATAACAAAGCTCCATAAACAGACACGTGAGTGACACCGCCTCCCCCTAACTAACAGTCAGTTATAAACGTACCTTCAGTGTCTTTCTCAGTCCAAATGAGCCCAGCATTTCACTTCAGCTCACTTCAGTTCCAGCAACCTGACACAGAAGAAAAAAAAAACATCCTGCCAACGTCCTCAGCGTCCTCTGGCTCTGATGGCTACAACATGTCCGGACATGTCCATTAAAGCTGCTAGAGAGCGTGTCCATGTTTCAGGTCGTGCACAGGTCGTAGTGGTGTTTGACACTGTGACAGCAGAGTAGACATGCCCCCAGTGTTTCAGAGCAGAGAAAACTGCTAATTTTTCATGATTTTGGACTTAATTTTATATACTTGTGTTTCTGTTCATTACTGCTTTACACAACCTTTAAACAAAATCCAAACAACACTTTATATGCATTTTATATACATTAGTCAGCCATGCACTGGACCCAAACTCAGGAACTCTTCTGTCACTTTGAACGGGTCATTAATACCCTGATGAAAATGACTAGCTTCGCATTGTTAGTTTGTCAGAGTATGTGGTGAAACCTGTAACTTTGTCACGTAACTGATCTTAAATGTCACTTTATAACTTGCTAATCTGCTCTGTCACTTTGTAGGCAGATAGAGAAATATTGTTGAACAAGCCATTGTTTTCTGGACAGAGAATATCAGCAAAAATCATGCAACCTTTTAAATAGAATTGTTTTTATTTCAATTGTATTCAATTGAATGGGTAGTTTGAATGGGTATGAAACAACTACATAGAATAAATACTTAAAAAAATTTTGCCCCCTGGATTATTTTATATTGTTGAAATCATGTTGTGGGCCAGAGGGTAAAATGCAGTTTGAGACCCCAGAACTAAAGGTATCTGAACAAATGTCGTGAAATAAGAAGTACAATATTTCCCTCCGACTTACAGGGGAGTAGGAGTAGCAGAATACAGAAATACTAAAGTAAAATACAAGTACCTCAAAACTGGACCTAAATAAACTTGAGGAAATGTAGTTACTTTCCAGTAGAGTAAACACAGGTGTTACCAATGATCCTAATTAAGGTCCCATTCCAGTCAGGTCAAAGGTCAGGGTGCTGCTATTGCTCGTGTGGACTCACTGAAATGGTTCTGCAACACTAAATGGAATGGGACCTTAATTATTGGTTTACCCAACTACGTAACATCAATATAGCTGCTATGAAAAAGGTCTATTGTTTTCCCTTTGGTAATTGACTATGGCGTGTCCAGGGTCCAGCCTAATGAACAAGGCAAAAAGAACAGCATACATAACATACATAACTAGCTTAGGTGTGTGTGTATGTGTGTGAGAGAGGGAGAGATTCACAACCAATTATGGTCTAATGCTGAGGTAAAAATAGAGTGGCAGTGGCATCAATTCAACAGCTGCAGGTGGGGTAGAGTCCTCTCAACAATACAGTACTTGTGCAATTATCAAACTGCATCTTCTGTTTGCCAATCTTTAACTAACTTTTCCAAGACATGACACTAAACCATGAGTTTTTATCAGCCTGGAAGACATTGGAAAAATTCCAAGTTATAGGTAGAATCAGTAGGATTTGTCTGAGCTGTTTGTGAATGCACTAGAAAGATAGTTGATTGTCGAGTTGCATTCTTAGGATGTCAGATTCTGGCGTTTTGGGTTGGTGAAGCGTCCCGAGTGCAGCAAAATAATGAGAAAATAAAAGGGTGTAGATACAGCCACCACACACTTCTACGCTGCAAAGAATTTCTCTGTGAAATACTGGCAGCAGAGATTCACTAATTTTACAGTACATCTACTGTAATTTATTTTTACAGCATAGTACTGTATATTGGATTGCAGTACATGACAGTAAGATAACTGTGGGCTTACTGTAATGTACGGTAATAAAATCTACTTTTGCATTTTTTTTTGAATGAGTCATCACAAATAAAAAAAAGTAGAACATAAAAGAGTATACACATTTCAATGAAATATTGCAGTATTTATTATTATTATTATTATTATTATTATTATTATTATTATTATAAGTCCTCAATCATTTGTACAACTGAGCATTTGTATTTTTAAAAACTGACAAGGCATTTGAAAGAAACTGTCTCAAGTAATTATTAATGGCAAGCTTTACTGAACTCATGAGCACTACCTCAGACATTGAATTAAAATACTGTCAAGAACAGTGTTACAGAACTGCATCAGGACTTGACTGAGGTGACTGCTATTTAACCTGACATACCAGATGATTTTTTTTGCATAGAATCATCTTTAATAACTTTATGCCAATCTTATGGTGGCACCCAAAAAATAGCAGTTTGAACAGTTTGATGAATAAAAAAGTGTTATCATCATAACAGAAACTTAAGTCTACAATCATCATTATAATATTGATGGATAGTGACCAGACTTAAAGGCATGATGGCACGTTTCCACTGCTTGACAGAAAATATTGTATTGTGCTAATAAATTACAGTTATCTACTGTTATGGTGAACCAACTGCATTTACTGTTAATTTATATGCAAAAGATTAATATTTAACAATTTTTCAATTCCAAGGAAATACTGTGACATACTGTTGTAAATCCACTGTAGGTTTACAGTTTGTACAGTGTAGAGGGTCATAAGTGATGATTGAAAGGGATCATGTTTATATGAATCTATACACTGTTTTGTTTTGTTTTTTAGAAAAATGCTGCATACTATGTCTCTAAACTTTAAAAATATGAAACAGTTAAAGCCTTAGAATTGCTCGAATTATTAAAAATATAAACAAAGACATCTTATTTCATGGTATGAAAGACAGCACAGTAGCCTGAAATATTAAAAAGTGCTGACGGATGACCAACTGATGTGTAGTTGTAGCTACAATTCATCTAAAAGTAACATTAGCTCATGTTAACACTGTTGCGGAATCAACAGCGTTAATGTGAGCTCATGTTCCTTTGATTCCACTGGCCATAGGTGTCATTTCCCCAGTGTAAGTGTTCTGAGAAATAGCTTGCACAAAGAGCCTCCACAGAAAACCCCACCCACTTACACATCAGTAACAAGTTATAATGAGGTTATAAAATGTGATGTCTCGTGTAAAATAAAACTAGTTGAACAGTTTAGACAAATATAGCTGAAATGACTGGTTAATCAATCAATTACAGTAGTTGATAAACAACAAATTAACTTTTTTCCTTTAATCATTAGAATTCATTTTTCATTTCATGGTTCCAGCTTCTCAAATGTAATGTAATGCTGCTTTTCCTTCTTACCAGATAAAAGTCTGGACGCATCTTCTCATCCAATGTTTTTTCTTTATGTTTATTATTTTTCTACATTGTAGATGAATACTGGAGACATCATAACTATGAAATAAGGAATAATTTGGAAGTGTGGTAAGCAAATATTGTGAATCATTATGTGAGAGTCTTTTTGCTTTTTATTGTGAGTCCATGTTCTTCTCTTAGGCAACTGTCGACCTGCAAGTGTGCAAGTTTTTTGCTCTTGGATATGTTAGATTCTTCTTCTTTGATGACAGCTCTGCACACAGTTGGTTTAATCTGAACTATTTCTTATAAAGAACAATGAAAAACACTGAATGAGAAGTGTGTCCAAACTTTGGACTGGTACTGTATTTCAATCTTTTTTATCGTTTTTTAAAATTTAAACATTTGCAGATTAATCCATAAAGAAACAGTCATTAGTTACTGTCCCAAAATAACTGACATTAATGCATGATGAAAATTTAAGGGTCTAATATGTAGTAGCATCACAGTACATTTAATGTAATTACCATACCATACCATCATTGAAGTGTTCAGGTGAGAAAAAAACAAGAAGAACCTGCTAAGCAAGCAAAGTGATATTAAGGGGTGAGTTTGTGCATGCCAACACACAGTACGTCAAACAGTTTCCACCCTGTCAGAACAATGTTGTACACAATAGCATGAAGATTCTAATTTTGATATTCTTTAATCATGGTTTCAGTGAGGCATGCAATAAAACCTCAAACAAATTCTAAATAAAAAACAAGCTGCAGAGCAGTGCTGCTACTTTGTGGAAATCATCAAAAGGCACCCAGATTAAATAATACGATATTCCTTAAATGAAGTTAAAGAAGAAAGATCTTAAGAGTGAATTTTTCAACAATGAAAATGCACATTACTCTGTACCATATACAAACTCTATGATCTGATTATAGCACTTTGCTGGTAAAGATTCATAGTCAAAAGAGGGTAAAAAGTATCAAAGACACCAAAAAAGAGTTATTTCTAAATCAATAGTCTTTATATTTTTAACTGTCTTGTTTGTTACATAGTTCTGCACAGGGTAGCACCGCTGAAATTAAGAGGGTGTGGGAAGGTGTGTTGACATGATGGTGTTCAAAGTAACAAAAGATTCGCTGAGTGTCTGAACGCTCACTCTGTTAAAATGGGAACACACCCAATCCCTGAGATTTTTACGCAAGCGTCTCTCAAAAAATTATTCAACACCTGCCCAGTATATAAAGTTCAGCGGGGCTAGTGAGGTAGCAGTGTCGCCATCCTGTTGATCAAGATGAAGCTGATCATTTCTCTGACTCTGATCTGCGCACTCTCCAGCACAGGTAACTCCACTTACTCTTACATGAAAGCAGAGGTTCCCTTTTTTTTTTTCCTCAGCCAAGGACTCCTTAAGACATACAAACTATAGTGGGGACTCCCTTAAATAGACTTTTCTTTTTTTAAACACTTGGACCTAGTTATGTGAAAGAATAACAAACTAGAAAAAGATTATATTAGATTAGAACATTTCCACTGAACTAATGTAGATTTAAAAATTAAGATATTTGATGAATTATGTTTTTTATGTCATAATGATTTAAATTAATGAATCTAAAAGTTTTCCACTGGCAGAGTGCCATAGATCTCTAGGAGTCTGCAACTATTTGAGAACCACTACATTAGAGTCTTGTAAGAAGTTTCTTATTTCTTTGTAACCAATTGTAGACAGGAATTGAAATGTTACATATCACTTGGGGCCAGTATTTCAAAGCTTTTAATCTAGATCAGAATTATCCAGATTTTGTAATCTGTTGTTTTGCTATCTGAGATCAGACCGATCTTGTTGGATTTGACCTGCTTTTTCAACGAATTGTCAGATGGGATCATTCTCATCTAGATACCACAAGATTGCAGAATCTTGATTTGCAGTTGTTGGATCGGCCTCCATCTGTCAGTCAAAGTAACGTTTCATTAACACAAATGTGAACATGTTAGGAAATGCATTATTATTACTAATGAAATGTCTCGCTGGATTAAAAAAACAAAGCGAAACAAAACTATAAAATCTGTTTTGTCAGCATACTACTGTTTTTATTGATCAGAAGACCCTCTGTAAAATAATGGTTCACTGGAGCATCTCTTATTGAGACTCATCTACTTGGGGCTTCCATTCCACTGTGGAACACTGCATCATGTAGCAATATAATCAAGCATGAAGCAGGTGAGAGTTATTCTACATATTTCACAGAGGAAGAAATGTGAAATTCTTGTTTTTGCACCTACCCATTAAATATTTTGAAATACTGGCCCCTGGGGCAGATCAGAATTATTGTGACAGAATTAAATCTCAAATTTGGGTATTTCAAAATAAGGAGATGTGATCGTGATCCTACCCAGAATCCAGATCAAGTGTTATTTTGTGGTATTTCAAAAATCCAACATGGAAAGCAGGAAAGTTTTGATGTTGAAAATCAGGATTATCCTGATCCCACTGGAAAGGTGGATATAGAGACACGCAGGGCTCATGGGATGTATTTAATCATTCTTTTATTAATTCCTTGCAATGTAACACATATAATGCTAAAACAAGATCCATTCTAAATTAAACAATAAACTAATATTTATTATTATCTATGACCAACGTTAGGAGACCAACATTAGGAGACCTATCTAGCAACTGCATATCTAGATTCTGTAATCCTTTTTTTAAATTAGTATTTTATTGACTTTTCATATAAACAATGTCACATTTTGATCAAAAAATCTAAATGTATAAAATAATAAAATAAGACACTAATATCAAATTAAATTTAAATAAGCATCCAAAAAGCAAACAGCACCAATAAAATGGAAAAAAATCAAATAAATAAAATTATTCATAGATTTGTATGTGCCATAATCTAATTCACAATCAACCTGTATTTCAATCAGTAACTCTCAGTACCATTAAGAGTGTAAATATTATTTCCATGGTGTGTACATTACTTCAAGATATGTCCATGTAATCCAAGTAGTCTCTCCACTTTGCCAAATATTTCTCAGTCCTGTCCTTAAAGCTAAAAAATATTTGTTCATATGGTGCCACTTTTGCCAACTTTGTGAACATTTCTGAAACCTGGGTTCCTCCAGTTTCTTTCTAGAATTCTAGAGTCTGTAATCCTAATTTTGTGGTATTTGGATGATACCACAAAATGATCCTCTCTGAATTCTTTAAAAAACCCAGATCAAACAGTTTGATCACGGATAGCAAAAAAAGATATTTCAAAATCTGGATAATTCTGATCTAGATTAAAAGTTTTGAAATACTGATCCTAGATGATTTATTTCAGTTCACCAGAAATTTCAACGTTATATCCTCGGAAATTGTGGATAGGACTTAACTTATCCCCAGAAGTTAAAAACAGTCTAAACAGGTAAGAAACAGAGAAAGACAATTTAGGAGGATGTAGTACAAACTTAAAACCATTTGAACCATGACATCCTCATGTCATTTAAAACTCTTTTGAACAAGAAGAACAAGAAGAGTTTTCAGCCTTTACAGGCCACCAAAACACTTAGGATTGATTGACTGATGCGACATTTGAAATATGATCATAATTCATTGCCTGTTTTTCTCCCCATTACAGCTGGAGCGCTTCAGTGTCAAACATGCACAGATGTGCAGTGTTCAAGCACAGTACTACGAAACTGTTCTTCAGAGACGATGTGTGTAACAGCTTCCATTGAAGGTAGTATTTAGTACTTTCAGTGAAACAAATACTACAGTCTTGTGTTGTTTTTGCCAACATTAACAATCTGCACTTTGGCGTTTTAGCAATGTCATCTGGAACTTCAGGACAGCAAATCTTCAAGGACTGTGCATCGTCCTCCCTGTGTCCAGCCACAGGCTCCCAGATATTTTCAACCAACATTGGTCATTCCAGTGCAGTTGCATCTGCCAAGTGCTGCAACACAGACAACTGCAATGCAGAAACTCTACCTTGTAAGTACAGATGGATAAATAGATTATTCAAGATAAGAAAAGATAAGATATATTAATAAAAAGAACACTGGCAGCCTGCTATCTTCTGGCTTCAAGTTTTATTGTGGAAAAAGTATAAAAGTTAAAAAGTCGAAGAGTAATACTCAAAAAGAACTGGACATTCTGATACTTGAATGGTTTCTGTAGCACAAAGTAAGCAGAAATAGTAGCAGTTTAAAGATGAGTAGGTTTTGAAGATTTCTCCTGTAGAGTTCCATTATAAAATTTTGTCAAAAAAAGTTTAACAGTGTAAAGACTATAAAAGTTAAAAGAACTACTACTACTACTACTACTACCCACTACTTTATTAGTGGGAATGCTTAAAAGCATTCCCACTAATAAACACTGGCAACCTGCCATCTTCTGACTTGTTCTATTTTCTATTTTGTTTCAATTCATCACACTTGAATGTTGTCTCTTCCTCAAATAAACAATGTTCTTTTGTGTTTCAGTCCCTGCAGCTCAGACAGATAACAGCCTACAGTGTTTCTCTTGTGACCCCAACACCTTTCAATGCACACATGCATTGCAATGTAAGGGAGTGGAGAATATCTGTTTTCAAGCGAGTGGTGAGTCCTTATGATACATGGTTGAACAAAACATGTCTCTAATATGTTTCACTAACTCAAAATATTTCAAAACAATGACTACAAGTGAGATCTGGAAAAAAAAGATGGAGTAAGGGAATGAAATACATTTAATCAAATACTAAAATTATGTAAGAATTTGAGATTGATCTACGGATATTCTGATTAAATGTTACTTTATACTTGTAATCCTCTATATTTCAGAGGTAGACATTGTACATTTCACTTCGCTTCACTATACTTATGACATCTGTTGTACATATTGAAACTTATGGTATAATCATTTTACAAAAATGTTTTCAATAGCTCACAGCAGGTTAAGACATGAATTACTTCCACCTCAGCCACTCACACATCAGTACATATAATACAGTCTGAATGGGAGCCTTTTGCAGAATACCTTCTAATACCTACCTACTACCTTAAATTTCACATAGAACAGCATTTTTACATTGTGGTTTTGGTTATTTTAATGAAGCGAGGAACTTGAAACTGACTAACAATATAGATCGTATAGTATAACAATGATTTTTCATTTACAGTGACGAGTGGGACCGGCACTTTTCCAGCCTTTGGTTGTGGCTCTCTCAACCTGTGTGCAGTTGCTCCCAGTCTGGGTAGCCTACCTTTCATGCTAAGTGTTGGTAACATCAGCAGTGGACCATCCTGTTGTGGGACCAATTTGTGTAACACTGTCATGACAACGACTGCCACCCCAGCAACAACAACAACAACAACAACAACAACTGCTGCCCAAACAACACCTACCAACCCAACAACTACTGCTGCCCCTACACTGACAACAGCTGGCACTAGAACAACAACAGCTGCTGCCCCTACAACAACAGCTGCCCCGACAGTAACAACTGCAACTACAACAACTGTCGGAACAACAGCTGCTGCCCCTACAACAACTACCCCTACAACAACAATCGCCCCAACAACAACTACCCCTACAACAACTGCCGCTACAACAACTGCCCCTAAAACAACTGCTGCCCCGACAGTAACAACTGCAACTACAACAACTGTCAGAACAACAGCTGCTGCCCCTACAACAACTACCCCTACAACAACAATTGCCCCAACAACAACTACCCCTACAACAACAACTGCCCCTACAACAACTGCTTCCCCTACAAAAGCACCTGCTGCCCCTACAACAAGTACTCCTACAACATCTACTGCCCCCACAAAAACAACTGCAGCTACAACAACTACCGCTACGACAACAACTGCCGCTACAACAACTGCTGCCCCTATGACAACTGGTGCTCCTACAAAAACAACTAGTGCTACAACTACAACTGCTGCCACAACAACTGCCCCTACAACAACTGCCCCTACAGCAACAACTGCTGCTCCCACAATAACTGGCGCAACAACTGCTGGTGCTTCAACAACGATTGGGACCACAACAACTGCTGGTGCTGGTGCTCTTCATTGTCAGTCGTGCATAGATGTGCAGTGTTCGAGCACAGTACTACGTCAGTGTTCTTCAGAGACGATGTGTATCACAGCTTCCATTGCAGGTGGTGCTTTCTTTATGATATTTATTACTTTCCAGTGAAACACATACTGCAAAGTCTTGTGTTGTTTTTGTCAACATTAACAATCTGCACTCTGATTTTGTAGCCACTTCATCTGGAACTTCAGGACAGCAAATCTTCAAGGACTGTGCATCGTCCTCCCTGTGTCCAGGCACAGGCTCTCACATATTTTCAACCAACATTGGTCATTCCAGCGCGGTTGCATCTGCCAAGTGCTGCAACACAGACAACTGCAATGCAGAAACTCTACCTTGTAAGTACAGATGGATAAATGGGTTATTCAAATTAAAGGAATATAAGATACGTTAATAAAAAGAACACTGGCAACCTGCCATCTTCTGACTTGTTCTACTTTCATTTCTATTTTGTTTCAATTCATCACACTTGAATGTTGTCTCTTCCTCAAATAAACAATGTTCTTTTGTGTTTCAGTCCCTGCAGCTCAGACAGATAACAGCCTACAGTGTTTCTCTTGTGACCCCAACACCTTTCAATGCACACATGCATTGCAATGTAAGGGAGTGGAGACCATCTGCTTTCAAGCGAGTGGTGAGTCCTTGTGATACATGGTTCTGCAAAATATGTCTCTAAATCTGTTTCATTACCTCAAAATATTTCAAAACAATGACTACAAGTTAGATCTGGAAAAAAAGGACATTACAGCTATTATTCTGATTAAATGTAATTTTATACTTGTAATCCTCTACATTTCAGAGGTAGATGTTGTGCACTTCACTATACTTGTGACATTTGTAGTGAGTAGTTTCACATGATTAAAATTTATGGTATAATCATTTTACAAAAATGTTTTCAATAGCTCACAGCAGGTTAAGACATGTGAATTACTTCCACCTCAGCCAGTCACACATCAGTACATATAATACAGTCTGAAAGGGAGCCTTTTGCAGAATACTTACTTTTACTAATGACCTTAATTTTCACATAGAACAGCATTTTTACATTGTGGTTTTGGTTATGTCAATGAAGCGAGGGACTTGAAACTGACTAACAACAATATAGATCGTATAGTAAAACAATGATTTTTCATTTACAGTGACGAGTGGGACCGGCGCTTTTCCAGCCTTTGGTTGTGGCTCTCTCAACCTGTGTGCAGTTGCTCCCAGTCTGGGTAGCCTACCTTTTATGCAAAGTGTTGGTAACATCAGCAGTGGACCATCCTGTTGTGGGACCAATTTGTGTAACACTGTCATGACAACGACTGCCAGCCCAACAACAACAACAACTGCTGCCCAAACAACACCTACCAACCCAACAACTACTGCTGTCCCTACACTGACAACAGCTGGCACTAGAACAACAACAGCTGCTGCCACAACAACAAATGGTGCCCCTACAACAACAGCTGCCCCGACAGTAACAACTGCAACTACAACAACTGTTGGAACAACAGCCACTGCCACTAGAACAACAACTACCTCTACAACAACAATCGCCCCAACAACTACCCCTACAACAACTGCCGCTACAACAACTGCCCCTACAACAACTGCTGCCCCTACAAAAGCACCTGCTGCCCCTACAACAACAAGAACCCCTACAACAACATCTACTGCCCCCACAAAAACAACTGCAGCTACAACAACTACCGCTACGACAACAACTGCCGCTACAAGCACGACAACTGCTGCCCCTATGACAACTGGTGCTCCTACAAAAACAACTAGTGCTACAACTACAACTGTTGCCACAACAACAAGTGCCCCTATGACAACTGCCACTACAGCAACAATTGGTGCTCCCACAATAACTGGTGCAACAACTGCTGGTACTTCAACGACTGGGACCACAACAACTGCTGGTGCTGGTGCTCTTCATTGTCAGTCGTGCATAGATGTGCAGTGTTCGAGCACAGTACTACGTCAGTGTTCTTCAGAGACGATGTGTATCACAGCTTCCATTGCAGGTGGTGCTTTCTTTATGATATTTATTACTTTCCAGTGAAACACATACTGCAAAGTCTTGTGTTGTTTTTGTCAACATTAACAATCTGCACTCTGATTTTGTAGCCACTTCATCTGGAACTTCAGGACAGCAAATCTTGAAGGACTGTGCATCGTCCTCCCTGTGTCCAGCCACAGGCTCTCACATATTTTCAACCAACATTGGTCATTCCAGTGCGGTTGCATCTGCCAAGTGCTGCAACACAGACAACTGCAATGCAGAAACTCTACCTTGTGAGTACAGATGGATAAATAGGTTATTCAAAATAAAGGAATATAGGATACGTCAATAAAAAGAACACTGGCAACCTGCCATCTTCTGACTTGTTCTATTTTCATTCCTATTTTGTTTCAATTCATCACACTTGAATGTTGTCTCTTCCTCAAATAAACAATGTTCTTTTGTGTTTCAGTCCCTGCAGCTCAGACAGATAACAGCCTACAGTGTTTCTCTTGTGACCCCAACACCTTTCAATGCACACATGCATTGCAATGTAAGGGAGCGGAGAACATCTGCTTTCAAGCGAGTGGTGAGTCCTTGTGATACATGGTTCTGCAAAATATGTCTCTAAATCTGTTTCATTACCTCAAAATATTTCAAAACAATGACTAGTTGATCTGGAAAAAAAAGGACATTACAGCTATTATTCTGATTAAATGTAATTTTATACTTGTAATCCTCTACATTTCAGAGGTAGATGTTGTGCCCTTCACTTTACTATACTTGTGACATTTGAAGTGAGTAGTTTCACATGATTAAAATTTATGGTATAATCATTTTACAAAAATGTTTTCAATAGCTCACAGCAGGTTAAGACATGTGAATTACTTCCACCTCAGCCAGTCACACATCAGTACATATAATACAGTCTGAAAGGGAGCCTTTTGCAGAATACCTACTTTTACTAACGACCTTAATTTTCACATAGAACAGCATTTTTACATTGTGGTTTTGGTTATTTTAATGAAGCGAGGGACCTGAAACTGACTAACAACAATATATATATCGTATAGTAAAACAATGATTTTTCATTTACAGTGACGAGTGGGACTGACACTTTTCCAGCCTTTGGTTGTGGCTCCCTCAACCTGTGTGCAGTTGCTCCCAGTCTGGGTAGCCTACTTTTCATGCAAAGTGTTGGTAACATCAGCAGTGGACCATCCTGTTGTGGGACCAATTTGTGTAACACTGTCATGACAACAACTGCCACCCCAACTGCTGCCCCTACACCGACAACAACTGCTGCTAGAAGAACAACAGCTGCTGCCACAACAACTACTGCTGCCCTTACAACAACTGCCTCAACAGTAACAAATGCAACTACAACAGCTGTTATTCCAACAGCTGCTGCCCATTCAACAACAACAACTGCTGCCCCTACAACAACAACTACCCCCACAACAACAATCGCCTCAACAACTGCTACAACAACTCCCCCTACAAAAGCAACTGCTGCCCCTACAACAAATACCACTACAACAAAATCTACTGCCCCCACAAAAACAACTGCTGCTACAACAACTACAACTATCACTATGACAACAAGTACCGCTACAACCACAACAACTGCTGCTGTGACAGCACCTGGTGCCCCTACAACAACTGCTGCTGCTGCTACAAGTGCTGCACCTACAACAACTGGTGCTCGTACAACAATAAATGTTGCTTCACCTACATTTGCAGGGGCCACAGCAACTACTGTCCTGACAACAATCGCTGGTGCCACAACAACAAGCGCTGCTCTAACAAAAGCTGAGGGTGCATCAACAACTGTGGGTGCCACAACAAAAAACTGCTGCCCAAACAAGAACTGTGGGTGCCACAACAACAACAACTACTGGTGACACAACAACAACTGCTGGTGCTCCAACAAACACGACTGCTCCGACAACACATGTAGGTGCCACAACAACAGCTGGAGGTGCCGCAACAGAGACTGTGGCTACAACAAGAACAACTGCAGGTGCCACAACACCAACTACTGTCCCGACAACAATCGCTTGTGCCCTGACAACAAGTGCTGCTCTTACAACACCTGTGGGTGCTACAAAAACAACAGTGGCTGCCACACCAAGATCCGTTGCACCAACAACAACTGCTGAGGGTGCTACACCAACTACTGTCCCGATAACAAGCGCTGGTGCCACAACAAGAAACGCTGATCTGACAACAGCTGAGGGTGCCCAAACAACTGTGGGTGCTCCAACAACAATTGTGCGTGCTACAACAAAAACTGCAAGTGACACAACAAGATCTCCTGCCCCAACAACAACTGCTGGTGCCACAATAACAACTGCGGGTGCTTCAAGAACAACTGCGGGTATCACAACAAACACGGCCACTCCGACAACAACTGCGGGTGCCACAACAACAACTGCGGGTGCTACAACACCAACTGCTAGTGCCCCAACAACAAATGCTGGTGCCACAACAACATCTGCAGGTGCTACAACAGCAACTGTGGGTGCCCCAACAACTGTGGGTGCCCCAACAACAATTGCGGCTGCCACAACAACTGCGGATACCACAATCACTACTGTCCCAACAACAATCGCTGGTGCCACAGCAACAAGCGCTGCTCTGACAACAGCAGAGGGTGCCCCAACAACTGCGGGTGCTGCAACAACCACATGTGTTGCGCGGGCCAAACAAGAACTGCTGTGCCACAACAAACAACTGCCCCTCGGGTGCAACAACAACTCTGGGTGCCACAACAAACACCTGCAGTGCTACAAACCCAAACCAAACTGCTTACAAATGCACCACAACAACAAAATGGTTCCACAACAACATCTGCAGGCGCTACAACAACAACTCGGGTGCCACAACAACAACGCGGCTGCTACAACACCAACTGCTAGTGCCCCAACAACAAATGGTTCCACAACAACATCTGCAGGTGCTACAACAACAACGGGCCCAACAACTGTGGGTGCCCCAACAACAATGCTGCTGCACAACAACAACTGCAGTGCCCACAACCAACATATTGTCCACAGACAACAATCGCTGTTGCCACACAACAAGCGTGCTCACAACACGAGGGGTGCCCCAACAACTGCGGGTGCCCAACAACACTGCCGTCACACAACTCTCGGTGCCACAACAACAACTGCGGCTGCTACAACACCAACTGCTAGTCCCCAACAACAAATATTGGTTCCACAACAACATCTGCAGGTGCTACAACAACAACTGTGGGTGCCACAACAACAACGCGGCTGCTACAACACCAACTGCTAGTGCCCCAACAACAAATGCTGGTGCCACAACAACATCTGCAGGTGCTACAACAACAACTGTGGGTGCCACAACAGCAGTGTTGCTGGACAACAACTGTGGGTGCCCCAACAACAACGTGGGTGCTACAACAACAATTGTGGGTGCCACAACAACTACTGTCCCGACAACAATCGCTGGTGCCACAACAAGCGCTGCTCTGACAACTGCTGAGGGTGCCCCAACAACTGTGGTGCTGCAACAACGAATGTTGCTCCGACAAAAACTGCTGGTGCCCCAACAACAACTTGGTGCCCCAACAACATCTGCAGATGCTACAACAACAACTGTGGGTGCCACAACATCAGACAAAACTGTGTGCCAACATGGGGCCACAACCACTCACACATGTCCCGACAACAATCACTGGTCCACAACAACAAGCGCTGCTCTGACAACAGCATGAGGGTGCCCAACAACTGCGGGTGCTGCAACAACCACTGTTGCTCCGACAACAACTGCTGGTGCCACAACAACAACTGTGGGTGCTGCAACAACTGCTGGTGCTCCAACAACAAACTGTGGTGCCACAACACAACTGCTGGTGCTACAAATCAAACAATCTGCTGTGCCACCAATCAACAAATGCTGGTGCCCACAACACATGTTGGTGCACATAACAATGCTGTTGCCACAACACAATGCGGTGCCCCAACGACTACTGTCTCGACAACAATCGCTGGTGCCACAGCAACAAGCTGCTTGCTGACAACGCTGAGGGTGCCCCAACAAACTGTGGGTGCCACAACACACACTGTTGCACCACACGCAAACATGCTGGTGCCACCAACAACAACGTGGGTGCCACAACAACAACTGCGGTGCCAACAACACAACTGCTAGTGCCCCAACAACAATGCTGGTGCCACAACAATCTGGTGCTACAAAACAACAACTGTGGGTGCCCAACACTGTGGTGTCCAACAACAACTGTGGTGCCCACAACAACGTGGGTGCACAACACAATGTGCGGTGCCACAACAATTCTGTCCACAACAACAATCGCTGGTGCCCAAACAAGCGCGCTTTGACAACTAGCTGACGGTGCCCCAACAACTGTGGGTGCCTACACAAACTCGAATGTGCTCCACAAAAACTGCTGGTGCCCCAACAACAAACTGTGGTGCCACAACAACATCTGCAGGTGCTACAACAACAACTGTGGGTGCCACAACAGCCAGTGTTGCTAGGACAAAAACTGTGGGTGCCCCAACAACTGTGGGTGCCCACAACACTACAATAAGCTCCACAACCAACTACTGTCCCGACAACAATCGCTGGTGCCACAACAACAGCGCTGCTCTGACAACTGCTAGGGTGCCCCAACAACTGTGGGTGCTGCAAAACCGATGTTGCTCCACACAACTGCTGGTCCCCAACAACAACTGTGGGTGCCACCAAACAACATCTGCAGGTGTACAACAACAATGTTGGGTGCCACAACAGCCAGTGTTGCTACGACAAAAACTGTGGGTGCCCCAAAACAACTGCAGGTGCCACAACAACAATTGCAGTGCCACACAACCCAACTACTGTCCCGACAACAATCGCTGGTGCCACAGCAACAAGCACTGCTCTGACAACTGCTGAGGGTGCCCCAACAACTGTGGGTGCTGCAATAACCACTGTTGCTCCGACAGCAACTGCTGGTACCCCACAACAACTGTGCGGTGCAACAAAACAACAACAACAACTGCTGGTGTACCAACAACAAATGTGGTGCCACAACAACAACTGCGGGTGCTACAAAAACAACTGCTGGTGGCCCAATAACAACTGTCGGTGCCCACAACAAAATTGTGCGCTGCACAACAACTCCAAGTGCAAACAATCGCTGCCCAACAACAACATGCTGGTGCCCCAAAACAACTGTGGGTGCTTGCAGAACAACTGCTGGTACCAACAACACACTTGCCTACAACAACTGGTGCACAACAACAATGCTGCGTGCCAACAACACAGTTGTGCCCAACAACAATGCGGTGCTACAACAACACTGCGGTGCTACAAAACAACTGTGGTGCCCAACAACATTTGCTGCACAACAACTGTGGGTGCCACACAACAACTGCTGGTGCCACAACAATATGTGGTGCCAAGACAACTACTGTCATACAACAACATCGCGGTCCACAACAACAACTGCTGTGCCCAACCACAACAACTGTGGTGCTAACAACATTTCTACAAACTGCTGGTGCCCAACAACAACTGTGGGTGCCCCAACAACATCTCAGATGCTACAACAACTGTGGGTGCCACAACACCAGTGTTGCTAGAACAACAAAAACTGTGGGTGCCCCAACAACAATTGCGGCTGCCACAACAACAACTGCGGATACCACAACCACTACTGTCCCGACAACAATGCTGGTGCCACAGCAACAAGCGCTGCTCTGACAACAGTAGAGGCTGCCCAACAATTGCGGGTGCTGTAACAACCACTGTTGCCCCAACAAAAATGTTGGTTCCACAACAACATCTGCAGGTGCTACAACAACAACTGTGGGTGCCCCAACATCAATTGCGGCTGCCACAACAACTGCGGATACCACAAGCACTACTGTCCCGACAACAATTGCTGGTGCCACAGCAACAAGTGCTGCTCTGACAACAGCAGAGGGTGCCCCAACAACTGCGGGCTGCTGCAACAACCATTGTTGCTCCGACAACAACTGCTGGTGCCACAACAACAACTGTGGGTGCTGCAACAACTGCTGGTGCTCCTACACAAACTGCTGGTGCCACAACAACTGTGGGTGCTACAACACATCTGCTGCTGCACCATCAACAAATGCTGGTGCCACCAACAACAGTGTCGATGCCATACAACTGCTGGTGCCCCACAACAATTGGTGCCCCAACAACATCTACAGATGCTACACAACTGTGGGTGCCACAACACCAGTGTTGCTACGACAAAAACTATGGGTGCCCCACAACTGTGTGCCCCAACAACAATTGCGGCTGCCACAACAACAACTGCGGATACCACAACCACTACTGTCCCGACAACAATCGCTGGTGCCACAGCAACAAGCGCTGCTCTGACAACAGTAGAGGCTGCCCCAACAATTGCGGGTGTGCAACAACCATGTTGCCCCAACAAAAAATGTTGGTTCCACAACAACATTGCAGGTGCTACACAACAACTGTGGGTGCCCCTACATCAATTGCGGCTGCCACAACAACAACTGCGATTACCACAAGCACTACTGTCCCGACAACATTGCTGGTGCCACAGCAACAAGTGCTGCTCTGACAACAGCAGAGGGTCCCCAACAACTGCGGGTGCTGCAACAACAATTGTTGCTCCGACAACAACTGCTGGTGCCACAACAACAACTGTGGGTGCTGCAACAACTGCTGGTGCTCCAACACCAACTGCTGGTGCCACAACAACTGGGGTGCTACAACAACACTGTGCTGCACACAACAAATGCTGGTGCCACACACAACAAGTGTCGGTGCCTATAACAACAGCTGTTGCCACAACAGCAATGCGGCTGCCCCAAAATACTTTTTCACAACAATCGCGGTGCCACAAAGCCGTTGCTAGACAACAACTGTGGGTGCCCAACAACAAATGTTGGTACTCAACAACAATTGCGGTCTCCACAACACATTGTGCGGCTACAACAACTCAAGGACCAAACAAATCGCTGCCTAACAACAATGCTGGGCCACATAACAACTGCGGGTGCTCAGAACAACTGAGGTTCACAACAAACACGGCCACCCAACAACAACTGTGGGTGCCACAACAACAACTGCGGTGCTACAACACCAACGCTAGTGCCCACAACAAATGCTGGTGCCACAACAACATCTGCGGTGCACACACAACAAATGTGGTGCCACAACACCAGTGTTGCTAGACAACACTGTGGGTGCCCCAACAACAACTATGGGCTGATCTTTCGACAACAATCGGCTGCCACAACAACCTGTCCGACAACAACTGCTGGTGCCAACAACAACAGCTGCTCACAACGACAAGCGGTGCCCCAACAACTTGGTGCGTGCTACAACAAGTTGCAAGTCCGACAAACAACTGCTGGTGCCCAACAACAACTGTGGGTGCCCCAAAACAACTGCGAGTGCTTCAAAACAACTGGGGTGCCACAACAACACGTGTTCCTACTCGACAACAAAACTGTGGGTGCCCAACAACAACTGTGGGTGCCCAACAACAATTGCGGCTGCCACAACAACAAACTGCGGTCCACAACAACACTGAGGTGCCACAACAACAATGCTGGGTGCCACACAACAAGCAGTGCTCTAGACAAACAGCAACTGGGTGCCCCAACAACATGGGGTGCTGCAACAACTGCGTGCTCCAACACCAACTGCTGGTGCCACAACAGCTGAGGGTGCTACACAACAACATCTGCTGCTGCACCACAACAAATGCTGGTGCCACCACAACAATGTGGGTGCGCATAACAACATGCTGTTGCCACAACAGCAAATGCGGTGCCCCAACAACTGGTGCTCGACAACAACTCCTGGTGCAACAAAACAAGGCTGCTGCTGACAACAACTGCAGTGTTACTCAACAACAAACTGTGGGTGCCCCAACAACTGTGGGTGCCCCAACAACAATGTGGGTGCCACAACAACAACTGCGTGAACCACAACAACTCTGTCCCACAACAATGGGGGTGCCACAGCACAACACTGCTTGAAAACACAGATGGTGCCCCAACAACTGCGGTGCCACAACAACTGCTGTGCTCAACACCAACTGCTAGGTGCCACAACAACAACTGTGGGTGCTACAACAACATCTGCTGCTGCACCATCAACAAATGCTGGTGCCACCACAACAAGTGTCTGGTGCCATAACAACTGCTGTTGCCATAAACAGCAAATGCGGCTGCCCCAACAAATAATTTTTCGACAACAATCGCTGGTGCCACAAGAAGCGCTGCTGTGACAACAGCTGAGGGTGGCCCCAACAACGGGTGGGTGCTGCAAATAACCACTGTTGCTCCAAAGTCCAAGCAACTGCATGGTGCCACACAACAACTGTGGGTGCCAACAACAACAAGAAGAACTGCTGGTGTACCACAACAACAACTGCTGGTGCCAAAAACAAGAACGTGGGTGCCACAACAAACACTGCCGCTCGACAACAACTCCTGGTGCCACAACAAGAACCGCGGCTGCTACAACACCAACTGCTAGTGCCCCAACAACAAATGCTGGTGCACAACAACATCTGCAGGTGCTACAACAACAACTGTGGTGCCACAACAGCCAGTGTTGCTAGGACAACAACGTGTGGTGCCCCAACAACAACGTGGGTGCACAAATGTTGCTCCGACAGCAACTGCTGGTACCCCAGCAACAACTGTGGGTTGCAACAACAACAACAACAACTGCTGTGTACCAACAACAAATGTTGGTGCCACAACAACAACTGCGGGTGCTACAAAACAACTGCTGGTGCCCAAAACAACTGTCGGTGCTCCAACAACAATTGTGCGTGCTACAACAACTGAAAGTGACATAACAAGATCTGCTGCCCCAACAACAACTGCTGGTGCCACAATAACAACTGTGGGTGCTTCAAGAACAACTGCGGGTATCACAACAAACCCGGCCACTCCAACACCACTGCGGGTGCCACAACAACAACTGCGGGTGCTACAACAAACTGCTAGGTGCTCCAACAACAACTGCTGGGTGCCACAACAAACTGTGGGGTGCTACAACAACATGCGCTGCTTGACACCTATCAACAATGTGGGTGCCGCAACAACAAGTGTCGATCCCAAACAACTGCTGGTGCCCCAACAACAACTGTGGGTGCCCCAACAACATCTACAGATGCTACAACAACTGCGGGTGCCACAACATCCAGTGTTGCTACGACAAAAACTATGGGTGCCCCAACAACAATTGCGGCTGCCACAACAACAACTGCGTATACCACAACCACTACTGTCCGACAAAATCGCTGGTGCCACAGCAACAAGCGCTGTTCTGACAACAGTAGAGGCTGCCCCAACAATTGCGGGTGCTGCAACAACCACTGTTGCCCCAACAAAAAATGTTGGTTCCACAACAACATCTGCAGGTGCTACAACAACAACTGTGGGTGCCCCAACATCAATTGCGGCTGCCACAACAACAACTGCGGATACCACAAGCACTACTGTCCCGACAACAATTGCTGGTGCCACAAACATCAGCGCTGCTCTGACAACAGCGAGAGTGCCCCAACAACTGCGGGTGCTGCAACACCAACTGCTAGTGCCCCAACAACAAATATGGTTCCACAACAACATCTGCAGGTGCTACAACGACAACTGCGGGTGCCACAACAGCAACTGTGGGTGCTGCAACAACAACTGCTGTGCTCCAACACCAATGCTGGTGCCACAACAACTGAGGTGCTACAACAACATCTGCTGCTACACCATCAACAAAGCTGGTGCCACCACAACAAGGGTCAGTCCATAACAACTGCGGGTGCCACAACAGCAAATGCGGCTAGCCGACAACTACTTTTTCGACAACAATCGCTGGTGCCACAAGAAGCGCTGCTGTGACAACAGCTGAGGGTGCCCCAACAACTGTGGGTGCTGCAATAACCACCGTTGCTCCGACAGCAACTGCTGGTACCCCAGCAACAACTGTGGGTGCAACAACAACAAACAACAACTGCTGGTGTACCAACAACAAATGTTGGTGACCACAACAACAACTGCGGGTACTACAAAAACAACTGCTGGTGGCCCAATAACAACTGTCGGTGCTCCAACAACAATTGTGCGTGCTACAACAACTGCAAGTGACATAACAAGATCTGCTGCCCCAACAACAACTGCTGGTGCCACATAAACAACTGTGGGTACTTCAAGAACAACTGCGGCTATCACAACAAACATGGCCACTCCGACAACAACTGCGGGTGCTACAACAACTGCGGGTGCTACAACACCAACTGCTAGTGCCCCAACAACAAATGCTGGTGCCAACAACATAACATTCTGCAGGTGCTACAAACAACAACTGTGGGTGCCACAACAAACACTGCCGCTCGGACAACAACAACTACAACAAGCGCTGCTCTGACAATTGCTGAGGGTGCCCCAACAACTGTTGGTGTTGCAACAACGAATGTTGCTCCAACAAACAACTGCTGGTGTCCCAACAAAAACTGTGGGTGCCCAACAACATCTACAGATGCTACAACAACTGCGGGTTGCCACAACATCCAGTGTTGCTACAAACAAAGACTGTGGGTGCCCCAACATCAATTGCGGCTGCCACAACAACAACTGTGGATACCACAACCACTACTGTCCCGACAACGATTGCTGGTGTCACAGCAAAAGCGCTGCTCTGACAACAGCAGAGGGTTGCCCCAACAACTGCGGGTGCTGCAACAATCATTGTTGCTCCGACAACAACTGCTGGTGCCACAACAAGAACTGCGGGTGCCACAAGAAACACTGCTGCTCGGACAACAGCTCCGGGTGCCACAACAACAACCGCGGCTGCTACAACACCAACTGCTAGTGCCCCAACAACAAATGTTGGTTCCACAACAACATCTGCAGGTGCTACAAAAACAACTGCGGGTGCCACAACAACAACTGCTGCGTGCTGCAACCAACTGCTGGTGCTCCAACAACAACGGCACAAAAACTGTGGGTGCTTCAACAACATCTGTGCTGCACCACAACAACTGCTGGGTGCCACCAACAACGTGTTGGTGCCTAAAACACAACGCTGCGGTGCCCCACATACCAAACAATGCTGGTGCACAAAACTGCTGTGACAACAGCTGATGCCCCAACAACTGTTGGTGCCAATAACCACGTTGTGACAGCAACTCAGCAAAAATGCGGTGCACACAACAACGGAGTCTAAAACAATGTGGGTGCCACAACAATGCTGGGTGCACAACAACACTGCTGTGCACCAAACAAATGCTGAGTGCCACCAACAACTGTGGGTGCATAACGTGAACAACTGCAATGGGCTGCCAACCGTTGGCTGCGCCCAGACAACAATGCTGGTGCCCACAACAACTGTGGGGTTGTGACAAAACACCGGCCAACAAATCTGTCCCACAACAACTGGGGTGCGACAACAACAACGCTGTTACCAACAACAAATGTTGGTGCCACAACAACAACTGCGGGTGCTACAAAAACAACTGCTGGTGGCCCAATAACAACTGTCGGTTGCTCCAACAACAATTGTGCATGCTACAACAACTGCAAGTGCACATAACAAGATCTGTGCCCAACAACAACTGCTGGTGCCACAATAACAAACTGTGGCGTGCTTCAAGAACAACTGCGGGTATCACAACAAACCGGCCACTATCCCACAACAACTGTGGGTGCCACAAAACAACGTTTGACGGGCTGCTGTACACACCAGCTGTGTGCCCAACAACCAATGCTGGTTCCACAACAACATCAGCAGGTGCTACAACAACAACTGTGGGTGCCCAGCAACAAACTGCTGGTGCTACACAAACACCAACTGCTGGTGCCCAACAACATCTGCAGGTGCTACAACAACAACTGTGGGTGCCACAATAGCTAGTGTTGCTAGGACAACAACTGTGGGTGCCCCAACAACAACTGTGGGTGCTACAACAACAATTGTGGGTGCCCACAAAAACACTGCCGCTCGGACAACAACATCTACAAGCGCTGCTCTGACAAACTGTGAGGGTGCCCCAACAACTGTGGGTGCTGCAACAACGGATGTTGCTCCGACAACAACTGCTGGTGCCACAACAACAACTGTGGGTGCTGCAACAACTGCTGGTGCTCCAACAACAACTGTGGGTGCCACAACAACTGTGGGTGCCACAACAACATCTGCAGATGCTACAACAACAACTGCGGGTGCCACAAACACACAACAACTGCGGGTGCGCAACAACCAACTGTTGCTCCGACAACAACTGCTGGTGCCACAACAACAACTGCGGGTGCTGCAACAACACTGCTGTGCTCCAACAACAAATGTGGGCTCGCCACAACAACTGTGGGTGCTACAACAACTCTGGGTGCTACAACAACAAATGCTGGTGCCACCACAACAACTGTTGGTGCCGTAACAACTGCTGTTGCCACAACAGCAAATGCGGCTGCCCCAACAACTACTTTTTCGACAACAATCGCTGGTGCCACAAGAAACGCTGCTGTGACAACAGCTGAGGGTGCCCCAACAAACTGTGGGTGCTGCAATAACGCACTGTTGCTCCGACAGCAACTGCTGGTGCCCCACAACAACTGTGGGTGCAACACACAACAACAACTGCTGGTGTACCAACAACAATGTGGGTGCCACAACAACAACTGCTGGGTGCTACCAAAACAACTGCGGTGGCCACAATAAACAACTGTCGTGCTCCAACAACAATTGTGCGCTACAACAACTGCGAGTGACATAACAAGACTGCTGCCCCAACAACAACTGCTGGTGCCACAAAACAAACTGTGGGTAAGCTTCAAAACAACTGCGGGTATCACAAACAAACACTGGCCACTCCCACAACACGTGCGGTGCTCAAAACAACTGCGGGTGCTACAACAACCAACTGCTAGTGCCCCAACAACAAATGTTGGTTCCACAACAACATCTGCAGGTGCTACAACAACAACTGGGGTGCTCCAACATACTTTCGACAACATCGCTGGTGCCACAACAACAAGCATGCTCTGACAACAGCTGAGGTGCCCCAACAACTGCGGGTGCTGCAAACAACAACTGTTGCTCCGACAACAACTGCTGTGTTGCCACAACAACAACTGTGGGTGCCCCAACAACATCTGCAGATGCTACAACAACAACTGTGGGTGCCACAACACCAGTGTTGCTCACAACAAAACTGGGGTGCCCCAACAACTGCTGGGTGCCCACAACAAACTGTGGGTGCACAACAACAACAACATGTGGTGTCCAGCAACAATGCTGGTGCCCAACAACAAGAGGGTGCCCCAACAACAACTGCGTGCACAACAACAACTGTGGGTGCTACAAAACAACTCTGGTGGCACAAAAAACTGTTGGTGCCAAACAACAATTGGCTGCCACAACAACTGCGTGACACAACAACATACTGTGCCCAACAACAACTGCTGGTGCCACAACAACAACTGCTGGTTCTCAAACACCGAGGGTGCCAACAAACTGCGGTGCCACAACAACAACTGTGGTGCTCGACAACAACAATGCTGGTGTCCAAACAACAACTGTGGTGCCCAAAACAAACAACATGCGGGTGCCACAACAACATCTGCGGCTGCTACAACAACAAATGTGGGTGCCACCAACAACAAGTGTTGGTGCCACAACAACTGTGGGTGCCCCAACACAACTGCTGGGTGCACAACGACATTGTGCTCGCAACAACTCTGCTCGGACAACAACAACAAGCACTGCTCTGACAACGCTGAGGGTGCCCCAACAACTGTGGGTGCTGCAACAACCGAATGTTGCTCCGACAACAACTTGCTGGTTGCCCAACAACAACTGTGGGTGCCCCAACAACATCTGCAGATGCTACAAACAACTTGAGGTGCCACAACACCCAGTGTTGCTACGACAAAAACTGGGTGCCCCAACACTGTGGGTGCCCCACAACAACTGTGGGTGCCACAACAACAACTGCGGATACCACAACAACTTGTCCGACAACAATGCTGGTGCCACACAACAACGCGTGCTCTGACAACACTGTAGAGGTGCCCAACAACTGCTGGGGTCTGCAACAACATGTTGCCAACAACTGTTGTCCGACAAACAACTGCATGGTGCCCAACAACAACTGTGGTGCCACAACAACAACTGGCTGCTCGCACCGTACACAACAAACGGCCACAACAACTGCGGGTGCTCACAAAACAACTGCGGTGCCAATAACAACTGTCAGTGCCCCAACACAAATTGTCTGCTCACAACAAAAATACTAGCAGTTGCTCCCCAACAACAATGCTGGTGCCACAAACAACTGTGGTGCTCAAGAACAACTGCTGGGTCCAAACAAAACACGTACTCACAACCAACTGGGGTGCCACAACAACAACTGCGGGTGCGACACAACAAGCTAGTGCCCAACACAATGCTGTCCACAACAACATCTGAGGGCTGCAACAACAACTGTGGTGCTCGCAACAACTGCTGGTGCTCCAACAAACTGAGTGCCACAAAACTGTGGTGCCCCAACAACATCTGCAGGTGCTACAACAACAACTGGGGTGGCCACAACAGCCTGTGTTGCTACGACAAAAACTGTGGGTGCCCCAACAACAACTGTGGGTGCCCAACAAACAATTGTGTGCACACAACTACTGCACCACAACAATTGCATGGTGCCAACAACAAGCGCCTCTGACAACGTGAGGTGCCCAACAACTGTGGGTGCTGCAACAACCACTGTTGCCCACAACAATGTGGTACCCTCAGTGCAACAACTGTGGTTGCAACAACACTGCTGGTGACCACAACAAATGTTGTGCACAACAACAACTGCGGGTGCTACAAAAACAACTGCTGGTGGCCCAATAACAACTGTCGGTGCTCCAACAACAATTGTGCGTGCTACAACAACTGCAAGTGACATAACAAGATCTGCTGCCCCAACAACAACTGCTGGTGCCACATAACAACTGTGGGTGCTTCAAGAACAACTGCGGTACACAAACAAACAGGCACTCCGAAACAACTGCGGGTGCCACAACAACCTGTGGGTGCTACAACACAACTGCTAGTGCCCCAACAACAAATGCTGGTGCCACAACAACATCTGCAGGTGCACAAACAACAAACTGTGGGTGCTGCAACAACTGCTGGTGCTCAACACACTGCTAGTGCCCAACAACAAATGCTGGTGCCAACGAACTGCAGGTGCCACAACAACTGTGGGTGCACAACAACATCTGCTGTCTACCACAACAATGTGGGTGCCACCACAACAATGGTGCAAACAACTGCTGTGCCACAACAGCAAATGCAGCTGCCCAACAACTACTTTTCGACAACAATCGCTGGTGCCACAAAAAGCGCTGCTGTGACAACGCTGAGGGTGCCCCAACAACTGTGGGTGCTGCAATAACCACTGTTGCTCCGACAGCAACTGCTGGTACCCCAGCAACAACTGTGGGTGCAACAACAACAACAACAACTGCTGGTGTACCAACAACAAATGTTGGTGCCACAACAACAACTGCGGGTGCTACAAAACAACTGCTGGTGGCCCATAACAACTGTCGGTGCTCCAACAACAATTGTGCGTGCTACAACAACTGCAAGTGACATAACAAGATCTGCTGCCCAACAACAACTGCTGGTGCCACGATAACAACTGTGGGTACTTCAAGAACAACTGCGGGCTATCACAAAAAACATGGCCACTCGACAACAACTGCGGTGCCACAACAACTGCGGGTGCTACAACACCAACTGCTAGTGCCCAACAACAAATGCTGGTGCCACAACAACACTGCAGGTGCTAGAAACAACAACTGTGGGTGCTGCAACAACAATCTGCTGGTGCTCACCAACAACCAAACTGCTAGTGCCCCACAACAAATGCTGGTGCCACAACGACATCTGCAGGTGCACAACCATATGTTCCGACAACAATCCTGGTGCCACAACAACAATGCGCTGCTCTGACAACATGCAGAGGGTGCCCCAACAACTGCAGGTGCTGCAACAACCACTGTTGCTCCGACAACAACTGCTGGTGCCCACAACACAACTGTGGGTGCCCAACAACATCTGCAGATGCTACAACAACAACTGTGGTGCCACAACATCCAGTGTTGCTACGACAAAAACTGTGGGTGCCCCAACAACATTGGGTGTACCACAACAAATGTTAGTACCAACAACAAGTGTTAGGTGCCCCACAACAATGCTGTGTGCCACAACAACAACTGCGGTGCTACAAAACAATGTGGTGCCCACAACAACTTGGTGCCAACAACATTGTGCGTGCTACCAACGTAACTGCTAACGTTGCTCCCAAAACAACAACTGCTGGTGCCACATAACAACTTGGGTGCTTCAACGAACAACTGCGGGTGCCACAACAACAACTGCGGGTGCTACAACACAATGCTAGTGCCCCAACAACAAATGTGGTGCCACAACAACATCTGCAGGTGCCACAACCACTACTGTCCCAACAACAATCGCTGGTGCCACAACAACAAGCGCTGCTCTGACAACAGCAGAGGGTGCCCCAACAACTGAGGGTGCTGCAACAACCACTGTTCTCCGACAACAAACTGCTGGTGCCACAACAACAACTGTGGGTGCCCCAACAACATCTGCAGATGCTACAACAACAACTGTGGGTGCCACAACAGCCATGTTGCTACGACAAAAAACTGTGGGGTGCCCAACAACTGTGGTGCCAGCACAACAACTGTGGGTGCAACAACAACAACAACAATGTGGTGTACAGCAAAAAATGTGGTGCCCAACAACAATTGTTGGTGCTCCACAACAACTGCTTGCCACAACAACACTGTGGGTGCACAAAACAACTGCTGGTGGCCCCAATAACAACTGTGGTGCTCTCAAACAATTGTGGTACTACAACAACGATACATACAATCTGCTGCCCCAACAACAACTGCTGGTGCCACAATAACAACTGTGGGTGCTTCAAAACAACTCCGGTTCAAACAACACGGCCACTCCAACAACTGGGGTGCCACAACAACATGCGGTGTTAACACCAACTGCTAGTGCCCAACAACAAATGCTGGTGCCACAACAACATCTGCAGGTGCTACAACAACAATTGTGGGTGCCACAACAGCCAGTGTTGCTAGGACAACAACTGTGGGTGCCCCAACAACAACGTGGTGCTACAACAACAATTGGGTGCCACAACAAACCCTGAGCTGCTCGGACCACCAACAAACAACAGCACTGCTCTGTACAACAGCTGAGGGTGCTCCAACAACTGCGGGTGCTGCAACAACCACTGTTGTCCGACAACAAATGCTGGTGCCACAACAACAACTTGTGGGTGCTGCAACAACTGTGGTGCTCCAACACAAACTGTGGTGCCACAAACAACTGTGGGTGCTACAACAACTTTGCTGCCTGCACCATCAACATATGTTGTTGCCACCACAACAAGTGTTGGTAGCCATAACAATACTGCTGTTCCACAACAGCAAATATGGCTGCCCAAACAAGTACTTTTTCTACAACAATCTCTGGTTGCCACAAGAAGCGCTGATGTGACAACAGCTGAGGGTTGCCCCAACAACTGTGGGGGTTTTTTTTTTACTGCAATAACCACTGTTGCTCCGACTAGCAATGCTGGTAGCCCTCAGCATCAACTGTACGGTGCAACAAACAACAACAACAAACAACTGGCGGTGCTTCCAATCAAACAATTGTGCGCTGCCTACAACAACTGCAAGTGACTCATAACAAGAGATCTGCTGCTCCCAACAACAACTGCTGGTTTTGCCACATAACAACTTTGGGTGCTCAAGAACAAACTGAGGGTATCACAACAAACCACAGCAGTTCAAACAAACTGCGGGTGCCCATAACAAACAACTGCGGGTGCTACAACACTCAACTGCTAGTGCCCCAACAACAACATGCTGGATGCAACACATCGGCAGGTGCAAACAACAACGTGGGTGCGACAACAGCCAGTGTTGCTAGGACAACAACTGTGGGTGCCCCAATAACAACTGTGGTTGCTACAACAACAATTGCGGGTTTGCCAGAACAACTACTGGCCCGACAACAATCGCTGCTGCCACAACAACAAGCGCTGCTCTGACAACTGCTGAGAGTGCCCCAACAACTGTGGGTGCTGCAACAACGAATGTTGCTCCGACAAAAACTGCTGGTGCCCCAACAACAACTGTGGGTGCCCCAACAACATCTGCAGATGCTACAACAATAACTGTGGGTGCCACAACAGCCAGTGTTGCTACGACAAAAACTGTGGTGCCCCAACAACAATTGTGGCTGCCACAACAACAACTGCGGATACCACAACCACTACTGTCCCGACAACAATCGCTGGTGCCACAGCAACAAGCGCTGCTCTGTCAACAGCAGAGGGTGCCCCAACAACTGCGGGTGCTGCAACAACCACTGTTGCTCCGACAACAACTGCTGGTGCCACAACAAGAACTGCGGGTGCCACAACCAAACACTGCCCGCTCGGACAAACACCAACTGCTAGTGCCCCAACAACAAATGTTGGTTCCACAACAACATCTGCAGGTGCTACAACAACTGTGGGTGCCACAACAACAAATGTGGGTGCCACAACCACTACTGTCCCGACAACAATCGCTGGTGCCACAACAACAAACGCTGCTCTGACAACAGCTGAGGGTGCCCCAACAACTGCGGGTGCTGCAACAACCACTGTTGCTCTGACAACAACTGCTGGTGCCACAACAACAGCTGTGGGTGCTGGAACAAAAGCTGGTGCTCCAACACCAACTGCTGGTGCCACAACAACTGTGGGTGCTACAACAACTTCTGCTGCTGCACCATCAACAAATGTTGGTGCCACCACAAGAAGTGTTGGTGCCACAACAGCAAATGCGGCTGCCCAACAACTACTTTTTCGACAACAATCGCTGGTGCCACAAGAAGCGCTGCTGTGACAACAGCTGAGGGTGCCCCAACAACTGTGGGTGCTGCAATAACCACTGTTGCTCCCGACAGCAACTGATGGTACCCCAGCAGCAATTGTGGGTGCAACAACAACAACAACTGCTGGTGTACCAACAACAAATGTTGGTGCCACAACAACAACTGCGGGTGCTACAAAAACAACTGCTGGTGGCCCAATAACAACTGTCAGTGCTCCAACAACAATTGTGCGTGCTACAACAACTGCAAGTGACATAACAAGATCTGCTGCCCCGGCAACACCTGCTGGTGCCACAATAACAAATGTGGGTGCTTCAAGAACAACTGCGGGTATCACAACAAACCCGGCCACTCCGACAAAAACTGTGGGTGCCACAACAACAACTGCGGGTGCTACAACACCAAGTGCTAGTGCCCCAACAACAAATGCTGGTGCCACAACAACATCTGCAGGTGCTACAACAACTGTGGGTGCCGCAACAGCCAGTGTTGCTACAACAACAACTGTGGGTGCCCCAAGAACAACTGTCCCGACAACAATCGCTGGTGCCACAACAACAAGCGCTGCTCTGACAACTGCTGAGGGTGCCCCAACAACTGTGGGTGCTGCAAGAACGAATGTTGCTCCGACAAAAACTGCTGGTGCCCCAACAACAACTGTGAGTGCCCCAAGAACATCTGCAGATGCTACAACAACAACTGTGGGTGCCACAACAGCTAGTGTTGCTACGACAAAAACTGTGGGTGCCCCAACAACAACTGTGGGTGCCCCAACAACAATTGCGGCTGCCACAACAACAACTGCGGGTACCACAACCATTACTGTCCCGACAACAATCGCTGGTGCCACAACAACAAGCGCTGCTCTGACAACAGCAGAGGGTGCCCCAACAAATGCGGGTGCTGCAACAAGTATTGTTGCTCCGACAACAACTGCTGGTGCCACAACAACAACAACTGTGGGTGCTGCAACAACTGCTGTTGCTCCAACATCAAATGTTGGTTCAACAACATCTACAGGTGCTACAACAACTATGGGTGCTACAACAACTACTGTCTCGATAAGAATCACTGGTGCCACAAGAAGGGCTGCTCTGACAACAGCTGAGGGTGCCCCAACAACTGTGGGTGCTGCAATGACCACTGTTGCTCTGACAACAACTGCTGGTGCCCCAACAACAACTGTAGGTGCTACAGCAACAACTGCGGGTGCCCCAACAACAACTGTGGGGCCAACAACAACTGTAGGTGCCACAACAACTACTGTCCCCACAACAATCGCTGGTGCCACAAGAAGAAGCGCTGCTTTGACAACAGCTGAGGATGTCCCAACAAGTGTGGTTGCCCCAACAACAACGGGGAGTGCCACAATAAGATCTTCTGCCCCAACAAATGCTGGTGCCACAACAACAACTCCAGGTGCTACCAGAACAATTGCGGGTACCACAAGAAACAACGGCTGCTCCAAGAACAAATGTGGGTGCCACAACAACAGCTGGTGGCGCCGAACCAACATCTACTTTCTTGCCAACAACTGTGGGTGCCACTAGAACAATTGAGGGTGTCGCAACAACAACAGCTGGTCTTGCAACAACGATTACTACCCGGGCAACAATGATTGGCACCCCAACAACAACTACTGCAGCGACAACATCTGTAGGTCCACCAACAAAAGCTGGAAGTGCCCCAGCAACATCTATCGGTGTTGCAACAAAAGCTGGAGGTGCCCCAACAACTGTGGGTGCCCCATCAAATGCAGCTACTCCGACAACAAATGTTGGTGGCCACAACGACAACTGCGAGTTCTATGACAACAACTGTGGGTGCCACAACAAAAGCCGTAAGTGCCCCAACAACAACTGTAAGTGCAACAACAACTGCTGTTACCAGAAGAACAACTGATGGTGCCCCATCAAACGCAGCTACTCCAACAATTGCGGGTGCCACAACCACTACTGTCCCCACAACAATCGCTGGTGCCACAACAAGAAGCGCTGCTCTGACAAGAGCTGAGGGTGTCCCAACAAGTGTGGGTGCCCCAACAACAACGGCGGGTGCCAAAAGAACAACTGCTGGCCCAACACAAACTGGAGGTGCCACAACAACTGCTGGTGCCTCAACAAGCACAGCTGCTCTAACAACAAATGTGGGTGCCACAACAACAGCTGGAGCTGCCCCAACAACAACTGTGGGTACGACAACAACAACTGCCGGTTCCACAACACAAACTACTGTCATGACAACAATCGCTGGTGCCATGACAAAAAGTGCGGGTGCTACAACAACGACTGCTGGTGCTCTAATAACAAATGGTGGTGCCACAACAACTGCAGGTTCTACAACAACAACTGTGGGTGCCACAACGAAAGCTGGAGGTGCCCCAACAACAACTGTAGGTGCAACAACAACTGCTGTTACCACAAGAACAACCGCGAGTGCTACAACAACAACTGCAGGTGCCCCAACAACAAATGCTGGCGCCACAACAATTGCGGGTGCCACAACCACTACTGTCCTGACAACATTCGCTGGTGCCACAACAGGAAGCGCAGCTCTGACAACAGCTGAGGGTGCCCCAACAAATGTAGGTGCCCCAACAACAATGGCGGATGCCACAAAAACAACTGCTGGCCCAACACAAACTGGGGGTGCCACAACACAACAACTGCTGGTGCCCCAACAAGTACAGCTGCTCTGACAACAAATGTGGGTTCAAACAACAACAACTGCAGGTGCCACAACACCAACTACTGTCACGACAACAATCACTGGCGCCATGACAACAAGTGTTGCACTTACAACGCCTGTGGGTGCTGCAACAACAACGGCGGCTGCCACACCAAGATCTGTTGCCTCAACTGTGGGTGCCACTAAGGGTTCCACAACAACAACTGAAAGTGCTGCAACCACAACAGCCGGTATCAAAACAACAATTTCTGTCCCAACAACAATGGCTGGTGCCTCAACAACATCTACTGCACCAACGACATCTGTGGGTGTCACAACAACAACTGTAGGTGCCACAACAACTACTGTCCCCACAACAATCGCTGGTGCCACAACAAGGACTGCTGCCCCAACAACAACTGCTGGTGCCCCATCAAACATGGTTACTCCAACAACAATTGTTGGTGCCACAACGGCAACTGTGGACTCTTCAACAACAACTGTGGGTGCCACAACAAAAGCTGGAGGTGCCCCAACAACACTGTAGGTGCAACAACAACAACTGCTGTTACCAGAAGAACAACTGCTGGTGCCCCAACCACAAATGCTAGCGCCACAACAACAATTGCGGGTGCCACAACCACTACTGTCCCAACAACATTCGCTGGTGCCACAACAACATTTGCTGCTCTGACAACAGCTGAGGGTGCCCCAACAATAACGGCAGGTACCACAACAACTGCTGCTGCACCAACACAAACTGTGGGTGCCACAACAACAACTGCTGGTGCCCCAGCAAGCACAGCTGCTCTGACAACAAATGTGGGTGCCACAACAACAGCTGGAGGTGCCCCAACAACAACTGTGGGTACAACAACAACAACAACTGCAGGTGCCACAACACCAACTACTGTCACGACAACAATCGCTGGTGCCATGACAACAAGTGATGCTCTTACAATGCCTGTGGGTGCTGCAATAACCGCGGCTGCCACAACAAGATCTGTTGCCTCAACTGTGGGTGCCACTAAGGGTTCCACAACAACAACTGAAAGTGCTGCAACCACAAGAGCCGGTATCAAAACAACAATTTCTGCCCCAACAACAATGGCTGGTGCCACAACAAGGACTGCTGCCCCAACAACAACTGCTGGTGCCCCATCAAACGTGGTTACTCCAACAACAATTGTTGGTGCCACAACGGCAACTGCGGGCTCTTCAACAACAACTGTGGGTGCCACAACAAAAGCTGGAGGTGCCCCAACAACAACTGTAGGTGCAACAACAACAACTGCTGTTACCAGAAGAACAACTGCTGGTGCCACAACAACAATTGCGGGTGCCACAACCACTACTGTCCCAACAACATTCGCTGGTGCCACAACAACATTTGCTGCTCTGACAACAGCTGAGGGTGCCCCAACAATAACGGCAGGTACCACAACAACTGCTGCTGCACCAACACAAACTGTGGGTGCCACAACAACAACTGCTGGTGCCCCAACAAGCACAGCTGCTCTGACAACAAATGTGGGTGCCACAACAACAGCTGGAGGTGCCTCAACAACAACTGTGGGTACAACAACAACAACAACTGCAGGTGCCACAACACCAACTACTGTCACGACAACAATCACTGGCGCCATGACAACAAGTGTTGCACTTACAACGCCTGTGGGTGCTGCAACAACAACGGCGGCTGCCACACCAATCTGTTGCCTCAACTGTGGGTGCCACTAAGGGTTCGACAACAACAACTGAAAGTACTGCAACCACAACAGCCGGTATCAAAACAACAATTTCTGTGCCAACAACAATGGCTGGTGCCTCAACAACATCTACTGCACTGACGACATCTGTGGGTGTCACAACAACAACTGTAGGTGCCACAACAACTACTGTCCCCACAACAATCGCTGGTGCCACAACAAGGACTGCTGCCCCAACAACAACTGCTGGTGCCCCATCAAACGTGGTTACTCCAACAACAATTGTTGGTGCCACAACGGCAACTGTGGACTCTTCAACAACAACTGTGGGTGCCACAACAAAAGCTGGAGGTGCCCCAACAACAACTGTAGGTGCAACAACAACAACTGCTGTTACCAGAAGAACAACTGCTGGTGCCCCAACCACAAATGCTAGCGCCACAACAACAATTGCGGGTGCCACAACCACTACTGTCCCAACAACATTCGCTGGTGCCACAACAACATTTGCTGCTCTGACAACAGCTGAGGGTGCCCCAACAATAACGGCAGGTACCACAACAACTGCTGCTGCACCAACACAAACTGTGGGTGCCACAACAACAACTGCTGGTGCCCCAGCAAGCACAGCTGCTCTGACAACAAATGTGGGTGCCACAACAACAGCTGGAGGTGCCCCAAAAAACAACTGTGGGTACAACAACAACAACAACTGCAGGTGCCACAACACCAACTACTGTCACGACAACAATCGCTGGTGCCATGACAACAAGTGATGCTCTTACAATGCCTGTGGGTGCTGCAACAACCGCGGCTGCCACAACAAGATCTGTTGCCTCAACTGTGGGTGCCACTAAGGGTTCCACAACAACAACTGAAAGTGCTGCAACCACAAGAGCCGGTATCAAAACAACAATTTCTGCCCCAACAACAATGGCTGGTGCCACAACAAGGACTGCTGCCCCAACAACAACTGCTGGTGCCCCATCAAACGTGGTTACTCCAACAACAATTGTTGGTGCCACAACGGCAACTGCGGGCTCTTCAACAACAACTGTGGGTGCCACAACAAAAGCTGGAGGTGCCCCAACAACAACTGTAGGTGCAACAACAACAACTGCTGTTACCAGAAGAACAACTGCTGGTGCCACAACAACAATTGCGGGTGCCACAACCACTACTGTCCCAACAACATTCGCTGGTGCCACAACAACATTTGCTGCTCTGACAACAGCTGAGGGTGCCCCAACAATAACGGCAGGTACCACAACAACTGCTGCTGCACCAACACAAACTGTGGGTGCCACAACAACAACTGCTGGTGCCCCAACAAGCACAGCTGCTCTGACAACAAATGTGGGTGCCACAACAACAGCTGGAGGTGCCTCAACAACAACTGTGGGTACAACAACAACAACAACTGCAGGTGCCACAACACCAACTACTGTCACGACAACAATCGCTGGTGCCATGACAACAAGTGATGCTCTTACAATGCCTGTGGGTGCTGCAACAACCGCGGCTGCCTCAACAAGATCTGCTGCCCCAACTGTGGGTGCCACTAAGGCAAACTGTAGGTTCCACAACAACAACTGAGAGTGCTATAACCACAACGGCCGGTATCAAAACAACAATTTCTGCCCCGACAACAATGTCTGGTGTCTCAACAACATCTACTGCACTGACAACATCTGTGGGTGTCACAACAACAACTGCAGGTGCCACAACAACAACTACTGTCCTGACACCAACCACTGGTGCCAAAACAACAACTGCTGCTCTGACAACAAATGTGGCTGCCACAACAACAACAACTGCGGGTGCCACAACAACTGTGGGTGCAACAACAACTGCAGGTGCCACAACAAGGAGTGCTGTTCTGACAACAGCTGTGGGTGCCCCAACAACTATGCGTGCTGTAACAACTACGGCGGGTGCCACAACAACAACTGCTGCCCCAACAACAACTGCTGGTGCCACAACAACAACTGCTGGTGCCCCATCAAACGCGACTACTCCGACAACAAATGTCAGTGCCACAACGACAACTGCAGGTTCTACAACAACTGTGGGTGCCACAACAAAAGCTGGAGGTGCCCCACCAACAACTGTAGGTGCGACAACAACTGCTGTTACCACAAGAACAACTGCTGGTGCCCCATCAAACGCGGCTACTCCGACAACAAATATGGGTGCCACAACAACAGCTGGAGGTGCCTCAACAACAACCGCTACACCAGCATCAACTGCTGCTCCAACTATAGCCAACTCTACCCCAACAACAGCTACTACTACAACTGCCCCAACTACAGCAACGTCTGCACCAGCCAGTGATGCCTGCTGCATCAGACTTGGTATGATCCATCTGCTGCTAGGACTCCTTATCTATACCCTAATTTAGAAAAACAAGGGTCAATATCACTTTTAGCTGGCAGTTACAGGAGATAGAAAATAAAAATATAGATACAAATTAGATGGAGGATGGATGGAGCTAAAGTGGGATAATTTTGTGCAAATGTAATAGACAAACATCTACATACCAGAACACCACTTTTTTGTCCAATATCATCTGGAAAACAATATAATGTCGCAATATCAGCTGTGTGGTAAATTAGGATGTTTTGTCAGAGCTGTGCAGTTACCTTAAAGTAAATCACACCTGTCTAGTCAATCAGGATTGAGTATTGCCATGGTGTAATAAATAAGTATAAATCGTATTCTATAGTTTAAGTATTTATTTAATCGCAGTGTATTCATCTGTTACTCTTTCACATTATTCCATCTCAAATTATATTTCATATCAACATGATTTAGTGAAATTATTGTAAAAGTCTTGAGATCTACAGTATCGTAAATATTATAACCTGTTCAATAAAGCTTTTCTCATGTATGAGACAACACTTTGTGGCTTATCTTTGATATTTTCATTCAACAGACTAAAACAGACTACTTGATGTGAAGGTTGTAGATCTCATTTCTCACTTTATGAGCTTTTTGAGGTAACGACGGACTGATGGACTAAGCATGAACACCAGATGAGGGACTGAGGGCCTCTAATATTGTTTCAAGTAGAAGAAATAGCCTGTTGAACTGTTTATTCAGCCAAAGGTATTAGTTTACATACAATGCTAAAAACATCTAATTTTTATCTGCAAGTTTTAAAATTGAAGAGAAAGCCTAATTTTTAATTCCAGGTTTTTTCCCCTTAACTATTATGTCTGCAATGACATGCATTTCTCCACACTTTTTCAAATTCTTCAAAGTTCTTTACCAACATGCAGTTCATTTCACATCCAAAATCCACAATGCAACCAAACAATAGACATGTGGTAGCATTATGGTTTTTGAACATTCAGTTATTTTTTGTATTTATTTTTGTATATACCAACATTTTTCATTACAGTGAAATGATACTGATACTCAAAGTTTGCTTTACATTCAAATCTACAATGATTCATTGTGCTTCAGAAGGCGTTCCTTTTCTAAAGTAATGCTAATAATGCAATACAGCCTCTACAGGGGTTTTGCTTGGGACACTTACACTGAATGATTTATTTACACTTTAGAGCTCCAAAAATCCAGTCATTTATAATGGTTCATTATTAATAGCTTATGGTATCAACATAAGAGCAAAAATAATACATTTGATATATTCTCTTTTTTACATTTGACAAAAGATAGATACCTCTGGACAGAAAATTTAGATCTCGTCTTTGACCAGTTTACCAGAAGTATACAGAAGGACAGGAAACCTTAAAGGTAGAATCAGTGGGATTTGTCTGAGCTGTTCATTAACGTACCAGAAAGTCAGTTGATTGTTGAGTCCAATTCCCGGGACGTCAAATCTCGACATTTTCTTCATTGCTCAATAATGGTAAATGATTGAGAGGGATTATGTTTATATGAGTCTATATATGTTTTCTCTTTTAGGAAAATGTTGCACATAAGGCCTTTAAGCACACCAACAGTGTGATATACCACGTCCTCAGAAATGACCAAAGAGGAGTTGAGTCGTTTTGATACAGTTTAATCAACAAATTAGTGTTACAAGCTACACTTTTTATATATTTGACTGAACTCCATTATCACTGCAAAATGTCCCAAATGAGATCTTATTAAGCCAAGTAACATGCAGCACAATGTCTGTGATAGTGATCTGTTAAAATGGTCAAAATCCAGCGTACTATACAATATTAATACCAAGCAACAGATAAGGGTGTCTGATTTGTGTCAAACAGGATAATTTAGGTAGCTTTTTGGTATTATGATGAATTCAATTGATTAGCTTTACTGTGGAGGGATGTCTCAGTTTATGGGAAGCACAGTTTTTGTGGTTTGACATGCAGCAAAAGGCCAATGATGCACGACTGGTGATTTGTGGTCCAGATTTAGCACCCTAAATGTTAGAGTGGTGGCAGTATTTTGACACCAGGTTCATGTGAGGTCTGGCAGGTTTCACCAACTGTGACCCACTATTTAGGTTAGTGGGTTGTTTACAGTAACAGAAGGGTGGAGGATTTCTCTGTAAAGTCAAATGTATGTGTCAAATATCAAATACCAACAGCTGGATCAGCTTAGTCAAGTTCATCAAGTCTTTTCCCTGATTGAAATCTTAATTTTGTTAAGTTTATACAGCGCTGGCTTGCTATGTGACATGAAGAAATAGTCTTTTGTAATACTGATACTGAGCATAATTTGGATACTGTAAAAGAAGAAAAAACACTTTGGGTGTCAAGTTGGCACCAGCATCAATAAATTTCTTGAATTGAGATTACTAAACCAATGTTGTCATACCTCAGTACTATTGCGCACCGACTGAAATGTATGTGCTACACTGAGTCTAAAAAAAAATGTCAAGAATCACATTCTTAGAATAGGTTGCATACTCTTTGATCTGACATTTCCTGATCTAAACCAAGAAAATAAAGACAACTGGACCTCTGTTATGTATTTTGTTTTCAACCATGTTCAAACCCTGACAAAGCCATAATTTAAAGGCACATTTCATTTCCTGTTGCAATAACTCCCAGCAAAACCTAGGATATGTCAGAGAAGGAGGAGGAAGCCAGCTAACTTAATAAAACTTAACATTATACATTATCTCATTTGAAAATGTGATTTCTGCCCAAGTTGTCACATAGATTTGACAACTCCCATGATCCCACACTGCTTCACAACATCATCAAATTACATCTTTGTTCTGGCTTTGATGTTAGAGAGTCTTAGTGGCAGAAATTACATACTGTGCATTTAAAATGAGAGGAGGGTTAAAACACATATTCATATTCCCCAGTCAGTGGTATCTAAAAGGGTTGATAATTGGTAGGTAAATGTGTGGGGGTATCATCAAGTGGAAGGTGGCATCAGATTTCCTTTGAAGCTTCTTTAATCATCCCTTGATCTTAATCAGGAAACGTTTTCACAATAGACTACACTGTATTTATGTAAAGGTCTTTATGTAACACTGATGCGTTAAGATTCAATTTGGTACATTTTGTTTAAGAGGTAGTCCTGGCATTTACAGAGTTTGGGTGGGTGCCGGAAATCCTTGAAAACACCTTTGATTCTAATGTAAAAATACAATGTGAAATACACAATCACTGCATTTTTAAAGTGCCCAAATTACCAATGGAGAGGCCTGTCACAATAAAAACAGTAAGTACACATTTCCCAATACAAAAGAATGAAATACACAATGGTGACATTGTAAGGTGACAAAGTTAGCAGCACATGTACCCACTGGGGTAACATATAACATCAATGAACCCGCTAGGGTGACTTCAAACATCTATCTATGATCAGTGCTGACATGACTGATTGCTAAAAATCCAGTTTTTAATGTCACAGGAGAAACTGTGATAATTTGTAATTTTTTTGGATTGTGGGGGAGCCCATTCCACTCTTTGATAGCTTCATACAAAAAGGCTGACTGGGAAAAAGCATAGCTTCATTTTGGAACACTGCAGTCACCTCTGGAGGCAGAGCTTAAGGCTCTCCTCAAAGCTAAGAGCAAGGCTGCACAAAGTTCTTCAATGGGAAGAACTTAACAAATTGCTTGTTGTGTTTTCCTCTAATTTGTCAACCTTCTGTAGAATTCTATCATGAAACATAATTTAATTTTGGATGTTCAACATCTGATTTCATGTAATGAAGTGAAATAATCATTTTAAGTATATGTAAATATGTAAGTGCTGGAAAAGCTTGCAAAAGCACCTTGTAATGTGCTCGTAGTTGACGCTGGAAAAGGTATAGGAATCCTGCATTTAGTATTAGTATTAGTATTGCACTTCTATAAATTAGGGGACGTGTCTAAAAAAGAGAGAGAGAGAGAAATCCAGATCAGTGTTACAAAAATATCCTGACTTGTTACTCAAGCCCAAAAACAACAAGCTTCACACCACAAGTTTATAACCCAGGCTCACAGTTCAGCCCAGATAGCCGTGATGAAATCATCCGAGTGGTTTTGATGATGGTTGAACTGGCTAGAATTTCTATTTACACCTGCAAGTGCAGTATAAGGGGTGTGTGTGTGTGTGTGTGTTTTTTGTTTTGTTTTCTAGGAAGAAAAAAATAAAGTTAAAAGTATTGCCACAGTATGCTTATCCTCTTTCATATATTAAGGGAACACTTTGACTTTTTAGAGTCAACGTCATTATTGAAGTAAACAAAATCCAATGTTGATATATCAGCCCATTTTCTTTATTAAAAATATAATATATTGAATATAGAATATATACAAGGACACATTTTTGTTATGATCCCTCAAAAGTTGTTAACACTTGTGACAAAGATATGTAATGGAGGCAGGATGTTTTGCAGTTTAACACTATTGTCCAAAATGATATTAGGGCACTGAAATAGTAAACTTTCACTGATATTTTTAATAATCAGAAATGACTATCAACAAAAAAAGATAATAGACTGGAATATATGTATATATTAAACCTGAATTAAGAAGAAGGGTCACATAAAGGTAAAATGCCACCCATAAAGCTATCAAATAAAAACAATCAGCATTAAGTATAAAAGTCCAATAACATCAGTCAACCGATATGAGTCGGGCTCTATATTTGCTTCCTTGTTGAGATAAGATTGATAAGATAGATACTACTTGATGATCTGTCTGTTAAATATTGGGCACAGTCAACAGCCTGCTCAAGAAATAGTCCAGTGCATAAGGCTGGAGATATACTTGCTTTTAACCAGTTCACACACCCACTTCTACACATCCCTCACCTTGCGAGGCAGCTGGATTCACGAGATCACGCGAGAATCCATCTTGCCAGACTTCAAGCTGGTGCGGACACAAGCGTCCTCTGAGGGACTACTGGCAGCAATAGGCGTGGTTTCAGGTGCACCCAGCGAAATGCATCCATGGAAACGACTTGTCTGGAACAAACAATGGCGGCTCCTGAAAAGGTTAGCGTAGATACTGTGATGGCATCAGTTATATCAGAACTGATTTCTTCATGAAAAGAAGAGCAAAGAACGACACTGAAGGCTTTTAACAACAGATGTTTGATTGGTTGAAGTTAACTTGGATAGGCGTGGCAGATGTTTAACCAATCACTTGCCAGGTGTTTTTTTGGGATGGGGGCGGTGGGGGGTGGCGGCCATTTCCAAAAAATCTCAATGGGCGGCTTCCCAAGATGGCTCTGTGTAACAAACTATCTGGCGTGTCAGTAAATGTACCCCTACACATCATGGCTGCCTCGCATGTCCTGCCTCTGTTTGAAACGATGGTTGTCCACGTCCTCAGAAATTAAGGCAAACGCCAATGCAAATGTGGTTAGACAGCAACTATCCGGCATAACTCCACATAAAGCCACGTTTTTCCCTTTTCACTCATGCTTTAGGCCTAAACAAACAAGACATAACCCGTTAAAGGTTAATACGTGAAGTAATTTACATGTTTTAGGTGCTTTGTATTGCCAGTGTGTGAAAATAAGACCTCCCCTGACTTTATCGGTTGCCTTTATGCGTGCTCCCAAGTGCCTTGCCTCTCTTCAGCTCCCCTACAGAGCTAACAGTGTGCATCACCAGCTAACGTTAGCTTACAAATGGAATCCGCTAATGTCAGCAAACAACCGGCACCCGCCACAACACAAGTCTAACTTTACATAGCTCATTTCTCAATATGATGTCTCAATATTGAGTCTCGTTTGTGTTATGTCACTGTTTCACCTGTTGAATGTGAGCATGCACAACAGGGTGCTGACTCCAGTGTCATTAATAACAAAGCATTTCTGAAAATACGCATAGTACCTTTTAATAAGTGAGCATTACAGTTGCTGACAAGCATGTTTAGTTGCCTTAGAACAGTATTTGTAGTATCATCCGCTCTTGGCCATGGGACCCGTAGCATATTTTAACCCCTGTCCTGCCGTTGACTACTCCCTGGCTGCTGCCTTGACCCTGCATGGACACTGGTAAGACTGGCAAACATTAACTTGAACCCTGGCTGCATTAAGTTCTGAAGATTAAAGTTTTGTATGTATGCACACATTCGAAGCAGCTGAAACTGATCATTTCTCTCTTCCATTTGTTACATTTAACATACTGATCACTACCACACCTTCCCTCTCTTACTCACACCTTTCAAAGTATACACTAGTTTCACTTCCTGTTTACTTACACCGCAAAGATCTCTTCTTCTGGTTGGTTTATGTTCTAGTATATTGCTCTATATAGAAGCAAGTACCAATTTATTAGGCACATAAATCCTTATGGAGGCTATAATGGTCAATTTTTGTCATGTTGCTGTTTTAGAGAGGTGTTGGTTATTACTTAAAGGTCATTTTTTTATATATTCATATTCGTGTGTGTTTGTGTACAGTATATATGGGTGTTTCTTCAATTTTTGACTGTCATATTACTAAAAATTAACCTCTGAATTTTAATAATAATATATTTAATAATATAATATATATGAATATGTATGTAGTTGTTAAGATTTTAATCTGGAACATATTTATTTTCTCATGGTTTGTTCTTATACATTTGTTCTTACATTTCATGATTTTCTCTACTCAGTGGAAAATTTAAATAGTAACCCTAGATGTCAATTGTGTTCACACACATTTCGTTTTTATGACAGATATTGCAATTCTAATCCGTAAATCAGTGTTAAAATAACATTTGCAAATAAAAATCACACTACTAATTTAAAAAAAAAGCAGCGATGACATCTTTAATCTTTTTTTAGGTGGACCATTTTGAAGTGGCTTTTTTTTATTGCTGATGCTGTCCACAGCAGTTCATTGTGTTGCTTCCATGCTGGTACTCTGTTTCATCAAACTGGAGGAATGTCGACCACCATCTGTTATAGTTAATACACTAGCTATTGCGAAGTACCTCATACAACCACTCTTCAAATAATCCGAACTATCCCTTTAAAGGTTTGGAAGGCTAGATCTGAAGTGCATCATATATTCAAGCCATCCAGTAATGCTCAGCCTACCTGTGCCTCAGCACAACAGCTAATAATGAAGTATAGCAGCGTGCAAACTCTTGTCAACCAACAGTGTTTAATCCACAGCAGGGTCTGAAATGAATTAACAGCTGCAAAATGCCGTCCTCTGCTAATGAAAACTGTTGAAGTTCTCATGTAACCTTTGAATATTGAATATATAATTGGTGTACACACACACACACGGCTCCTTGCATGCAGCTATTATTACCAGCAATGTTTTTGTGTACTGCTGGAGTGAGCGTTACACGTTGAGTCGACTGCTGTAAAATCTGAGTTCTGCATTCAATCCAGGTTGGTTGGTCTGTTTGCTTCTTACAGCAATGATCAATTTGTAATATCTGTTCAATTCATGTCATTTCAGATTATACGCACAAAATGAGATGTGGCAAGAAAAGTGTACTGTTCCTGCCTCAGCAGAATAAAGTTGGCTTTACAGATGTTTTCATAGTTGGACATACATTAAACATAATGAAGAGTACAAAAGGTATATAATATAGAGTGATGGTATAACTCTAAAACTATGAAAACATACTCAGTTAAAAAATAAAATTTATATTTACACATTTTTGAATGCCCCTTTGTTTTGTATTATTCTTATGAATTGGTGTAAATCGAGTTCTTGGGAAAAATTACATCACAAAAAAACAGACATGAAAAAGGATAATGAAAATAATGAAATAAAATTACATCCAATTAAACTCTAAACAATTAAAATGAATGATGAAATATGACAGTATTTCATAATAATAAATTAAGTTTTAGCAATTTCTTCAATTATGTAATAGATTGCTGGTTCATTTAAAGATATTTTACACAATGTACGTATATAATTATTTGCCTAATGGGTTTAATATTGAATATTATGGGGTTGCAAAAATGCTCCAAGGTAAGTTTTAATTTACTGGTTGCCAGTCCTTATCCCCACTAGGGGTCGCCAAAGCTTCACAGAGGTTTGTAGGGCCTTCCACTTCTACAGCAGGCCTGCACTGAATTTGATCATTTCATCATGTCTGTGAAGAAAACTAAATGAAAATGTTAATTTTAAAGTTTAGCTTACTTGTAACTGTTATATTATATATCATATTTATATATACTTTCTTCCTATTTTCTTCTTATTGCTCTATACAGTATATTTTTCTTTTCTTGAATGGGAGCAATGTGAACAATTTCCTTCTAGGGATCAATAAAGTATTTCTGATTCTGATATTTACAGAGCCTTTACAAATAGAACAATGGCCAAGCTTAAAGGAGAAGAAAACAGAGTGTGTCAAAATAGAAGCCTATTAAATTTTAATTTGATGATAATAATAGTAAAAACATAATAGAGAGAATTGTATGAACAGCTCTTAAAAATATGAGGACTGTTAATGCACATGCGCGAGTCTTGAACAGGTTAATCCTGTTTTGTTTTGTGAAACTGCACATAGAAAAAAAAAGATGGACAAGCAGTCCTGCAGGTTGTCCGTAGAGCAGCATATCCTAAATGAAACAAACAGGGTGGTTTTGTTAGGACGACATTTTGAAATCATTAATTTTTTCTGATCATAGAAACCTCACAAGACTCATCCACTTGACCTTTATCTTTTGGATGTAGGACCAGTTTGCTTAGAGTGTCCCCATCAGACTCAAATGCCAGGAATTTTTTCCGGTATCGAGAGGACTCGAGCAAGTACTTATGAGATATATTCATTGTGCTCCGGTAGAAACACTGCCCTGTGCCCTGCCTCTGTGCCATCCTCCGGAACATGGTCAGGAAGGTCCTATAGAAGGAAAAAAAGAACATGTAATACTGTACTGATACATGACACTGAAATCATTTCAACAAGGTTTAAATTGAAAAACTTAAAATAGCATCAAGTCCTGAGGTGTCAAACCCATGTTGCTGCTGCACCTGCATCTGGGAGACTGTTGCTAACTTTGGTTGATGCTGGACAGTATGTACTGTCAGTTTTTCAAAAATGAATAATCAACACGGTTATCACGATAATATGAATTTGAAATAGTAATACAAATTGTCTGAGCAAAGTTTATCGCGATTTAACATGAAACTGATTATCGTTACATCAGTATTTACAACATTAATAATATAATATACTATATGTACTGTATTAGTAAAACTCTCATACCTTCAGAAACATCTGTTTGTTTCAAGTGTTCTTTAGTGATGTTATAAGATTTCAACCTGCCTTGTCTACCTGCAGTTCAGTTTGTGATTTTGCATTCTTCCCAAAATGCCTTTTGGTAAATTTATTGGTCGGTTTACTTTTCTGTCCACAGTAGGATGTGTCTGTAACCACAGTGTTGCCCTCCCTATTTTTCACCTATAAACTGAAGTTTATGAGATAAACTACTCTTAACTTCCCTCCCTGGAGGTTGTGTGGGTTCAGGGAGGTTAGGACGTTTTCAATTTTAGGCATGACATAATGTAATGACAGCTAGATTTCTGACAAAACTTTACAAAAAATACTGCAGGTATATTTTACAGGCAGACAGCAACAAAATGGTTTTGTTTAAGGTGAAGAGGGGGGCACAGAGGCCGAGATGTGAGGAAAAAATGATACTGCCCGAGGTGAAAGGGACAGGTGTATGGAGTTCTAAAAACAGTGTCAGACATGTTCTGTAGTGCGCTTTTCTTTTTCTTTTTTTCCATTCTTTTTGTTTTAAGGCTTGGCCCGGTCACACAAATGTAACTGTGGGGGAGTGGCCTTCGCCGACACATGTCTTTGCTATTGATTGGTGAACTTTGAGGGGGAACGGTTACAGCCTCAAAGTTAAACTCAACTTGATAAGAAGATACAAATTTGTGGCCACTCCCCTTCAGTCACATGCATGTGGCCAGGTCTTGACACCTTCTAGTCAGCTGGTTGATTGGTCAGTCAGTATGCTCTCATCCCATCAAATTCTCATTAGGCGGCCAGTTGCTGCTGTTACTTTAACGAGGAGAAAAGCACTTCTCGGTGTGAAAAAGAAATGGTCAAAATGCAGGAATTCATTTGCTTGGCAACTCTGTGACTTTGATGAACATCCATTTAGACTATCAGGTAGAGTGCCATCACTGCTCCGTGGATAGCGTGCAGTTTTTTCACCATCGACCAAATGATTGTTTAAAAAGTAAGTAGACCTTCAGTCGACCAAGATTTTCTCTTTGGCTGACTGCAGCCCTACAAAACAGTAATGTCTTTAAGATATAAAATAAACAGAACTAACAAGGCTGTGCCAGATTAGTTTGAAATGTAGTCAGGTACTGGATACAAATTACATGGCAATTTTGTAATTAATAACGTCATCTGCACTACAAATAAAGTCATCTAACCTGATTACTTTTGGATTATGTTTGAGTTACTTCAAAATCAAACACTGAAAATATTGCTCCTTTTACTAAACAACTGGTCACAGCTAGTGATGTGGAAAAAACAGTTGAGTTCAGTGTCACTTCAATCAGTTCATTAAAAAAATTTGTTCAAAAGATTCGTTTTGTTGTTCAGTACTTGATGAGCTCCAACTGCACAGCCCCACCGACTGAACTGAAGCAAGGCTGACGCTCGCTGACTGGTGAGCTGAGACCAGTTGTTCATGAAGAAGCCAGGGAGCTGAGAATTTAGCCTGATAAAAATACTGTCTGCAGACTGAAAGCTCCAAATCTTAATATATGATGTATAGCATGTATATTTGTCCTACATGTACATGATAACGAGGAAGAGGGAGAGAGGTGGGCGGGAGGAGCTCATGGTTTTGTGTCACTCAGGTCTCCTGTTCTCTTTGTGGTACGTATTGAATTGCGCAACATGCACCATTCCCTCACAGTGAAAGTACACTGCCTAGCCAAAAAAACAAAACAAAATTATAGCTGCTGCGCAGCAATGGTCGGGGCCGGGCAATTTAAGGCAAAATTAGGCAATTCTGAGCAACAAGCAGAGTGTAGGAAGATGAAAAAAAGGTGGCATTCTAATGTGCATTTTACATCAGTTGAGGCTTGAACTCACAATTTCTGGCACAAGAGACTCTGCATATTGACTGATAGCTAAGCCAAATAAACAGGGAAAAGAGACAAGGGATAACAGGGAAACGTGTTGATAAAGAGTATTTGTCTCTTCCCAAAACTCCCTGAATCATAATTATTTAAATCTTAGCAGTCTCTAATCCACATAGCATGATACCTGAACATAAGGCTTTCGCATTTGAAAGTCCATCCTGCCTTAGCTGAGGCTCAAACTCACGACTTCTGACACTGAAGTCCGCCTTTTATCTCACTGAGCTAATTGGCAAGTGACAGTTCATGTGTGGCTTCACAAATTGACTAAGCCAAGGATCAGGGTGCCAGGCAGCAGCCATCCATGCCATGGAAAAGCAAATTTCAAAGTGAAAGTTCCAAAGCTGTAGCACATATGGTTGATTTGTTGTGAATTTTCAAAGTTTTGAAATTTAGAGGTTTGCTGTAGCGCCACCATCAGGACTATTGTCTTGTGTTTCCAGTTGAGGACATCTGGCATGGGACTGGACCTTTGTGAAAAGTTTGGATAGATTTCTCATATGGAAATGTTGTACAAGCTGAGGCTTGAACTCACAACCTTCAACACCAAGAAACCATCCTCTATCTCACTGAGCTAATTGGCAAATGGAAACATCACTTGTAGCTTCACAAATTGACTAAGCCAGTCACCTGTGTGCAAGACAGCAGCTGTTAGCATGTAAAGGCAGATTTCAAATGGCTGTCAAAAATTCAGTTATTGAGACAAAAATCCCAAAATACACAAATTGCATCTAGACAGCATGGAGATGTTGGTCATTAGTTTTTAACAATGATTTATTGGCTCCAAAAGTGAAAAACTGATGTTTAAAAATGCCATTTTTTGCATTGACTCCAATTGTTCGCATGAGAGTGAAATTCAAAATGCTGTAAAAAATTCAGTTTTTGAGATAAAATTCTGATATTTTCCAAACATCATCTACCATGACTTTAAAATTTTGTCATTTTTTTCATGAACATTGAAAATGTATTTAGCAAGAATTTGCAAGTATATGTTTATAATACCGTTTACAGTCAAACATTTTGATGCACTGTAGGCTCAATTTTTGATAAATCAAAAATCTGTGTGGATTGTTTGTGTAGGACAGTCTGAAGATGCTCTGTAGCAAGTTTGGTGCCAATTGAGCAAAAATTGTGGGAGGAGATAGGTTTAATAAGTTTTACAGTTTTTGAAAAAAACAGAGTGATGGACTTCATAATTTGCAATAGGTTTAAATGTACAAAAGTTTCTTCAGTATTGGGGCTACATTGTGGTGAAAGTTGTAAATCTGTAGCACATATGGTTGATTTATTATGAATTTTCAAAATTTTGAACTTTAGAGGCTTGCTGTAGCGCCACCATCAGGACTATTGGCCTGTTTTTGCAGCTGAGGCAATCTGACATGGGACTGGACCTTTGTGCAAAGTTTGGTCATTTTTCGTGCATGGGAAGTAGGATTTCCTCGGAAGAAGAAAGAAAGAAAGAAAGAAAGAAAGAAAGAAGAAAGAAGAACATGCAGGATTACAATAGGGTCCTGGCAGCTTAGGCTGCCCGGCCCCTAAAAAACAACACACTATTATTTTGGACTGCCTTTAACTTTGTTTATGGCACACATTCACCATGGCATTAAGCTTATGCAATATCACAACATTTGTTTCTGTCCAGAGATGCATTCTTTTTTTTTAATTTGATCATTTAATGGAGAGTCGGACCACTGCGTAGTCTTCTCCAGCACGTCCCAAAGATTCTCAGTGGGGTTCAGGTCTGGACTCTGTGGTGGACAATCCATGTGTGAAAATGATGTCTCATGCTCCCTGAACCAGTCTTTCACTATTTGAGCTCGATGAATCCTGACATTGAGCATCACTTCATCTCCCTGTCTTCTTACCCTGATGCCCCCATCACTCTGGAACAGGGTAAATCTGGACTCATCAGACCACATGACCTTTTTCCATTGCTCCAGAGTCCAATCTTTATACTCCCCAGCAAACTGAAGCCTTTTTTCTGATTAGCCTCACTGATACGTTGTTCTCTTAAGGCTACACAAATGTTTAGTCACAATCCCTCGAGTTCTCTTCACATTGTGTGAGTGGAAATGCTCTTACTTTCACTATTAAACACAGCTGTGAGTTCTACTGGTGATTTTTTATTATTTGATCTCACCAAATGTTTAAGTGATCTCTGATCACCATCATTCAAATTTTTTTCTGACCACATTTCTTCCTGGAAGATGATGGTTCACCACTATCCTTCCAGGTTTTAATAATGTGTTGAACAGTTCTTAACCCAGTTTTAGTAGTTTCATCAGTCTCCTTAGTTGTTTTCTTTGTTTGATGCAGGTCAATAATTTGACTCTTCTGAAACAGAGTAACATCTTTTTCACGACCACAGGATATGTCTTCTGACATGGTTGTTTAAGGAATGATTTGTTATTTGCTGTGTTAAATCCAGGTGGTGACTTTGTTCTTTTTGGCCAGGCATTGTCGTTATATTCATATTCGTATTTTTGTAATCTTGTCAGATAATCCCGATTACATGCAATCCAGTACCACCCATAAAAATCATGGCTCATATCGCAATCTCAATGTAATATTTAGAAATGTTTAGAAATATTGTAGTATGGGTTCCACAGTATTTTTGACAGACGTATCAGATCACAGACGAGAAAGGGTTCCCAAGGTTGTCTGTCAGAATATTCTTACATGAAACGAAGGGTCCTGTATGTGGTTGCTTTTATAACAGAACCACTCAAGCTTCACTTCACACTCTGTAAATAACTGGAAATTATTTGTTTACACTCACCTCCATTTCCTCAGCATAAATTTCACATTCGTTCTTGCAGGAAACCACCATCTTCTTGTGATCTTTATTGGCATACAGGATGACTGCCCTCCCTTCCTCTGGCTCTGGGTGATGTAAAACTGGATGTTGAATTTGCATGCTAAAGGGTTTCATAAAGAGGAAACACAGGGTCAGCAAGAAAAAGCAGCATGTCACAGAATGATGGAGGACTGTTGTTATAGAAACGTAAATTTTGATGATTTGATTTTTTTAAAGAGTATTGTCATGGTTTGACCTCTTGTCTGCTGTGTCTGTGCATTGATGTTTATGTTTCTTGTTTAGTGTTATTAGATCAGTTTTAATGGACTGGGCCACATTTCCGAGTTCCATTGTACCTTAGCGTTCTATGAAGGTTTCTAAGGTATACCTTAGCAAAGGAACTTCTTTTCCTACTAGTGTTTGCCAGACTTTCCCTTGGTGGGTACTCTTACGGAAGAGCTACTAAGGTACATCATAAGCTGTATCCCCGTGGTGGATGCATCTATTGATCACTTGTAAGGGGTCATAAATGATGTTTTAATATAGTAAGTTATTATTTTAATGTAATACGACAACAAAGGTAGCTCTGCCTGCCAAAAAATATCTGCTAATATACAGATGAAGACAAAATTATTAGCCCCCTATGAAAATTTCTTTCCCAAGTGCTGTTAAACAGAGCAGGGAATTTTTAACACAGCACACATCCTAGTTTTATTTTGGATGCTTACATTATTTTACTTTGCACACAGACACAAAATTATTTCACAAAAACTGAAAACTACCTTGGTCAAAATTATTAGCCCCCCTAATGCTAATAATCAATTGCGTATCCTTTTTGCTGGATAACAGCTTGCAGTCGTTTGCTGTAGTTTTCAACAAGTCTCAGACACGTCTCCTGAGGAATCCCAGCCCATTCTTCATTGGCGAATTTGTCAAGCTCCTTCTGGCATGGACCTTGGTCTTCAGTTCAACCCACAGATTTTCAATGGGATTCAAATCAGGGCTTTGTGCAGGCCAGTCAATAACTAAAAAATACTAATAAATAATAATTTCCATTCAACTGGTCATTTGGGACATATACAGGTGCCTCGCTACATGCAATCTGGGTTACCACTATGTCTACTAGTGGCTGCTATTCCTCACAGGAATTTCATGTATCATGTGAGCCAGTGGTAGCCATAAAAAAGTTAATCATCATTGGTGTTTTGTCAAAGTGTCACATACATTTTTACCTCTAAGAAAAACTTCCATTTCTAAACGCATAAAGTGTCCACACAGAGGCTATCATGAAATTTTTGCAAAGGCCCAGAGTTGAGTACACCCCCTCAACTGTTTATGGAACTGGAAACCTGTCTACACAGGCACAATTAAAGTATTATTTTGTGCTGTATTTGGCAGAATCTTACCAGGCTGACTTTGGCATGCTGCTTTAAATTGTTCTTCATCATTTAAAAACAGGAATTTTCTGTCGTTGCTATGGATCAAAAGGTGTTCACTTTGGGTATTGGTTGAAATGTCGAGAACATCCACAGGAACATCATCTATGCTGCATTTTTGATAGGGAAACATGTTAGAACATAAGAATGTCATGCACAAGCAATCACTACTTGCACATTCAACTATAAATGAAGGATGAAGGAGAAATGAGACTGAGGCAATTATTTAAAAAAGTGTGTATATATACAGTATATGTATACATATATATAGTTTTTTATGTGTGTGTATAATAGAAACAAACAATATAAGGATTGCCTTACTGGTTCCAGCATCTTTAAATGCAGAGCAGTGGACAGTAAAAGAGAGGTTTTCAGGATTTATATATAAACATTCAAATTATTCAAATCATTCAGTGGATTAGGGAATATGTTAAAATTACAATAATTACAATATAATATATAAAATAGTATTATCATAATTATGCAAGAGTTATATATAATTCGCCTATTGAGAATGAGTATGAAATAACTTTTACCTTTGAAGTAGAAGGCCCCATTACAAATGCCAACATATTTCATTGAGCAGCAGCCATTGGTAGACATCAGGTAGACCCGGTGGGAAAAAAAAAATAATTTTTTTTTGTGATTGTGGAATACAGTGTATATTTGCAGAACTTTTGTCTTTTTTTCTTTTTTTTGGCATACTAACTCATTTTGAGACACTATATCATTATATTGAGAAATGTTATCATTATTTTGAGTACTAACACAAGTTTCTTGTGACTTACAGGTTCTTTTTTCATCACAATGACAGAAATGGACTTCCATACAAAACAAGGGACACAGCAGATAAAGGAAAAGGGACAAACATCATGTGCTTGTTGGATAAATCAGTGATGCTGTGTTCACAATCACTGCTGCACCTCATAACAGACAAAAACCTTTGTTAACAAGCTTGTAAAACATGACTTGTGCTATAATGTTATTTTATGTATAATAATAATAAGTTTCCTTTTCAATATGATAAATATTAGTTAAGATAATCACACTGTGGTTGGTGTCACATATTAACTGTTCACCTTATACAGCGAAAATGCTATTCCTGTTTCACTTTCTCTGAAATGTAAGAAGTCTTGTTTGTTTATTAGTCTTGGCTATATCATTGTCACCTTTTATAACAGTTTTTATGGGTATTTTTTTTTAGCTTTCTGCTTTATTTGATGGAGACGAGAGACATGAAGGGCTGGGGGGAGAGAGGGGATGAGCCGGCCTCGAACCCGCCCGCTGTGGTTAGGACTCAGCCTTGCCCTTGAGGGAGACAAGAAACGCACTCTACCAAGTTAGCTTAGAACAGTTTTTAACAGGAAAGAAACATCTTGATTTTTTTTTTTTTAACATTTTCATTCATAACTCCCAGAATACTTGAAATAGAGAGCTGCAGAGATGACAGCCCAGAAGGTGGTATCACTTTGGTTTCCTCAACAAAAAGTCGATGCGATTCTTCTGTTGGATTAGTGCAAACAAAAAAAAAAAAAAAAAGGCTCTATGGTGAACAAAAGTTTATGGTACTTACATGTTTTATGTAGGATAATCTTCACAAATGTGTAGGGAACCCCAGATAATGCACTGTAAACAGATTTTTTTTTTTCCAAATTTGCTTGTTATTAGCACTACTTTTGACTTTTATCTAAGTACACTTTTACACAAGTATATAATTTTAACATTATCATAATATAACATGAATATGTGTGTATAATATTTTAGTACTGTGAGCTGCATTAGGATTAACACATCAAAAAACATGAATGCAGAATTATTGCAATTTAAGATTATTCCCTTCCTTGTTCTGCCTCTATCAGCTAAGGGGTCCATGGCCTGAAAAACAATGAAGTGCCCTGCTGTAGCCTATTTATTCTTATGTTAACAGCACATTGTGCAATTGCTTTTTCTGATCATTTTCTATTAAATATTTAAGTGTTTTGTTGTGAGTAGTAGTTGAAAGAGGGCATTTGTTGTATATGATCACATCCCCTATGTGCCCACATGAGGGGTGGGACAGGCAAGTGTGAAAATATTGTGCTATTTATTCCTAAAATAGTGGGCAAGTTCTGATATAGTTCAGAATTATTCTATAAATGTGACTTTATTAGCTCTAAGAAATAGCATTATAACAGGTTTCATGTCAGGTCCATGATTTAATAACTAGAAAGGAGTTGGTGGTGACCAAAAACAGTGCTAAAATGAAAGTGAGATATTTGCCCAGCCACATGACATTTCTAATTATATAATTTCATTTTATTCAGTTATCTTCCTTCTCTCCCCACTAGAATTGCCTTTTTATAAATTAAAGTAATGATGAGTAAGTAAATAGTATAGAAATATTATAGGAATACTACAGGAAGCAGTGTATCTCTATGGTCCTCTTGCTTTTTGGTGACACATATTGCTACTTGTCATTTTGATCATCTATTAAGTATATAGGCTATAATATAGTGTAGGTTTAAGTATTTATAGTATATAGTTTAGAGAATATTATATCAAAAACGAAACTGGCAGAAGGGTGTTACTGAGAGACAAAGGCACATATAAGGTCTTCTACTTCAGCACCATGGACAGCACCATGGGTTAATCACAACAGCACAGTCAGGCTGCTGATATTTCAGAGCCATGGTTGGGCGAGTACAACCGACCAAACCTCCTCAAAGACGGGGAAAAAAACACAAAAACATTAAAACTATACTAAGCTAGGCATATCTGCAGTGAAGAGGTCACACTTGAGAAAACAAAGGCATTACCATTGACTCTCTCAGGCCTGACCATGGTATTAACACATGCTGTTAACACGAGAATCCGTGACTTTGTCATTTATTCCCATGACTGCTGTAATCTTAGTCAGCACTCCTCTTGCAGCAGCAGAAGTGTCTCTCCGTCTCCCCTTGTACCGTACGACAGAGATTTACCTAGCTCTTCCAGCATGCTTGTTGTAGCTGCATCTGAGACATGTTTATTGTCCCCACCAAGCATTGCATGAAATATCTGCTCTTGGTCATGAATACTACCAAAGACAGAATCAGATACTATCCTTGACTTGGTCTTAAAGGCTCTGTTAAGAGGGATCGAAGATGGGGTACCGGCAGTGGTCTCTAAGTCCAAGTAGTCCCACAGCGGAACATGCCGGGAACTGGAGAGGGAGGAGAGGTGCGTGCTGGGACAGATGAAAATAAAAATAAATACATCCCCCAAACAGCTCATGAGAAATGACTTTAATCAGATTGTCGTCACAATAACAGCAGCCATCTGTGGGCACCACTGGGCCGACTAGCACCTTCCTTTCAAACGCATTACATACAGACGCACAGTCACAGCAAATTATTTTCAGGCTTGGTAAATCGCTGTGCGTGTGCTAAATGAACCTATTTGCATTTCTTTTCTCCCAGTATTTCACACACTACAGTAGAAATACCCTATATGGCTTAGTCATCTAGGCAAACGTGCTAAATGGACAGTGCGGGCTGTCTTGCACATTTGAAGATCCTCAGTGCACAATGTTAGTAGATCAGTTTGAACATTTGTTTGCGGATGGTATCAAGTTTAAACACGTTTATACACACGCAAACCTTTAGTAAATCAGGCCCAAAGTCTTTGATATTTACTTTTGGTAAATCGAACAATAAAACAAAACAAAAAAATCTTTAGAATAATACGTCTTTTAGTCATTAGTCATATCATCTGGTGGAGCCCTTCATTGGCAGCTGACTGTCTTAATGGACACATTGCACAACAGACATTTTGATTGTCACAGAAGGAAAAACACAGGCGGACTTAATGACAGTTCCATTAAGTGTCCAAGTACTTGTGAAGTTGAGCCAACATGTACAATAGAGGGGCCTCCCTTAAGTGGAATGCAGCAATCATTAATACACCTGTGAATTTTCTGGTATGACGTCAAAATGTCTGCTGTGTAACCAGTCTGTTCGGCCAGAGAATCCAGCAGACCCATGAAAAAGACTGATGGACGAAATGACAGTGACTGTTATGACTTGGCTCGAGTGACCACAACGAAAAGGAGACACACCATGATAAAGTTTTCACAAAAATATGTTTTATTCAAATTTTCACTACATGGGGTGTGGACAGGGCAATTTCTTGCTATGAGGATTATGCGGTTGCAGAGGGCCTCCAAAACCACCAGGGGGCCCCCCAAGCAGTGCAATGTAAGTCTAGAGATCAGTGGGGAAGATTTCCTCTGGCACTCTTTCATCCATTTTTTTTCTCTTTATTGTATTCTTCTTATTTCATTTATTTGCTTATTTTTCTCTCTCTATCTTTAAATCTCCTCTGCCACCAGTAATATTATTTAGACACATCCGTGCCCCACCCAGTCCCTGGTGGGGGAGCTCCTCTGGAACAGGCTGTGTGGGGAAAGAAAGCTGGGTCAACCTGTTCCTCTTTCGAACCAAAACTTCAACCAAATCAACTGACTGTCTAAAAAAACGGATCCCCTCCTTAGGGTCTGGGAGCATTTTTTTTTTTTTTTTTTTTTTTTTTAGAATATGATATATTCACAGTATTGTGTTGCAGTTAGTGTTGTCTAGGGAGGTGCCAGAAATCACAGGGGTCCCCAAGACTTTGTCTGTTCCGAGGTCCTCAAAATCAGATTTGCACGTCAACTAAAATCACAATTTCAGGGGTTTGTGCACCTTTTCCAAAATTTCCAAAATTCAAGCACTTTTCCAGCATTTTCAAGCTTTGCCAGCACCTCAGAGCTGTGGTATATGACACATTAATCTACAAAATGATTATTTCACCTCTTCATCTCATTAAATCAGATGTTATTGTGCTGTTATCAACCAAAGTTATGTTTTGTGACAGAAAGTTTAATGTTTCAAAATGTGTCACCTGTCTTTAAGTAGACTTGGCTTCCCATTAGGGTTATGCATTTTGTGCATTTTTCTTAGTTGAAAACACTAATAATTGATGAATTGATGAATCACTCATAATTAATAAGACATAAAACACATGTTTTTTCTATTTTTTCTCATTTTCTTTTTTCTCTTTTTTTCTCATTTTAAGTTTCTTTATCCAATAAAGGGCTCCACCAGATAAAACAAAGTCAAATGAGGCACAACTAATGCCATTTCTTCAGATCAGGCCTTTAAAAATAACTAAATGATTTAATTCAGTATTTCCCAAACTCCTTTCCTCAGGGCCATCTCATTGTTTTTAGTTCCTCTTGTCAGGAAAACAACATAGGACATTTTAGCCTAAATGAGACAAAATAAGTGCTAACAAATAAGTTAACAAGCTCTTGTTTTTTCCTCTCATCAGTAAAACAATATACACATTTTATGTTTATTTTAATGCTTTATAAAAGGTATACTGTGGACATAAGCCTTAAATTTGCTAAATTTCTTCCACAGTCCTTTTTCTTTACCCAAATAAATTCTCATGACTCACCTGTGGGTCCCGAACCAGTCTTTGGGAATGACTGATCTAATGAATTCCTCTTACAGATTAAGTAAAGTTAATAGTACTGTGTGTGCACAACAACATGTAACGTAATTTACTCCTGACTACGGCTGGACCTAACAATTATTTTCATTATCGATTCATCTGAAAAATTTTCTCATGATTAATCAGTTAATCTAAATAATGTCAAAATTGTTAAGATTATGTACTCACCTACATACTGATTCAAGGCCCAGTTTAATGTTTTAATCCACAAAGCACTGCTGGAGTTTCACAGTAAAACAGTGTTGCAGAATCTGATGAACAGTTGAAGTGAATGGTGACCAGTTTTCAAACAGAAAAAATGTGTCCTTCACTTATATTGTTTCAGTAATTCTGCAACACTGTTTTCCTGTAAAACACTCCAGCAGTGTTTTGACTAAGGCCAACCTTCATTTGGCAAGAAGGTGAGTGGATAATGACTGAATTTTCATTTTTGGGTGAACTATCCCTTTAAGAGACTTTTTACCTCACAAAAATAAAACAGAATGAATAATGATTTATATTATAATTTTTTAAAAATTAATTTTTGTTTTCATTTTTTAGCAAGAAACATCTGTTCAGTGTTTTTCAACAAATTCTTTCTGCCTTGCTGTCTCCAGATTACCATCCAGTTACGGAGTTTTTTGTTCCATTCCAGGTTTCTGTGAGCATCATTAATTACTTACTTTACTCCAGGACTCCATAGTCTCCAACTAACTAAACCAAATTTAAGCTACGTTCATGAAAGCTACTTAAATGTTTTAGTTAAACTAGTACAGATTAAGGCCTTCACCTGGCTTAATCAAAGCCCTGTCTGTGAAAGTGGCCCTTAAAGTGTTGTTGTTTGAGCAGACTAACATTTTAGGGCAACTCAGAAAAATGTGCAGTGTTTCTGGGTGTTCTGTGTGCCAAGTTTGCCTCGGCCCGTCCTGGTCCCATAACATACAAATACATTCTGTATCTGCTGGATCCACCGTTGTGCTCTATGAAGCAGCTTTACCCCGTACGTGTGTGTGAGAGGAGTGTTACATGAAATGTCACGTTTACAGCTGATAGGTGTGCCTGAATGATTTGAAATGAATAGTGAGGTTTAAACTTTGTCAAACCTTCCCACTGACATTCTGACACTGATTTGAGCCCGCCATTATGTGGATTAGCTCTACTGTAGTTGAGCCAAATAACTGGATGCTAGTGTCATTCTTTGTCTCTATTCTGTGTAATAATAGAATTTATTTATTTATTATTTTGGGGGGAACATTGTAATGTTTAGTTTTTTTATTCCTTAACAAAGTTGTTCCTAACATTTAGAATAAACATTTTAAAGAAAGTGCAGCATCTGTCTCATTTAAGCACATTTGGCAGATGTTATAACAAATTCTGTAAATCCTGAGTTTTCAAAGGTTTCTTGATGTACGGGAACCCCAGTGATTCCTGTTTATTATCATTTTCTATCAGGTTTATTATCAGGGTTAAATTGCCAGGGTCTAAATGAGATATTTGACTTGAATTTGAGAGAAAAACCAAAGATGTTCTGAGTTATTCATGGATCTAGCCTCTGTTTCTCTTAAGTTCGCTATTGATGCATTTAAATGCTAAATGCATGCCCCCAGACCACCTGAGAAGGTTTGGAATTCCCCCAACATCATTTCAGGAAATTTGCAAAGTTTCACAAAAAAGCTAAAATATCAGACAGTTCAATCAAAAATATATATAAAATGTCACAGGGCAGCATACAGAACATTGTTTCAAACATGAAATGCTGCTACAAAAAGTAATGATATGTATAGTCGCCATATTGTGCTGATTTTAGTGGAAAGTTGTTTTTCATCCCTGCTTTTGTTGAAATATGGACAATTTATATTTTTTAGCAAGAAACATCTGTCTGGCCAAATTGAACCTTATGACAGGTGAACGTGAGCATGCGGGCCTCACTTTGGGCAACCTTGATCAACATGAATAACAACATACACTACAAAGACCACACAAGTCTGGTTTTAACTTTCAATACATGGATGATTCCACACAATTTGTTTTAGTAGCGTTTTTTTCATCCTCATTAAAGTTTTTTTAACAAATTATTTTTGCTTCTGCTGCTTTTTGTCCATTCGAGGTTTCTGTGAGCACCATTCGGTCCTTACTTTACTCCAGGACTCCACAGTCTCCAACTATCTAAACCAAATTTAAGCCACATTCATGAAAGCTACTTAACTAGAACAGATTAAGGCCCAAAGTCCCAAATCAAAGCTCTGTCTGTGAACTAGCTCTACCCTGTGTGCACGTGTGTGTGTGTGTGTGGTGCGTCTGAGCAGTGTGACACATGATGGAATTAGTAGCTGAAAGGTGTGCCTGACAATGTGAAGGAGTTGAAATAACATGAATAATGGGGTTTAAGCTTTGTGAAACCTTCCCATTGACATTCTGACACTGATCTGAGCCCCACCATCATGTGGATTAGCTCTACTGGAGTTGAGCCAAATAATTGGATGCTAGTGTCATTCTTTGTGTCTATTCTGTCTGATACTAGAATTTATTTTATTTATTATTTTTGGGGGGACATTTTTTTGTTTAGTATTTTTTTATTCCTTAACACATTTGTTTCGAACATTTAAAATAAACTTTTTAAAGAAAGTGCAGCATCTGTCCTATTTAAGCACATTTGGCAGATGTTATAACACAGATTCCCAGAATCCTGAGAGTTTTCAAGAGTTTCTTGAAGTATGGGAACCCCAGTGATTCCTATTTGTTTTCATTTTCTGTCAGGTTTATTATCAGGTTTAAATTGCCAGGGTCAACTTGAGATATTTGACTTGAATTTGAGAGAAAAACAAAAGATGTTCTGAATTATTCATGGATCTAGCCTCTGTTCCTCTTAAAGTTCACCAGTGATGCATTTAAATGTTAAATGCATGCCCCCAGACCACCTGAGAAGGTTTGGAATTCCCGCGAGTTTCACAAAATAGGGCCAAAACATCATTTTGCATGGGGTAGAGCTAAGCTAGAGACAGCCCTGGTTGTGTGGAAATCAGAAAAGTCAGTGGTGTGCAGTGTGCACGAGAGGTGGGTGCAGGTTTTGTCAGGTGCCAAACAAAGTTTTAAAGATAAGCTATGGCAACATAACCAAACAAGAAGGTGATGTGTCCCTGGAGAGGAGCAGAGAGACTGCAGCCAGGACTTCTGTAAAGCAGGTGTTCCAGATCACATTAATCAACCACCCGCACAGCAAAGAGAATAGGTGTGTTTGAGATGAACTGCGCCTCGCCTGGAGACTAGACGAGATCAGGCGGCCGCAGCACGAGGTGGAGATAAAAAGAAGCAGTCAAGTCGGACAGTTTCCAGCAGACTTAAGAGAACATGCAGGAAGAGACACTGACATCCTGTTAGATCACCTGTATGTTACCTGTAGTTTGCAGACCACATTCATAGCAGGAGAGATAAAGTATGTCCTCCATTACTGATTGAAGTTAAAATAAAAGTGACCCCCCTTCTGTTGCATGGAACATCTTCTCTTTTATCTGCCTTGTAGCACTTTGTAACTGTTTGTTTGATAAGTCACATATATAACCTTTATTATTATTAAAGGACACAAAATATCTGCTTGTTGACAGATTAAAACTTCATCGCACAACATAAGACTAATATATCATCGGTTAAAAAATTATGATTACACAGATAATTAGTATTTTATACAATGTGTGGTGTTTGTTGTCAAAATTAAGAGCCAATCAGAGCTTGTCAGCTCATCGATCAGGTGACAGCCAGGCGCTCGCAGTCAGTGGAGAGCAACTGCGGGCTGGCTCTGAAAACTGCGCGATCTCGTGAGGTTATCTTTGCCCACGTGTGCATGACGTCAGAGCAAGTCGGGATCAAGTCGGACACAAATCTAACCGGCATGCATTGTGTGGCGATCGCCGGTGATCGATTCTGCGCAGGCCTGGCTCATCTCGAACACACCTATTAGTACCAAATCACCTGTGAGATGACAGGTGATTACAGCAGCCTAAAGCCTTAATATATCATGAAACCACTGCCCATCTTTTACTTAGTAAAGATACGTATAATATGTAACATTTCTGAATTAAAATGTCAGATTCATATATAATATGTACTGAAGACCACTGATGGGCAGTAACGCGTTAGAAGTAACGTGTTACTGTATTCCGATTACTTTTTCCAAGTAACGAGTAAAGTAAGGGATTACAAATGCAAAAACAGTAATTAGATTACTGTTACGTTCCCGCAAGCAGGCTGCGTTACTGCGTTACTAAACCGTGATTTTGTTTTGTGAGACTGTCTCGTGACAATGACGTGAGCGGCGCGACGTCAGTGGTAAACAACAGACACGTGTAGTGATCAACAAGAGACAACATGGAGTGCGGGACAGAGCAGGACCATGCAGCGTTTAATGCTCGGAAGTATCGACATTACTTTGAGTTTGACTCGGTAAAAGGTGACAAAAACATAGCGTCCACTGTACACTCTGCGTGGGAAGAAAACTTTTATCTACAGCGAAAAATCCCACCTCAAATCTGAGCAAGCACCTAGCAAGCCGACACAGGAATGTGAAACTCACTGAGAGACCCCCGGATCCCCCCACTGACATGCCCACTGCGGCTACCACATCCAATTCCACCGGGCAGACCTCTGAGGGCCCCTCTCCTGCTAAACAGGTGAAAACAGGCTTAAGAGCAGTGTTGGTCAAGTTACTTTGAAATAGTAATTAGTTACTGATTACTGATTACTTCTCCAAGAAAGTTATATGCTGGAATATGCAGAAATATAAGTGAACAGAAGAAAGACTTGCTTTATTTTATTAAAATATGTGGAATGTGCAGAAAATAGGTTTAAATGTTCAACAATTTTCTTCAAGTCAGAGACTGTTGCATTTAATTTAATTTTTGCTTGATGCAATGTGCATAAAGATAAAAATTGAAACTAATAAAACAAGTTTTAAAAAGACTGTTTCATTTGATTCAATTTTATATGATGGAATATGTAGAAAGAATAGAATTAGGCTGAAAGGTCTATTGCTTTATAGCGTATTCAGGTTGTGCATCATGTTTTTGCAAAGTAACTAAGTAAAGTAATTATTAAAGTAACTAATTACTTTTGAAAATAAGTAATCAGTAAAGTAATTGCATTACTTTCTTGGAGAAGTAGTCAGTAATTAGTAACTAATTACTATTTCCAAGTAACTTGACCAACACTGCTGAAGACTTTGAAGGAATTTAATATAAGGTATTAAGCATTGGTGACATCAGGTAAAATGAGCCATTTAAGGTTTGAGCCTCCTAGCTCTTTAAATGTTAACAGCCAATGGCTGCAAATTATTTCAAATTGTTGCCACAACTGTACTTGATAGAAAACAATTGATTTGATTGGTCTATGGTTGCTATGGTGGGCAGGGCAATGCCTCACTTCCAGACTGCTGAGGAGAACTGTGAGGTGAGTGGCCTGGCAGACAAATCTTACTTGAAAATTATAAGGTTGATAAATCACTAAAAAACAGATGTACAGCTGTAAAAAAAATAGGTATAATGCATGTTGTGACAGCCTTCATCAGATATAATGCCAAATTTTTGCTTAGCTAAATTATTTTTTATGAAAAAAACATTTTTTGTTGGTGGCTCAATTTACCTTAATGTACTGAGGTAAATTGAGCCATGCATTTCAGCTAAAATGAGCCACCTTCAGAGTTAGTTTTAGCTAATATTTTGATGGTTCCTCTTATTAAACAGTATTAATATATGGATATATGATTATGTTACAGCATATATTGCATGCCTCTTCACATTTCCCTTCTATTTATCCCTCCTGAATTTCCCTTCGGGGATTAATAAAGTACATTCTATTCTATTCTATGTTATTCCGGTCCTGTGTGTGTGTGTGTGTGTGTGTACCAAAACTAACACACACACACACAAACACACACACACACATTTGACAGGAAAAGTGGTAGCCTATATGTATATAACGCGTATATAAATAACATGAAAGTATGATATGTCCAGATTATGGCAAGAAAGAACAAGAAAGAACAGCGAGGAGAGGAAAGGAGGAGACAGGAAGAGAGACAAAAGGAGAGGGGGAGAAAGGAATGGAGAGGAGACAAGGGCAGGAGAAAACAAGAGAGAGGAGAGGAGGAGAAAGGAAGAGAGATGAGAGGAGAGGAGGAGAAAAGAACAGAGAGGAAAAGAGGAGAAAAGAAGAGAGAGAGGAAAAAAGTACAGTCAGTAGTTAGAGGAGAGAATGCGGGGAGCAATGGAAGAGTACAAAGCGGCACTTGAGGAGGGAGTAAAATTAAGTGTGAGCTTCCTTTCAAGGCCGTGGAATCTTCCACGGGCCACACTGCAAAGACGGGTGAATGGCAAGGTTGTTGGCTCTGACCACGTTTCAGGAAGGAAACAGTACCTTCCCGAGGCAGCAGAGAAGGAGCTGTCTGCATTATTAAAGACCATGGCAGAGAGGGGGTTTCCTCTAACCAAGCGAGATGTCCAGCAGCTGGCCTTCCAGTACGCATCTCAGAACCAGATCAAAGGCTTCTCACAAAAGGCTGGCCGTGCAGGGTACTACTAGTTTCAGAACTTCATAAAGTGTAACCCAGGGCTTGGGATGCGCAAACCTGAAGTCCTGTCAGCTGCAAGGGCCGCAGGCCTCAACAAGCAAGTGGTCAGCCAGTGGTTCCAGGAGTACGAGAACTTGCTCTGTACACTCGGCCTTGAGGGAATTCCATCTCACCTCTGGAATTGCGATGAGTCTGGTCTTCAAGACCAGTTCTCATCAACTAAGGTGGTAGGACAGATCGGCCAACCCTGCATGGAGGTCTGCTCAGGTGAGAAGGGCGAAACCACCACCTGCCTGGCAGCCTTCAATGCTGAAGAAACATACGGCCACACCATGGTGATTTTTAAGGGGAAGCGGCTACGTGCTGAGTGGCTCCAGCAGTGCCCTGAGAAAGTCACTGTCCGGGTCTCAGACAATGGCTGGATTAATGCTGACCTCTTCATGGAGTGGGGTCAGTTGTTTGTCCAGTCATTGCCAAAGGATGATGCTAGGCCCCACATCCTACTACTGGATGGGCATAGCAGTCATGTGTACAACCTGGACATAATCAATTTGATGAAGTCAAAAAACATCCACATCTTGTGCTACCCTCCCCACACCACTCACGCTCTTCAGCCGGCAGACAAGGCCCTGTTCCGGAGCCTGAAGCACCACTGGGACCAAGAGGGAAGGAAGTGGACCAGGCTGATGGCAGGGCAGAAGCTGCCAAAGTCAGAGTTTTTCTCTGTTTTTAGCTGGGTGTGGAAGAAGGCTGCCACAGTAGAAAACGCTCAGGCAGGGTTCAGAGGGACAGGGATGTTCCCTCTGAACAAGAACATCCTCCCAGAGAGTGCTTTTGCTCCCAGCATGACAACGGAGAGAACCCTGCCACCCACTCTCCCATCCGCTCCCAGCAGACCCCAGTCACCACCAGCCCTCGCCCAGCAGACCACAGACACCATCAGTCCCATCCATCACCCTGCCATGATACCTGAGGCATCCCCACTATTCCTATTCCAGGATGATGAGGTGGTGTATGAAGAACTTGTAGGCAGCATTGAGTCTGTTCCAGAGGAAGAGACGGCTCTCTTTAACATATTTACACCACAGGAAGAACAGCCTTCAACCTCCACCATAAGTGAATAACCATAATATTCAACACTACTGTATACATTAAGTCCGTAATCATATAAAACTGATGATTTCTTGTTATAACTTATTATTGTTTTCTTTTGTGATGGGCAGTCTGTCACATTCAGTGATCTGTGTGCCAAAACGAGAGAGGACCATGAGGAAGAGAACAAAGCCACCATCATTTGTCCTTACAAGTCAGGAGCACCTGGAATACATTTCCACAAAAGTGAGGACATCTAAGAAGAAAGAAAAGGCAGATAAGTCAAGAAAAATAAGACAAGGAAAAAAGAAGGAGGAGGACCTACCCTGCAAAGCCTGTCAGGCCCTCTATGGCGACCCCAGTGACCCAAAGGTATTTTCACTGATGTTACCTTTTCCTTGTGCCCTTGGGTTGCAAACCCTGTAGGCCTACATGTGAGCAAGTTTGTGTATTGTTAGGCTATCTGACGGTGACTGTTGGATACTACTGCACTGTCATATTGTCGTGAACAGTCTGTATTGAGCTGCAATGAAGAATTTACTCATTGAGGATTATTAAAATTTATATCTGTCTGTCTGTCTGTCTAAGGCCACTGAGGAGTGGGTGAGCTGTGGGACCTGCAGGACCTGGTTCCACGAGAGCTGTGGAGAAGAAAACGGCATCTGTGATGATGACGGCTTCTTTTGTCAGGTTGCCTATAAAACTCCTGCAGACACAGTGCACATGCACACACACACACACACACACACACACACACACACACTAGACTTCCAAAATTATTAATTTTTAACATTTTAATGACATGATTCATGAATTGTTGTATCTTATGTAATGTTATATTGTGTTTTGTGTGTTACAATTAAAGTTATCATAAATGACTCTGTTTTGCTTTGCAGTTTCAGTGACTCATTTTAGCTGATCGGGTGGCCCATTTTACCTGAACACTGATCATCTCAAAAATGTGGGACAGCTGATGTTTCAAAAGCTGTAAGACCTAAACAATTCTATTTTATTACATCAATTCAACACAAAAATATTAAAAACAGTCCTTATTAACTATAAAAAACACAATTCAGTGTCATACATTGCTTTTTCTTAGTTTCCTAAGCAATTAACCAAAAAGTGGCTCAATTTACGAATACGAATACGAATACGAAATACTTTATTGATCCCCAAGGGGAAATTCATTTGTCTGTAGTCTCATCTATTTGTATAAGAATTGTAGAGTCTGATGGCAGTTGGTATGAAAGATCTTCTGTATCTCTCTGTCCTACAACGAAGAGAGAGAAGCCTTCCACCACCATTATTTCTTTGGTCCATCAAGGTGTTATGCAGTGGATGATCCATGTTGCTTAGGATGGCCTCCACCGTCCTCATTGTGTCTCTCTCCACAACTTCCTCCAGAGAGTCCATCCTTACTCCGATCACAGAGCCAGCCTTTTTCACAAGCTTATCCAGCCTCCTTGCTTGCTTTTTTCCCAAACTTCCTCCCCAGCAGACTGCAGCATAAAATAAAACACTTGCCACAATAGACTGATAAAACATCTGCAGCATCTTACTGCAGATGTTTAGAGATCTGAGCTTCCTTAGGAAAAAGAGGCGGCTCTGCCCCTTTTTGTAGAGTGCATCTGTGTTAAGGGACCAGTCCAGCTTGTTATCCAGGTGTACACCAAGATATTTATAGTTTGTTACCACCTCGATGTTCACTCCACAAGTGTTCACAGGCTGAAGAGGGGGCTTGGATCTACGGAAATCAATGACCATTTCCTTTGTCTTTGATGTGTTTAGTATGAGGCAGTTTTTATGACTCCAGTCACTGAAGGATTTTATCAAATCCCTATATTCAGATTCCTGTCCATTCCTTATACAAGCTACAATAGCAGTGTCATCTGAGTATTTCTGGATGTGGCAGGACTCAGAGTTATATTTAAAGTCTGCTGTATACAATGTAAACAGGAATGGAGCCAGGACAGTCCCTTGTGGAGCCCCTGTGCTGCTCATTAATGTCCCAGAAAAACAGTTCCCTAACCTGACAAACTGTGGCCTTTCTGTCAGGTAATCCGTGATCCAGGAAACAAAGGAAGAAACCACTCCCATCTCTATGAGCTTGTTTTTTGAGTATGTTGGGTTGGATGGTATTAAATGCGCTTGAAAAGTCAAAAAACATAGTTCTTACATAAGCGCCAGATTCTTCCAAATGAGAGAGGGAACGGTGGAGCATGTAGAGTACTGCATCATTCACTCCAATGTGTTCTTTGTAGGCAAACTGCAGGGGATCGAGTTTGTCTTTGACCTCAGGCCTCAGAAGACGTAGAATCAGCCGCTCCAGGGTTTTCATGATGTGTGAAGTAAGGGCCACCGGTCTGTAGTCATTTAGTTCAGCTGGACATTTTCTTTTTGGTACCGGGACAATACAAGATGTTTTCCACAGAGCCGGCACCCGCCCCAGCTGTATACTCAGGTTGAAGATTTTGTGAAGAGGTTGGCACAGTTGGGCAGCACAGTCTTTAAGCAGCCTTGGACACACACCATCAGGGCCAGCTGCCTTCCCAGAGCAAAGTCTCCCAAGCTCCAACCTCACCCCCGTCTCAGTGACAAACAAGGGTGGAGGAACAGGTGTGTGAAGAGGAGTAGCTGCAGTCGCGGAAATGTACCCATGTGGAGGAGGAGGTGGAGGCGGAGTCATGATGGAGATGCCCAGATGTTGTTGAAGAGGAGCCATGGTGGAGGAACACACTTGTGGAGGAGGAGGAGGAGGAGGAGGAGGAGCCATGATGGAGATGCCCAGATGTTGTTGAAGAGGAGGCATGGTGGAGGAACACACTTGTGGAGGAGGAGGAGGAGGAGGAGGAGGAGGAGCCATGGTGGAGATGCCCAGATGTTGTTGAAGAGGAGCCATGGTGGAGGAACACACTTGTGGTGGTGGAGGAAGAGGAGGAGCCATGATGGAGATGCCCGGATGTTGTTGAAGAGGATGCATGGTGGAGGAACACACTTGTGGAGGAGGAGGAGGAGGAGGAGGAGGAGCCATGATGGAGATGCCCGGATGTTGTTGAAGAGGAGGCATGGTGGAGGAACACACTTGTGGAGAAGGAGGGGGAGGAGGAGGAGGAGGAGCCATGATGGAGATGTCCAGATGTTGCTGAAGAGGAGCCATGGTGGAGATGCCCACATGTTGAAGAGGAGGAGGAGGAGGAGGAGGAGGAGCGGCAGTGGAATGGGATGTGACCTCAGTGTCAAACCTGTTGAAGAACTGATTGAGGTCATCAGCTCTTTCCACATCACCCACGATTGGCTGTCTTTTCTTTTTGTTGTAGCCAGAGATGGTATTTATTTCTCTCCACACCTCACGGATTTTGTTATGATGTAAATTCTTCTCTATCTTCTTTTTGTATTCCACCTTTGCCATCGTCAATCTCTTCTTCAGCTCATGTTGCACCTGTTTGAGCCGTTCTTTGTCACCCTCTCTAAAAGCTTCCTTTTTCTGATTGAGGATTGCCTTTATGTCACTTGTGATCCAGGGTTTGTTATTGGGGAAACAGCGTACAGTCTTTGTAGGTATGACTGTGTCTCTACAGAAGTTGATGTACTCAGTGAAACAATCAGCCTGTCTATCAATGTCCATACTGTTCTCATCTGTTTCCAGAAGCACATCCCAATCATTTAGCTGATGTCACTACTCGTAGTTTGAACTTTGAGGCTGGAGGTTCACAAAAAAATTGAGGTAGAACAGAATATCAGCAGGCGCATTTTCATATCCAGACTATTATGCCTGATGTGTGATATATTGCACAATTTACCAGACACAAAAAACCGCAAAACTTGACAGTGATCCAGATACATATCCCAGCTATTTGCGTTTCTCCACAGATGAGCCCGCGTGCACGTTGATAGCAGACACACACATGCACACACACATCGTTCATCCTTCAAATCTTACCAAAGGATTTTAACAGAATAGTAGCCTTCATGTGGAGGTCTATATTGTGTTTTAGCCTAGCGTTTGGCTGCATTTTGTAGAAAAAGAATGGAGTCCATAGTTCCGGATTTAACTTGAGTAGACGTGTTCTGAGCACCTATCAGCTGAGCTGAGCGCACACTCGAATGCAGCAGCATGTGTGTATTAGAGAGAGAAAGTGTGACAGATGAGGAGAAGAGAAGGTGGGGGATGAACTATTGTATGCAATGTTTTTGAAAGTTATTAATAATGTACTCAGACCGCTGCTGTGTCACTTGATCTGATCGTGTGAACCCACAGTGTTTTCTAGTAGGTTGATCCATCCACTGGTCCGTCGACTTGTGCATCACTACAGGCTACCATAGCGCTTAATTAGACCAGAATCAGTGTTCCACTAGGGCGTTCAGTGATCCCCCCTGAACTAATGCACACTGCGCCCATGGTATTAAGTGTTTTTTTTGGCAGAATGGAAGTAATCACTATATTGACATGCATTGCTTCTGGATCTTGGCTGAATACCCTGTGAAGTGGACTGCACAGGGAACTTCTAGGTGATTGTAACACCCCCTTTAAGTCCAAATGGATATTTTTTCCAGATTTGAAGAAATTCCCTCAATTCCCTTCACAAGAATGAGACATATCCACATATGGCTGGACAACCTGAAAACAAACTGCCTCTGGCTGTTGCAGGCATAGAAGCATAAAAACCCTTGATACATGTTAAATATTTTGTTAAATTGTGTACTTATCCTAAATGCCTCTGTCAATGTTCAGACACAGAGAAATGCATAATTTATTCAAGGTAATGGTGTGTTTCCTCACCAGCAGTTGCCAGCTAGGATATGTCAGATACATCAGAGAGTGGGGAAGGAAGGCAACACACATCTTAACTGTAATGTGAATTAAACTTTAATATTTATTGCCTATCACGTCAAATAGATTTTCATCAGCAATGGAGGTAGTTAAACAATGAAGACTACAGCTCCCACGATGCCACGCTTCTTCGGGACATCAACGGACTTCTTTTGCCATTGTTTTAATGGCATGAGAGACCCTTAGAGGCATAATTTACATATTATGTGTTTAAGTAGCAATATTCTAGTGTAGAAATGCTGTTACAAGTAATTTAGTCCTGCATTCATTTTACTCGCAAAGGTATTAAAATCAAAATATACTTAAAATACAAAAAGTACATACTTATTATGCAGAATGTCCCATTTCAGAATAATTGGGTGTATTTTTACTACACATACTGCCAAGTATCTTGTAAATTTCACTAAGGTAAGAAGTCTGAAGTCGTCATAATACATCATCATTTATTGGCTGATTATATTTTGTGTTATTCTGAATCTGCAACTACAAACTCAAGGTATCAAACAAATGTAGTGGAGTTAAAAGTAATTATTTTCCTCTGACTTGTAGTGGAGTAGAAGTGGGAAGTAGCAGAATATGAAAATACTCAAGGAAAATGCCGGTACCTCAAAACTGGACTTACTGCAAGTAAACTTGAGGACTGCATAACACAGCCTCCATTGTTTTCCACGTAATAAACCACAATGACGTGTCTCCACTTAAGAAGATAAAATAAGGAGGACTTAAAGGGTTTAATAGATGACACATAACTAGCTTAGGTATGTGTGCATGATACATCATCTATTATAGCCTATTGTTGTGGTGAAGATAATGAGTACTTGGCATCGGCTTAAATTAAATAATAGCGGGTGGAGCAATACTTGTGTCAACAACATAGCACTGCCGCGCAGCAATAAAAGCACATCTTCATAACTTTCTCAAGACATGAAATGAAACCATATATATAACCAGGACTGTTTCTAGCTTTCTAGCAGGGTGCATGCATTTAACATTTGAAAGGCATCTGGTGAGGCCAAGGCCACGCAAAATGAGACAAAGCCAGCACAGTTTCCAAATAAACCCGAGTTATTTGTAGTTTTTCTCCATCGTTTGGGCTCATTTATTTCGAAACAGTCTGAATTTTCTCTAAACTGTAAGTGCAATTGTCACAACTGTTTCATGGGACATAAAAACACTATTGCATGTGTCCAAAAGGTCGTAACTCACCCAAACCTTCCAAAATTTCATTCATGCTTGAAAACCAAGTTACTGTGTCAGTAAACTGGCCAGTGACACCAAAATGAAAAGCTGTTTTGTCATTGTGTGAGCCGTACTGCTCAAAATGTTTAGCTGTTTTTTCCACCGTGACAGTTGACCCTGGAAATATTTCAAATCTGTTTTGTTCTACTTTTTTGTTGACAGTGACTACTTAGTGTACTATACAAAAATGTAAGTTTTGTCTAGCACACTGAGATTTTGAGATTCAAAAGACCTATACATTTCAGCTTATCATCATACACATTTGTGTAGTAAATGTATTTGTGTAGCAATGTGTTGCACACAGGGACGTTATGGTAAGTGATCTAAAAATAGATGAATAAACTCTCAGTCTCATTTCAAAGAGGTGGTGAACTGAGTTTACTTGGGTTTACCCCCCACTACACCTCACAAATATTCTGAGAGGTCTCGGTACAGTTTTTCTCTGACCCCGAGACACCATTTCAGATCCGCTTTAATGCGTCTCTGAGTAAATGCAGGGTCTGGATGGAAATGACCTTTGGGGTCATCAAATCACACTTCAACTGCCTCCATGGCCTCAGGGTGTCTCCTCAGTGGGCGTGCCAAACCATAACAGCATGCGTGGTGCTGCACAACATAGTCAAAATCAGAAAGCAAAAGGCACCTCATGTGCTGCTGGAGGCACCAGATGTTGTGAAAAGCCAAAACAAAGCCATGGAAAAGTAAATCCAGGATTCTCATGCAGCAGGAATAATTCTTCCCTCTTCCTCTCCAGGGGGTGCTGGTTTTTTATTTGTTGTCAAAAAAGGTGGGACACTGAGACCCCATATTGATTTGAGCTCAACAACATAACTGTGAAAAACAAATATCCTCTACCTCTAATCAGTTCTGCCTTTCTCTCCACAGAGCCTCTGTGTTTTCTAAGCTGGATCTGTGCAACACCTGCCACCTCGTTCGCATCCATGATGGTGATCAATTGAAGACAACATTCAACAACCCCTTGGGACCCTTTGAGTGTCTGGTAATGACTTTTGGTTTGACTAATACACCCACTGTGTTTCAGGCACTTGTAAGTGATGTGCTCAACCAGTTTGCATTTGTATATTTGGATGACATCTTGATTTTCTCTAAAAACATCTCTGAGCATGAGCAGCATGTGCCTCTGGTCCTTCAGTGCCTCCTTGAGAACAAGTTGTTTGTAAGAGCAGAAAAATGTGAATTTCATGTCCCTAAAATCTCTTTTCTCAGTTGTCCCATCAAGGTTTCTGCAGTTACTGAATGACCAGTACCCACCAATGACAAACAGCTGCAGCATATCCGTGAGTTTGCTAACTTCTACAGGAGGCCTCGCTGCACCCCTTTCTGCTCTCACCTCCTCCCCCTTCCATTGGACCTCAGAAGCTGAAGCTGATTTCAAGGAGCTCAAGCAACTTCAACCGAGTCAACCCAGTCCAGCTCGCCACTTCATAGTGGAGTTGGACTCCTCTGACACTGGGGTAGGTGCAGTTCTGTCACAGCTGCAGATAACAAACTCCACCCTTGTGTCCTTTTCTCCTGCAGACACTCCCCTGCCGAGAGAAATTATGACATTGGCAACTGGTAGCTCCTCACAGTTAAACTGGCCCTGAAAGAGCGGCGTCACTGGCTGGAGGGAGTGGACCAGCCTTTCATGGTATGGACAGACCACAAAAATCTCTCCTACATCCAGACATCTAGGCAGTTGAACTCCAGACAAGCCAGGTGGGCTCCATATGTTTGGCAGATTCAACTTCACCTTAACCTATTATCCAGGTACCCGCAACATCCCGCAACATTTTGTCACGCCAATTTTCTGCAGAAGAGACCAGTTCTGATCCCGAGCTCATCCTGCCACCCAGCTGCTTTGTTGCGGCCATCACCTGGGAAATTGAATCACTGGTCATACAGGCCCAGAACCAACAGGCAGACCCAGGTAACACCCCCACAAACCCTCTGTCTGTCCCTGACTCTGTCCTCCCTCAGGTCCTCTAGTGGGCCCACTCTTCCTGATTCACCTGTCATCTTGGACTCAACCAGACAGGCCTTTTTACACCAGCGTTCTGGCCAGAATGAATCATTCTACCTTTTTCAGTAATCTGGGAAGAAAATAATTCAAACTGTTTGTTATTATTCTGTTGTGGTTCAAGTATGAAAACTATGGCAGGTTTGGAGAATAAACATAGTTTTATCCTGACATGACTTCCTGCCTTCTGCCTCCTCTTGGTGGATTTCAACCCGTCCTGCAAACATGACGGGATCCAAGATTGCTAAATTGATATTTTACAGTGGTGTTCCAGAAACAAAACAGTGTTGTTTATTTATTCTGGATTATTACTAGGATCGCGTGTATGTCAGAATATGAAGATTAAAAAGGCATCAGTTTTGTTCCCAGATTGTGAGCAATTACTTTTTCAACAGTCGACTCTAACTGAGAAAACGTATAAATTAACTTATTAAAAAATTAATGGGAAAAACAACCTGCAGTGAAACTAGATCACACCTATGTTTTACCTTCCTTTAACTGAAGATGTTAATGTTTGGAAAATTGTGATGACAAATAAAATTGTGCACTATCATGCAGGGAGAACGTGGGACACATGGTGACTGTCCATCCAGAAAAATAAATTCAACTAAAAAGTCATCATCTGTTCTCAGCAGAGGCGGATTTAGGGGGCGGCTACTGAAGCTAAAGCCCCAAATGTTTTCTCAAAAGCCCTGAATCGTTCACATTTTGTAAATGACATTCTATGATTAATTTCTCTCAGTCTCTCTCTGACTGCACCGGCGTGTCCCCTCTCTGCATGTGTGTCAGTGTGCAGTACTGGAGTCTAACAGGGCGGTAGTAATATGCCACCAATGGGCATGTAGGGTGAAGAAGTGTTTAATTCTCACCCCCGATTGTCATCGAGTATGGACATTTGCAATTTTTTCAAAAACCCACCGACGCCACCATCCACAGAAAGTGGTACATCATCTGCGGCATCAGCTGCAGTAGCTGCCAGTGAACAGATGATATTTAGGTGAAACTGCAGGTGTAACTCTTAATACAACATATAATCATGGAGATGCTTAACACAGAATTTCTGGATGGTTCATAGCTTTTACATGTATAAAGTTACTTGAAATCCATTCATTTAATTCCTGAAATTCAAAGTTTGTCAGTTTACAATGATAGAAGGATGCAGAGAAGAAGGAGAAAGTGAAAAAAATAAAGGAGGATGGAGGATGATATCGATAACGGGGGTCAAGAAAATGAGGTAATTGTGAAAACAAGCTAGGAGGGAAAATGACTGAGGAAGTGAAGAGGAAGGGACAGGAGAAAACCACGATACTGCACAAAGCAGAAGAGGGAGCGGGACAAGAGGAGAGAGATGATGAGGAGAGTGGGAAAGGAGTGGAAAGCAGAAGTTAAGAAGGAGCGAGGGAGAGAAATGTATGATGAGGAGCCAGGAGGAGAGGAGTGGAGTATTTGTGAGAGGAGGACAGAAGAGGAAGTCTGTATTTAAAAGGCAAGGAGGATGCGGAGGTGAGGAAAAGAATGGAGGAGAAAAATAGAAATGAGATGTGAAAAATTACAGAGAAGTGGTGCGTATGAGTGATTTAAGAGAACTTGTGGCTTTTCACCAAGCCCTCAGGTAACATGGCATTAGCAGCACTTGCTTTTCCCGATTCTTTGCTTTAGCAGGTATTTTAATTCCACTGCTGACGCTGTTAAAATGACAGATTTTCCTTTATGGATCTCTGAAAGCAGGACGTCAAACTCCAAACTCATAAAGTTCTTCTTTTCACTCTTTGAGGCCATTTTCATGAATGAACACTTAATAGCACCTAATTTACAAGTCTCATGCATGTGCACTCAAATACGCACAAGTGGATCATTTACACGGTTTTCTGAAGTAACGAGTGCTTGTTGAATCTGATGTGGCGTGTTCGTATGAGCCCTTCGTACGAAAAAATTTAAGACAAGAATTCGAAAATGTTGAGGCGCAAAACATTTGGTGTGGTATAGTATAAAAAAAGTAGTTTTAGTGCAAGTGGAGGCAAAATAATAATAATAATAATAATAATAAAATAAAATTGGTTGCAGTCTATAGGCTTAGCTCCAGATCTCCTCAACTCCTAGATTTGCCCCTGGTTCTCAGCAGGATAGTTGAGCTGCAGTTTTCATACTTGAACCACTGCAAGTAACAGACCAGGAGTTCCTAACTGTCAGTGCATCATGACAGTGAACCCTGCTGCGTTTATAAAGAGTGACAATAGTGCATGGCAATTACTGGCTCAGCATTTAACACACCTACCTACAGTTTATCTGAATGTTTTCTTTCTGAGCCAACCCTGTGTCTAAGTGTACCACAGACGCACAAAATGAGCCTGGCCACAAAATGATCAAAACTGCGTTCGCCACGTTCCAGACACACCGGCAGGGTGCATTAAACTGTGATCTGGCTGCGCTGCTGGGTTCATGAAACCTCTTAGGCCGGAGATATACTTGCTGTTTAACCATGCGTTTGCGTTCGCGTACGCGTAGCGTTAAGCTCTGAGGACGCGCACAACCATCGCTCCAAATGGACGCAGGATACGCGAGGCAGCCATGAAGCGTCGGGATGCGTAGGGGTGGTATGCAAACGCGTAGTTAAAAGCAAGTATATTTCCAGCATTGTGCATCTCTTGTACTAACCCACCATTTACCTGTGGAGGTAAAGATATAAAAACAAACTGCACAGGAAAAATGGACATGCTGTAATATTATTTCCATGTAAGTGTTAGATTTAACTATAGGAAATGTAACTTTCATCTTTCAGTTGTTTATTCCAACATTGATAGCCTGTGAAACCAATGAGCACGTGAACGATCTAGAGCGTGTATCCATGGCAGTCTCCTTTACTGAAAATACGTTGCCACATGCATGTCTGTGATTCACAGTTTTTGAAAAACCTTTATGTCTCCACATTGATGACAGCTATGGCCAGAGGCATTACATTTATATGCATTATGTTAAAGGTCACTGTAACCTCACATCCATCCCACTCTCATGAACATGATATCTCAGGAAAGCTTGGAGAGAATTTCTTAAACTTTGGTACAAACATCCACTTTGATTAAAGGACGAACTGCTTAGATTTTGGTCGTCGAAGGTCAAGATCACTGTGACCTCACAAAACATGTTTTTGGCCATAACTCCAGAATTCCTGCACAAAATATCCCAAATCAATCAAAATGTTGGTTACAAAGAGGTTACATCCAAGTATCTTTTCGGTGAAGATCTGCACTCTTCTGATTTTGTAATGTAATTACATATAACTAGTTACTTCCCAACAGTGCTATTAGGGAAGACTTGTTTTAGCCAACAGTTGTTGACGACTTACAGCCACTACCATCCGGATAGGAGTAGTGAGGAGTTTGCAGTCAGTATAACTTATATATTGTTTTTTAAGTTTTTTTTTTTTTTCGAAAACTGCAACCACAAGAGGTCCTTCAGCATACAGTCATAAATGTGCACAAAAAATTTGAGCTGATTGCTCGAGCTTGTTGGTCACTCTCTCTCACACACAAGCACATACACACACATACATGCACACGCATAACCTATTTCCTCCAGGCTTATGCCTGGCAGAAATAACAAGCCCACACTAGTAAAATTAGTTCCACCCTGGCCACTTACTCATCAGTAACAGGCTAATAATGAGACCTATTGAGTATGCCTCCTTTTAATTTAAAGGTGGGGTCAGCAGTTCTTAAGTAGGAGAGTTGATTGTTCAGTCTCATCCCCAGGTAGGTGGATAGATAGACAGACAGATAGATAGATAGATGAGAATTTATTGTCCTCCGATAGGGGAAATTTGTCATCACAGTCTGTCACAATATACTCAGCACAGTATAAAGTACAGTCACTTAGGGAGAGTCCCTATATGTCAGTGCTACAGTTCGTTGAGGGCAGAGATGGTAGAGGGCACGAAACTCTTTAGCCTTTAGCCTGCTCTTTTACAGATCAGAGATCTGCATCTATTGATGCTTTGGGTTGGGTTGGTCGAGTTTTAGTGTTTTGTTGAGTGGCTCTGTCCGAGCCACCAACTCAAAGCATCAGTATTAGTTGACCCAGTAATGAGCCTCAACAATCAGCTATCCTTCTCCAGAATCACTTATCCACTTGAAAAAACATGCAACAGTTCGTAAAATACAGCTGAAGCTATTAGCTGATTAATCAGTTACTTTAATTGACATTAATCGTTAGGATTAATTTTTCATGCAAAAACATGTCATGGTTCAACTTCTCAAATGTGAAGATTTGCTGCTTTTCCTTCACATGATTTCAATCATTTTAATTATTGTTTAATAATGTAGATGTTTGCAGATTCATTTATAATGAAATAATTATTACTTGCCCAAAACAGAGAAAATTCACCTCAACAGCTACAATATTAAAATCCTGCTTTGACCTGAATGCATCAGTAATAACAATGCAAATGGTTTAATACATAATAGTATAACAGTCAAAGGGGACATTTTTCTGCATTTAATACTTTTACTTACATTTTTCTGATTATACTTAACATACAGTAAAATGAAGCTTACAGAGCAGCTACAGTGAAGTTCAAGAAGTGAATAAATAGTTAATGCCACTGTTGAACGGAGTGAACAGATGGGCTACCAGTTTCACAACATTCCAAAAGCAAGAAGAGCGTGTTCAGCAAGTGATGTGATATTAAGGTGTGCGCAAGGAACATGCAAATTCTAAATTAAAAGTAAACTGCGGAGCATTGCTGCTACTGTGAAATTTCTCGATTTTTATATCGTGAGAATCAGTGGTGGAAAAGTAACGAAGCTCATTTACTTGAGTACTGTACTTAAGTACAGTTTAAATTGAGTTTTTGTACTTTACTTGAGTATTTGTTATGACTTATGACTCACTTCTGACTTTCACTGCACTACATTTCAAAGACAAATATTGTACTTTAGACTCCACTACATTTCTAGGAGGGTTGTTGTTACTCTGCGTGTTGTAACAGCTGTAATTGGCCACACGCTGTGTTCCTCACAGAAGGAAACCAATCACAGTACCTGCTCTCAACTGGGACTGATGTAAAAGCAGAAATACGTCATCTAGGTGCGCTCTAACAAGTGACGGCAGGAAAAAGACAAAATTAAATCTCAAGATGTTATTATAGTTAGAAAAAGAGAAATAATTCCAGGTAGGCTTTTAATGTTGGATTGTTTTTATCGAGGTGAAAAATACCACATAATAAATGTATATATATATATATATACTGCCCCTGAAGACAGAAAGAAATCTGTTATTTAACAGACTTGGAGAACTCCTTACAGTTTGTTTTAATCTAATTTTATGCAGTGATTTTAATACAGTTACATCAGCAAAACTGTCAGACTGATCATCATTTTGGTAGGTGGTTTCAGAGAGTTACAAGGTTCTGTAAATGCGCTGTGAGAACAATACAGCAAGGTATTGATGTTTAAAAATGTACTTTGTAATACTTCAGTATGTTTAAAAGCAAGTACTGTAGTACTTTAACTGACTGAGCAACTTTCACTTGAAGTTGACTAATATTTGACCAGGAGTATCTGTACTTTGACTCAAGTACTGGGGTACTGGGGTTGACTTTGTCCACCACTGGTGAGAATTCACATTGCTCAATACCATACACAGTCTCCAAGATCTGATTGTAACACTGTTGTTGATGAAATCAATTGGATTTGGTTCATTCAACCTTATTACATACAGTATAGCTTCAGACAGCACTCAGTGTCTAACATTAAGATATACTGCGTTAGAAAAATAATAACTACAGCACTGAATTATATGAACAAAACATCTATAAAATCAGAAGAAAGTAAATATTACGATGACACCCAAAAAACAGACCATACTCACTTAAAAGTAGAAAGTACTTTTATGTTACACAGCATAAACCTGCACAAATTAAAATTGCTGACATTTAAGAAGTATGTGGGAAGGTGTGTTGGAATGATCTAGGTAACAAAAGGTGATGTGCCTGAATGTTCATCCTGTCAAAATGGAAACACACCCAACCCCTCTGCGCATGCGTCTGTAAAAGTTATTCAGCACCTGCTCAGAAGAAAAGGTGAGCAGTAATTATCCTGCACAAGTATCACCAACCAGGAAACGAACCTGCAGTGTTCACCGGTTCATCATGGGGAAGCTGATCCTTTCTCTGACTCTCCTCTACGTGCTCTCCAGCACAGGTAACTCCACTTATTCTTAAATTTGAGTACCTGCGAGGCCAGTGTATCTCTTGGTAATTGGATTGTCTTCTCAGAAATGGGTACTAAGGCAATATAAGAAATGCTTGAATTTAATTTTTTTCATATCATATAACAAAAATTTAAATCAGAAAAGCGAAACGAAAAAGACTTTTTCTCATCGTGAGGCCGGCTGTGATGATTTCATTTAATTGAAGATAAGATAAAACTTTATTAATACCTTAATCTCCTAATTGATTATTAATTCTTGTGCCAGAGGTTGCTCCAAAATTACAGTAACATAAGAATAAAAACATAAAAAACAATAGTGTATTACATACAAAATGAGTGTTAGCAGTGACATTGAAAGTGATACTGGTAGTGATATAGTGAAAGTAAAAAAAAAGTAATTAACATAATATTGCATAATATCAGATCTAATGTACATGATAATAATGATAAAAAAGTACTATTGGACCATATTAAATGTAATATCATACATGAAAAGTAGTAATGAAAAAATTAAAAATAATATTGTACATGATAATGAGTGTAATATTGCTCCTGATAATGGAAAGTAATATTTCACATCATGTTGAAAAAGAAAGTAATAATACAGCAGTAAAGTATTGCTGCACAGAGTATTGGTATTGTTGCGCTCAGTCCTCAGTCCTGTGGGAGGAGTTACTCAGTTTGATGGCCGCTGATAGAAAAGAAATCCTGTGGTGTTCTGTGGTTTACAAGAGAACAGCGCCAACTGTCGTAGTTTTAGTCCAGCTAAAATGTCTTAGTCAAAAATGACGTCAGACTGCTCTGATAGACATCAAACCAAGGACTTTTGTCCTTTCTGTTTTCTAATGATTTTACATTCTGTCTTACGAAATAGCAAATTCAAATAAAACATTAATAAAATATCGCTTATCCCTTATTGAGCATGACATATTTTCAATTTTGGGTTTCAAAACACAACCCAAATAAGTACCTGTTTCTGAGAGGAAAATACAGTGTCCAAAAGATACACCGGTCCGTGTACCGTCCTCTTTTTTGATATTCAACTGAGAATCAAAAATTGGAAAATGAAAAAAAAAAAAAAAGTTATTTCAGGATTTGTTTATGAATCTGACACCAGAATTTATTTATTTATTTATTTTTTTCGTACTTTCAATTTTACACTCAGGGTAAAAATAGGAAAAATTGGCCAAGGAATGAATTGGGTTTTAATATTTGGGCCAATTTGTCTGAGATGTGTGGTCCCGAAGTTGCAATGCCAACCTCAAAGAAGAAGTAGAAGACAGAACAAAATTCTGCACACTCATTGATAAATGGAGGCCTATTTCTCTGATCAACAATGATTATAAAATTATTGCTCTCATACTCGCAAAAAGAATTAAAGTGGTCTCAGACACAAAAATTGATGAGACACAGTCAGGCTTTATGAGAAACAGACATATTTCTAAAAATATTCAGACTTGTCTTGGACATACTAGATTACTCCGATTTGATATCTGAACATAGCTATATCCTCTTTCTAGATTTCTACAAGGCCTTTGATACTATAGAACATCACTTCATCTTTCACTCCTTAGAATCTCTTTTTTTTTTTTGGTTAGGCTATTAAAACTTTGTACACTTATGGAAATAGTTCAATTAAAATGAAACAGCATGACTCCCAAATTCGACCTGAAACGGGGCATTCGTCAGGGGTGTCCGATCTCACCATATTTGTTTTTGCTTTGTACACAAATTCTTGCAACTCACATAACTAATGACAACATACAAGACATCTCTATAGCTGGTAGGGATATCATTATAAGTCAGCCGGCTGATGACACCCCTTTTTTTTAGCAATGCAAATCAGATGCCAGTTGCCCTTGATATAATTAACATCTTTTCTAAAGCTGCAGGCCAATGCATGAACATAAAAAAATGTGATTTTTTGTCTATAAAAGACTTTGACTTGCATGTCATTTGTCATAGTCTTGTCAGGAAAGAAGCTGCATATTTGGGCCTCTCTAAAGAGGCCCTAAAGACCAAAAATCAAGATGTTTTTCTAACTTTGCTCCTATTATCCAAAAGACTCAAAAGAAACTAAATTAACGGTTTCAAAGTGATCTATCCCTGAGAGGTAGAGTCTTGATTACTAAGTCTGAGGGAATATCTAGGCTCACATCTGCAGCTCTTTCCTTACATATTGACAATAAAATCAGTAAAATTATTGATCAGATGCTTTTTAACTTTATCTGGAAGAATTGCACGCACTATATATTTTTTAAAAAAAAAGCGTTGTTGTGAATAATTATGAATCTGGAGGGTTTGGTTACCTGGATTTGGCTATACTAAATTCTACCTTTTAAAATTAATTGGGCAAAGCATTTTCAAATAAAAAAATACATTTCACTATAGAATTTTAGTCCATATTACATGTTCTCTCATTTAGACAAGCTCCCTGTGAAACTATCTGAATTCCATAAGCAGGTCCTTCTAGCCTGGTTCTTGATATACAAGCACAACTTCTCACCACATGGTTATATTATTTGGAACAATAGAGACATTTTATTTAAGAAGAAATCACTCTTCTAAGAAAGGCGGGTTCAGAATCAAATTGTACTGGTGAGTCAGCTGTTCACTAGGGAGGGACTGCTGTTGTCTTAAAGAGAATTTTTATCTGAATACAACCTCATAAATACCTAATCACAGATAATATTAAGGTGGTGTCTTAAAAAATCATTCATAAATGTTACCCTGCACAAGATGTTCTTTTTGTGATGAATATCCTGAAACAGTGCTACATTTATGTTGGCGTTGTTCTCACACCAAGAAACTGTGGACAGACCTTTGCAGATTTATCACTGACCACATTTTCAAAGATTTTGTTTTGTCATGGGAGGACATTGTGCATGGTTTCTTTAAACGCCCGTGGTTGGTTTCTTTTTCATTGTAAATCTTCTATTAATATTGGCAAAATTTTTTATTCACAAAAGTAAATTCACAAACAAAAAACATTTTTTATTGTTTTCTTGAAGGAAACTGAAAGATATATAAGACTTATTACTTTCTCGTCAAACAAAAACATATAATTTACGTATCTCTTTTAATAATTTTATATAATGTATTTTAATGTATCCCTGGAAGACAGGTACAGGGAGTGCCTAGCCCTTATCGGATTAATTTACACCAGGTTGGTTGCTGGATAAATTTCTTTCTCTCTCTCATTAGTCGGGGGTGTGGCTTCTGCTTATGCCAGAGAGCTGTTTCATATGCTTGGAATGATGTGGGGAATAATAAAACCTAAGTAGATTTATGACACATAGTTGAGAAGAAGTATTAAATCAGTTTGACAGACATGTTGTCAGTCACTCATTGACCTAATTAAACTGCAGGCGTGCACATTGCACACATATTTAAAATTTAGTCATATAATCTGACATTGCTGTGGTTAAGATCTGGGTAGGTTTATGGATTTAAAAAAAAACAACACCTGGTTAGCGTTAGTGAAAGACTGTGATCTGAGTTAAAATGATCACTCTCGCGAGATTTTCCGCGGGTCTAGGGTTACCTTTTAGACGCAACCACCTCCCGCTCAACAAGAAAGAGGCCGGTAGAATGGTGTGTACCGATTTTCTGTTTGGAATTTTCTTTCAGATACGAACACAATTTACAAGGTCCAGACCTGTCGTAGAGTCGTGTGCAGTCTGTCTGCCTTTCAAGCTTTTTCACTACTGACTGTAATTTTATTAGTTTGAAGACATTTTGAGTTTGAAAAGTAAATTACACTTCTTTATGTCGACATTATCCTGTTTGACATTTCAAATTATAATATAATTGTAAATTTACATATAAAGCCTCTCATCCTTCATTCAATGATATCACCTGCTGTCAGGTGTATTGGTCGTAGCCTATATGTGCACATGCAGGTTTATGAAGTCTCTGTCCAGGTGAACATCCTCACTTATTCTGTCCTCTGTCTCTGTGATGAAAACTTCCCCTTAACCCTTGATCACCCCTTAATGTGGCGACTGTTTTTTTTTCTTCTCTCTTTTCATTTTCATATCGAGACATTTCCTCTTTATTTCAGTGACAGTCTGACCCTCCAGAAACACAGAATTAACCGCACTCGCTTTTCCCGTTTCTTTGCTTTATCAGGTCTTTTAATTCCACTGCTGACGCTATAATATGACAGGTTTTCCTTTATGGATCTCTGAAAGCAGGACGTCAAACTCCAAACTCATAAAGTTCTCCTTTTTTTTTCTTTGATGCCATTTTCATGAATGAACACTTCCTGACATGGAGCAGGAGGCGCTGCCATGTGGTGTTACTGGGGCGTTAATTATGCTGATTTACATGTCTCGTGGCCCGTTGTTTTCATATTAATCCTGCAACAATCCACTGTGTACATGCACAGAGAGAGGACTTCCAGGTGTGCATATAGTTTAAAATATTTCCTTTATCCCTCTATTTCACACTGGAAATACAAAAACGTGGCTGCATGTTGCAGGCTACGGACACTGAAATACACAGGAGCCCTTTAAACATCCCTGCTCACTCTTGGACTTGCATGAAGCATAAATTATCTATTAACACCATAAACCTCAAAAATACTCACTGATAATATTCTGTATACTCACACAACTCATGCTCGAGCAGGACACAGGTGGTTATTTTAAGGATTTCCTCAGTAGTGGATTACTATGTGAAGCACGACATGCGTTATTTCACTTTCACTTGCTACGTAAATCTCAGACTTGCACTACAGTCTGTTACTCGTACACGCTCATTATATAATATAACCACAAATTAACCTACTAAAATATTAAAGTTGCTATTACAAGTGAACATATATCAGGTTGTGAATGTACAAAATAATAAACAACAAAAATAAAATTAATATATGAGATATGGGGGTGTCTAGTGTCATAATATGCCAAGATCACTGTGGGCCCCACACATGTTTTAGTAATCATGGTGCGCACTGGAAAATAGGGCTCCCGAAAGCCATCGTGTGATTCTAACCCTGAGTCCTGTCAGTGGTAACAAGTAAAGAGCAAACTGCAAAGTTTATCATGGAGGATTTTATGTCGAGGGCTGACGGAGCCGAAGCAACATTTCGCACGAGCTCAAGTTACCACATCAGCAACGCAGGGCAGAGACAGGAAATCAGAGTGGAATCACTTAATATGATACTACAGAAGCGGCATTTTCAGATTCATCGCTGTGCCGATTTCCTGATACACAAGTTTACAGCTCTCTTGTGGAAACAGAGGACACGCCCCCTTTGCGTGTGTGAGAGTGAAAGAGAGAGAGTGAGAGAGAGAAACTTAACCAATAACCCACTTGGTGTAAATTAATCTGATAACATTAAAGGGATAGTTCACCCAAAAATGAAAATTCAGTCATTATCTACTCACCCTCATGCCGATTGAAGGTTGGGTTTAGTCTTTTAGTCCATAAAACACCGCTGGAGTTTCACAGGAAAACAAAGTTGCAGAATCTCCCAAACAATGGAAGTAAATGGTGACCAGTTTTCAAACATAAAAACCCCCAGCAGAATAAAAACAAAAATGCCTCCATACTGCTCATCTGGTGTAATACAAGTCTAAAGCCCCGACATGCCAAGTTGACTAAATGTTATTTACACCATGTTTTTAGTCTATTCATACTGTCTGAACTGTGTGTGTTGTGACGGTGTGCAAACGGAACGTTGAGACTTAAGGAGTCTTGGATTATGCCAGACAGACAGTATGGAGGCATTTCATGGTTTTATTTATTTACTTATTTTTTTCCTCAGTTGTTTTTTACACACCATTCCCCTGTCCCTGCTCACATGCATATAGAATAACAGAAATGTCAATAAAAACAATAATGAGAATGATAATAAGCATACAAATAATGGGATAAAAAAAGTAAATAATAAGAATAATAAAAATAACTAAAATAGGGTTAAAAGCAAAAGATATAAATAAATTAATCAAATAAATGGGTGAATAAAATACTCTACAGCAAAAGTTCCAGCCAGACATCATGATAGGAACATCATCAGTTTTCAATTGACCACTTAACAGACCAATTTCAGTTAGTATAAACAGGGAAGGTAAGCGACTTAGCATATCTAATAATAATGTAGCCAGTGAAATAGTCTGATTTGTATTTGATTGAGCCTCACACAGAAAGATGAGGAATTCATTAGTGAGAGACTGAGACTGACTCACCTAAATCCAATTCCCAAGCAGCCCTGGCTCTATTCCACGTGGGAGCACGTGGAATAGGATCATATTTAGATGTTTTTCAAAACTTTCCCTTCATATGATTCCCTAAGACTTTTTCTCTGTCATTCAGAAGATAGAGGACACAAAATCCAAGTTTGCTTATGTTCCAATATGTGTGACATTTATCCACACTTTTGGGTAAAATGCCTGACAATTTAGAATAATGTAGAGCATGCTTTAAATCATTTTAACTACTACAGCCTCATGCTATTAGGGTTGTGTGAAAGGGTTTTAAACCCAGAGTTTTCAGCCTTTACAGGCCACCAAAACACTTAAGACCTTTGATTGGACATTTGAGATGTGATTATAATTCATTGACTTTTGTTTCTCCTCATTACAGCTGGAGCACTGCAATGTCACACATGCACGGATGAGCAATGTTCAAGCACAGTACCACTTCAGTGCTCGTCAGAGACAATGTGTGTAACAGCTTCCATTCAAGGTAGAGCTTTCTTTATATTCACTACTTTCCAGTGAAACACATACTGCAAAGTTTTGTGTTGTTTTTGTCAACATTAACAATCTGCACTCTGATTTTGTAGGCACTTCATCTGGAACTTCAGGACAGCAAGTCTTCAAGGCGTGTGCATCGTCCTCCCTGTGTCCAGCCACAGGCTCTCAGATATTTTCAGTCAACATCGGTCATTCGAGTGCAGTTGCATCTGCCAATTGCTGCAGCACAGACAACTGCAATGAAGAGACTCTACCTTGTAAGTACAGATGGATAAGTAATTTATTTAAGATAAGAAAAAACATATCTTAAATAGCAGAATTAAACTTTTTTTTAGCTGTAAATTATATTGTTGTACTGTGATGAAACACATCAATGATGGTGTTAATTTTGACATTTCTTAATAAATTTATAAAAATCAGCATTTCATGGTTTGAAAATAGGTTAAAACACCACCTATTTTAAATCATCCTGAAATTTGAAGGGTCAGTGCTGAAATAGTGCCAACCATTTGGGACTGCTCCATATCATGAAATTTATATTTTACAAAAAATAATAGAATAGAATAGAACAGAATAAAATAGAATAGAATATACTTTATTGTCCCCTAGGGGAAATTTGTCATGGACTCACAGTGCATATTAGTAGCTGCCCTTGCAGACAATAAATATACATGCAGACAATAAATATACATGTGACAGCTAGAGACGTACACATACATACACTCATGACACATCCTATAAAAGATTCAAATAAATAAAAATAAAAAATAAAATAAATAAAACGAACCCGGCTAGGATAAAAACAAAAGACAAACAGAACACCAAATTATTGCATGTTAACAATGTTAACATCCTCCCCCAGCCTCCGCTTTTGTGTCAGTCTGTGAAACTACAATCATTTTCAAATATATATTTACCGCAGCCCATCATTCATAGGAGCTTACACTATTTTTTGCTAACCATACTTAGTATTTTTACATTTTGCCACTTTTGAGGGCTGTAGAAGCTCCACCAGACTGCATTCTTTCCCTTGAATTTTGAGCCCATGATAAAGAGCAGGACTACAGCTCAGTACCAGACACTGCATATACAATGGACCGGCATATACGGGTACTTTGCCGAAACATCAGGCAGCTCCCCCATTTGGGGGATAGAAAACTGGGGATCCCACAGACAACAATGCCATTTTATATGCTTTTGAATTACAATTTTGACAAGTTTGTATTATTTCATTTCAAGTTAAAGAAACCTTTGTTTTTTTTAAGGTATTTTTTTTAGGAATTTTTGTGTTTATTGGATAGGACAGCCAGAGCGTAGACAGGAAACAGGGCAGAGAGAGAGGGGATGACACGCAGCAATGGGCCGAAGGCAGGAGTCGAACCAGCGGCCGCTGCAGAGGACTAACAGCCTCTATACATGGGTCGGATGCTCTACCAACTGAGCTAAACGTCCACCCGAAACCTCTGTTTTTTTGACCTGTCTAATAATTATTCTGTGACCTTGCCTGACCTTAAGCATTCACCATATCTTAATAAATTAATGCTGATCAATCAGCCATCATGCTCCTTCAGTCTTCCCTCTTCCAAGTGGGTCAGTGATCCAACACAGTGACCAGACACTGATTATAATGAATTATCAGCTATTGTTAGTCTAAGTATTGTCTGTAATAAACCTGTCAATAAACAATTTCATCTAAGCCAGGCTGAGATTTAGTCAGAGATGACAGACTGATGCTGCTGTACTGTAACATTATAACTGAACTACAGCAGCCTCCCATTCAAGCTAACGTCCTCCATCAGTAGTAACATTTAGAATGTGGAACCAGAGATTGTGATGGACTTGTATGTTTATTTGTTTTTCAACCTGCTACACAGCAGCATTTTCCTCTCTCTCCCATGATATGAAACTGTGAGTTTTCCCCTAGAAGTGGGCATGGCCTTGCCAAGTCAGGCTGGCTGATGTATTGCTGGTGTGATATATACAAAAGCATTTCAATCGCCCCCTGGTGGCGGGCTGCAGTACAGGTCATAAATCCTGCCTCCCCAGTGTTAATGAGTGAGAGATGGGTCAATCTAAAACGTCAAAGTACATGTCAAATTAATTTTTTCCCAAAGAGGGTTTCTGTCATTTTCGATAGTTCTTATCGTGCTGATATTTGTTCAAGTGTTCATTTTTCTGATCAATTTCATTGTAATTATTTTATGTTAAAAACTGGGTTACATGTAGGGCTGCATCTAACAATTATTTTTAAAATGATTAATCTAATAATTTTTGATGGATTAATTGATTAATCGGTTGAGTAATTTGTCGATTAATTCAACAATTTTTTTAAATCATTCAATTATATAACAAATAATTTACCTAAAATATGTATCAAAACTTGTCTTGTTAGTATTTCAGTAATTTATTCAATTATAATCCTGAAAAATAGACACATAAAGCACATTAGGATCATTATTATAGTGGCATATTTTAAAGTTTGTGTAATTTCCACCCTGTTGATTAACCTCCATGTCAGATGCCTGATCAGAAAAATACCGGACCTCAAATTCAAAAGGAGCTGTAATGCATATTCATTTATTAACTAATCAAAGTCAGCCCTTCACCGAACTGGAAAATAAGTTTTTTGACTTAAAACTTAAACTTGTTGTGACATGGAGCTACTTCATCACTTGAGTCATATGCAGGTAAGATGATCATTGGCACTGTGTTTTTGCATCAGTGTGGGCCATGGAAAAGACGAAACGGACGGAAAAATGAACTACACACAGTCTTCAAAAAATGGGCGAATAACAGCATTAGATCACATATGGTATAAAGTTAACAGTAGCGATGCAGACATCACTTTAAACAACAGGGTGATGAAGAAACATCTAGAAAATCTATCTTAAGTGACTTCTGCTAACAGAAACATGATCCACGTGTTGATAATCCTCATACATCATGCTGGGGTGCTGACATAAAGTAAACAGGACGATGCTGCTGTCTCGCTGCAGGAGGAGGACAGGTCGCTCTGTGCTTCACTCCCAGCACTTTTGTGGAGCAATTTCACTGTTGTGATAACACATATCCAGTTTGTGGAGCTAATGAGAAATGAACTGTTGCATCTTTGCCCTAAAATACTCCCTCACTTTAGGTGATCGTGTTGAGACTTGCCCTCCGCAGCTTGTTCTCTGGATGAATACACGCAGCAATTAATAGTGACGCGTCGATACACATTATGCACATTGGAATACTTAATCGATGACTTTGATTACATCGACGAATCGCCCCAGCCCTAGTTACATGTCATGATTGACAGCTGAGCTCTGCTTGCGATTGAGTCAGCTTGCTGTGTGGATGGGAACTGGAAAGCGCAGGTCCAACGCTCGTCACTACTGGGAAGACTCTGGCTCCAAATGAAGTCACCAGCGCAAGATGGCAGCGCTCATATCCGGGACATATTGGCTATGGTTTTGAACAGTGGGAGGACATAGAGACACATCACCAGAATACTGTGTCTTTATTCCGTCTCATGTCCATGTGAAAGTTATGGATGCGGAACAGGAGAGGTGGAACAGTTTTGTTTCACACCTGATCCAAGAAGAAACAGCTGAATCTATGTCTGCGTAAAAGGGTAAGTTGGCAGAGTGGGTCAGTCGTGTGACATTTGATGACATGTTTATATGTGGGACCCACGACTGGGGCATTTAAAAAACAGCTAGTAATGGTGAGCAGCTAATACAAAGAAGAGAAGAAAAGTGAATGAAAAGGTCTGAAAATTGGGGAGACAACAAGTACGGAATGCTGCTTGCCCTGAGAGCCAAGGACAAGATTAGCCACCACATCAAGGGAATGGTAAAGGATGGCCTGTTTTTAGAAAAAAGTTGGAAAAAAGCGCATTTTTTCTAGAGACAAGAGTTAAGTCACTAGCAAACTTAAGAGTCTCTGCAAAAAGTTCCACAAAGTTAATGACCACGAGGACTTCCATATGGACTGGCCATATTTTGACCTGTGCCATTGGATTTGGGGGACCAGCCACTTGGATAATCCAGTTTCTCTGCTGGACAACATGGAGGAGCCCACACCGACTGGAGCCATTCCCGACGTGTCTCTCTCCTCCAGCAGCAGTGCTGACACAGAGGAGGCTGGCAGCCTGGACACGGAGAAAAACAGATTCAGTGCTTCACAGCCAACCAGGTAAAGAGCCACATCGGTAACGCTTGTGTTCTATTGTTCTCTAGAATGCCCCCCGCCAAAGAAAAGACAGAAACTAACAAAGGCCCAGGTGGTTAAGAAAGAGATAAAGGACGTTCTACAGGTGATGGACCATGAGGGTGAGGAGAGCGAGCGCCTTTGTCTCAGAAGACAAAGGGCCCATGAAGATGAGTTGAGGAGAAAAGCACAGGAGGCCTACAGACAGGAGTGAGCAGAACAGATGAATGTCTTAAGCAACATGTTTCGGGACATTCAACACGAGATGCAGAGCCAGGCCTCGCTTCTGCAGGACCTCGTCTCACACATGCCAGCTCCTTCCCCACAGTGCCCAGCTCCACAAACCCCAGCTAGACACCACCCAGCTCCTGCACCCCAAAGACAGAACTGCTCTCCCCCATCCTGTTACCACCACCACACAGACAATACACAACTCTGTCAACCCACCTTCTTCCCCCTCCTTTCTGCAGCCAATATGTTCTCATTCCAACTCATCACATACTGATGATATGTCACTGCCCGTCATTGTCTGACACGAAAGCACAGTATACCCAGTAATGGCTGTTTCTGATGCGGTCAGCCTCTTCTGACGTGATTAATGCGGTGAAATAGTCACAGTTTGGCTAGATTTAGGAATAAAAACTACTTGTTAGGTCTAGGCACAAAAAACTGCTTATTTAGGTTTAGGCAGAAAAAGTGCTTGGTTAGGTTTAGGCACAAAAAATTGTTAGGTTTAGACAGAAAAAACAGATGAGTATTGTCCACATATGTATGAGTCGCTAAGAGGCGCTGACAAATTGTCTGTTTGTGATGAGCTGAGGAGTAATGAGAATGAGAGGAATGAGACCAGCTGCTTGAGTTTTAGTTATTCACACACCTTGTTTTCCACAATTTGAAAATGTATACATGTCATTTTAATCAATAAAATAATTCTCTTGATCCCTTCTGTTTCTTTTATTCATTCACAACCATTCTTGCATCAGTGCATAATCAGTGCTGGAACAACTAAGGATGTTTACTTTAGGTTTTGTACTTCACTTGAGTCTTTTCATTCCCAGACACTATCACAGCAGATTACTCCTAAATGAAAACAGTCATTACATTACTTCGTAACAAAATCATTCAAAACGACTTCACCTCAACCAACTACAACAGCAAAGTCTTGCTTTTACATTAATGTATGATAAAATATACAAGCCACAGGGGGCATTTCTCTGTATTCACTACTTAAATAGAGGATCTGAATACTTACACCCATATATTATGAAGCATTCATCTGCATGTGTTCACATTGTGTAATGAAAATGCCAGCCACCTTGGTTCAGTCATTTCCTTCTTTTAGCCTCTAAAACCCAGTGATCTTAATAAATACAAATGAAACATTGTATCTGTTGTCTTTCTTTCATAAACAGAAAAGTGACTGCAATCAGCTTATTGCATTAAAGTAAAAGTTTAGAAGCATGTTGGCTTCAGCGATCAATTTAAAGAAAGTTAAACTAAACTAAAAGTCTACACAATTCATAACATACAGTCAAATTTCTGCCCCTTTCCTGCAGCTGATGATGAATAAAATGTCAATGGGTGCAGAGAGCACTGTGATTCATGTGTGTTTGTAATGATTCATTATATTCATCAATTTATTCATTGATTATGGTTAGAGTATTTAATCTGTTACTTTGGGTGAACACTGTGCCATATATAGTGTAGCAACCAGCTCTGCTGTCATGACAATAATCGCATGTTAACCACAGCTTATGAGGCTCATATTGACCGGTGTGGAATAGTGCACGCCTACACCAGCTGCTGGTTGCACTGTAGTAATGCAGGACATACACAAAATAGCTGCTGTCTTATACAGTATTGGGCTGTAATATATTACTCAGTAGATAATAATATTACTCAGTAAGCCTTTACTTACTTACTTTACTTATTACTGTAATATTATTACTTTACTCAGTAATATGTAGTGTAAGGAATTACAATTTCCAAAACAGTAATAATATTACAGTTACTAATCAAGTAACTGTGAGTTACTGAGTTACTTTTTCTCACATGAAGACAGCTGGTGTTTGATTTTCCATCAGGTACTACTACAGGTTACTTTAATAAAATATATATAGAAACTGATTTGGTGATGATTACAGTAATTCTGATGTATCTCACCTCAAACACTGTCATATCATTTAGTTAAGGTTTTAAAACACTGTTAAAAACCAAATACCCCCTGCCAGTGGATGCCACTGGCAGATGTTTGTCCGTCAACACAAATCAACTCAAAAGTAGTAGTCGAAAAGTATTTAACTTTAGCTCATGACCAAACTCAAATGCAACGTCAACAAATTATTTCAAGCAATGCGTGACTAAGAACAAGTCACACCCAAGCAAATCACATCAGTGACAGCTGGTATTAAACACAGAACCAGACAAACATGTCATAAACCAATATATGTATTCTGCTGTTTTTTAACCTTAGCAATCAGTATCAGCCACAGTTGGCCTGTCTCTGGGGGATGATCTTACCTTTCTGGCTAGACCTGACCTCTCACTAGTTCAGAGAAGAGTGAAATAGAACTTTTGTTGGAGTTTTAATTAGGTTTTATAATGATATGGTGTTCACAAGTCTCAAAAAGGAAGAATACAAAAAAGGAATGAAGAAAAAGTCAAAAAAGATTAAAACACATTAACACAAGGTCTCTGGAAACCAAAAGAAGAACAAGCCCTCCCTCTCTAGCTTTTTGTCTCCTTCCTCCCAGTTCTTCGCTAAACCAACCCATGTTGACTTCTAGATATGGTAATTACACATAGAAATACATTGTACACATAATAAAACTGTTAGGAAGTATCCAAAAAAAAAAAAAAAAGAAAAGAAAAGAAAAGAAAAACTCTCACACATACACATACACTTCATAGAAACATTTAAAACCAACAAAAGGTCAGACCAGTTAATGTCTCACAGGAGAATTAGCGTGACTTGAACAATTAAAGAAAACTATGACAGGTATTCAGAGACGGGTCATACAACATAATGGGCGCGCCTTCAGTTTCAGTAATTAATGTTACACAACAGTGATTGCATCGCAATGTGAGACGCTACTTTTGCTAACAACAAAGATTGTGTAGAAGTTTGCAGGTCATACTGTAGTGGCTGTGTGTGTCATGTTCAGAACTGCACAGCACTTCTCATAACTGCCTTCAGATGCTGTAAGGATTTCATGAGCTGAAGCAAAACCTTACATATGTAAGCATATACTGTATCTTAAAAGCCAGTAATAATATCAAAGTTCAAGGTCAGTTAAGGCCTAACAGGTCTGTGGTATATATGGCACAATATTAACCCAAAGTAGGAGATTAAGTAACCTAATCTTAATCGATAAATAAACTAACGGATGTAAATGTATCATTACATACACACATTACTACACTCCTTTTACCCAATGACATTTTATTCACAATAAGTTGTAGGAAAGTGGCAGAAATATGACTGTACAGTATGTTATGAATTATGCTCGTTATTTAGACTATTTGTTTAATTTCGTTTTAAATTTGTTGAAACTTGACCGCTGCAGCCAACACGCATCAAAATGGTTTAAAATGCTCAAATTTTACTTTGAAGGCCAACTGCCTGTTTCTGGCTCTTGGCTTACTTCTTCAGTTTTCATTGTATAAATTTGGTAATGGCACATGCTGATCACCATCACTTTTCTGTTTAAGAAAGAAAAACAAAGGTGTAAGATTAACGATTGAACCGAAGTGATTGGCATTTTTCATTATACAATGTGAACCACTACAACTGAATTATGTTTTATTTACATACCCCACTTCAGTTTAATCTCTTTTCCTGGCTGAAACTTTGCTTTCAGCATAGCAAAAACATATTGGTCAATGACTTTTTCTGTACCAGCACTGTGTACAGGTTAAGGCCGAATAGTAATTTCTTGTTGCCATGGTATCAAAAGATATATCGAGAATTGTTTTTTTTTAGTTTTTTAAAAAATACAGATATTGTATCAATGTTTACAATTCTGGTATCGTGACAAGCCTACCTTGCACTGAAATAAGTTACTACATTTTCTGACGCTGAAACGGGGACAAATCAAGTCCTACCAAAAAAAAAAAAAAAAAAAAACAACTTTAAAAAGTATTAAGGATAAAGAATAAGGATAAGGATTTATATATATGACATTCAGTATATGCTATCTATAAAATGTTTTGTTTGCTTTAATGTTTAATGTTTTTAATTTCTAAACTTGCTCTGTGTCAGAAATACTCTTGTCCCAGATGAGAATTCACATCTTCAAACAATTTAAAAACATGTTAAAAGCCTTCAAAAAACTCTAAAACTGACAATACCCACAGAAACAGATACCAATACCTGATGGTACCTACTGGAATACTGCTAAACTTTCTATTTTTTGACAAATTCATTAAATAATATTGCTATCATATGGTCTCAACCATAACATGTCAACTCTGTAGCCCTTCTAAATCAAAGCTAATCTACATTTAATAAAAAAATATATCACTGGGAGTTTGGCCTGTTACAAGGTTTAACAGCCAAGAGTTTGATCTTTTAACGCATATTTTCTCAGCATAATTGAAGAGTAAAAATCAAACTCAGTTCTTAAGACTATACAATATATTGTGTAGAACACAACAAGTGACAACAATATCCGATACAAAAGTGGTAGAAATGTAATTTTGCTTGGCCAGGCACCTCCAGTGACCTTTGAGATGTCCAGAACGTACCTTTACCTGAGGGAAATCTTGAAAAGGGAACTTTCCCTAGTAACAGTATTTTTACAGAGCAGTATATCAGCACCACTGATTTTATGCTATATTCATCACTGTGATTGCACCATGTATGGTTACATGTGGCAAATGAACTTGACTGCTCTTTGGCCTTTCTGCAGATGGGTGAATTGACTAAAGCCCCAGGCCAACTCATGTACAGATTGGTGAAGATGGAACAACAAAAAGACTCAGTGTATATATCAATATGAAAAACATTAAGATCTACATATGAAGGACATTTGTTGTTACAGTGCCATCTTTGGCATCAGCACACATTGGATACCCCTGTTCGGCAACGTCGTCCATTGTCTCCTGAAGATGTGTGTTGCTCGGCATGTCAATAAAATGTACAAATATCCTCTTCAGGACTGCAATAATTTGGTGTACCAGCACACCCATAGTAGCAACACAGAGACCAAATATACAACAATGGAGTGGTATTCACATGTTGTAGACGATGCGCAACAACTTTGCATAATTTCCATACTTAAAAAGAGCACAATGCCCAGTTTTCCTGCCATTGCTGTTTAGAAAGGTCCCTGCATAACATGTGTTTTATACTTCACACCACACTGTTGTGTTACACATCAAGAACATCACGTCTGTTTCACCCCTTTTGCTTTCGCAACACTGGCATGCTATATAAAATGACACTGGTGCAGCTTTGTGCCAATGGTGCTTGGTTCAGTTTAAAAAAGAGTAAAGCCAGTGTGAAGTCGAGCTGGCGTAGAGGTGAGGCTTCGTTACGGTGCTATTGGTGGACAGCGGACTCTATGTTTCCACTGTTTATCTGCAGAGACAGAGAGTCTGTCAGCAAGAGGCCATGATTGGCTAGCTCTGACTTCAGGCTTTTATTATTAAACTGAGCAATGATCAATTTGGCCATAAGAGCACACCCTCCGACAGTGATTGGACTGTCACTTTTGTGCACTTTTTTAGCAGTTTTAAAATTATGCAGTTGGTAGACCTAGACCTAGTGCACTTTTACAATATACAATTATAATGTAATATTATAAATTATAACAGATGGCATCCAGCCATCTTCTGACTTTTATTATAATTTTGCAAAGCTTTAAAGTAGTCTCTTCCTCAAATAAATGATATTTTCTGTTTCAGTCCCTGGTCTTCAGACAGATAACAGCCTACAGTGTTTCTCTTGTGATGCCACCACCTCTCAATGCACAAGTCCATTGCAATGCAAGGGAGTGGAGAACATCTGCTTTCAAGCGAGTGGTGAGTCCTTATGATACATAGTTTAACAAAGTATGTCTCTAATATGTCAAATACCTCAAATATTGGGTTTCCAAGACTTGAGATTTGGAAAATAAACCAGTGGATTAAAGTAATGAAATACATTAAGTCAAGTACTTGAATTTTGTAAGAGGAGGAAGATTTGAGGAACTTTACAGCTATTATTTTGATTATATGTTAATTTATACTTCAAATCAACTATATTTCAGACGTAGATATTGTACATTTCACTATACTTATGACAGCTGTAGTGATTAGCCATGATGTACTTTAAGTTATAATCATCTGAGAAAAAATATATATAGCTACACATTAGAATTATGCCCTCCTCAGCCACTTACTTATCAGTACATATAAAGCAGAAAGAAAGGGGATCATTTTGTAAAATAACAACTTTTCCTAACTGCCTTTGTGTGAATGTAGAACAGTATTTTTACATTGTGCTATTGTTTATTTTAATCAAGTGAGAGAAAGGAAACTGACTAACAACAATATAGACTGTATAGTAAAAGCGATTTTCCATCTGCAGTGACAAATGGGACTAGCACCTCTCCAGCATTTGGCTGTGGATCTACCAACCTGTGTGCAGTTGCTCCCAGTCTGGGTAGCCTACCCTTCCTACAAAGTGTTGGTAAAATCAGCAGTGGACCATCCTGTTGTGGGACCAATTTATGTAACACTGTCACAACAACAGTTTCAACACTGGTTGGAGAAACTGCTACCCAAAAAACAACTTCCAACCAAACAACAAGTGCTGCCCAAACAGTAACTGTGGGTACCACAACATCAACAACAGCAATCCCGACAACAACAACTGTGGCTGCCACAACAACCACTGCTGGCACCACAACAACAACTGCAGACAGTGCAACCACAACAACTGCAACCCCGACATCAACCATGGGTGCCACCAAAACAAGTGTGGGTGCCACAACCACAACTGCTGCTCCAAGCACAACTGCTGGTACCACAACAACAAGTGCTGTCTCGACAACAAGTGCTGGCACCACATCAACAAGTGCAGCTCCGACAACAACTGTGGGTTCCACAACAACAAGTGCAGCTCCGACAACAACTGTGGTTCCACAACAACAAGTGCAGCTCCGACGACAGTAGGTTCTACAACAACAACTGCAGGCACCACAACAACAACTACTGCCCCAACTACAAGTGCTGGTACCACAACATCAACAACAGCAATCCCGACAACAACAACAACAACTGTGGCTGCCACAACAACCACTGCTGGCAGTGCAACCACAACAACTGCAACCCGACATCAACCGTGGGTGCCACCACAACAAGTGCGGGTGCCACAACCACAGCTACTGCTCCAACAACAACTGCTGGTACCACAACAACAAGTGCTGCCTCGACAACAACTGCTGGCACCACATCAACAACAACTGCAAGCCCGACAACAACTGTGGGTTCCACAACAACAAGTGCAGCTCGACAACAACTGTGGGTTCCACAACAACAAGTGCAGCTCCGACAACAGTGGGTTCTACAACAACTGCAGGCACCACAACAACAACTGCAGGAACCACAACAACAACTACTGCCCCAACTACAAGTGCTGGTACCACAACATCAACAACAGCAATCCCGACAACAACAACAACAACTGTGGCTGCCACAACAACCACTGCTGGCAGTGCAACCACAACAAGTGCAACCCCGACATCAACCGTGGGTGCCACCACAACAAGTGCGGGTGCCACAACCACAACTACTGCTCCAACAACAACTGCTGGTACCACAACAACAAGTGCTGCCTCGACAACAACTGCTGGCACCACATCAACAACAACTGCAACCCCAACAACACTGTGGGTTCCACAACAACAAGTGCAGCTCGACAACAACTGTGGGTTCTACAACAACAACTGCAGGCACCACAACAACAACTACTGCCCAACAACAACTGCTAGTACAACAAGTGCAGCTCCGACAACAACAGTGGGTTCTACAACAACAACTGCAGGCACCACAACAACAACTACTGCCCCAACAACAACTGCTAGTGCAACAAGTGCAGCTCCGACAACAACAGTGGGTTCTACAACAACAACTGCAGGCACCACAACAACAACTACTGCCACAACAACCACTGCTGGCAGTGCAACCACAACAACTGCAACCCTGACATCAACCGTGGGTGCCACCACAACAAGTGCGGGTGCCACAACCACAACTACTGCTCCAAAAACAACTGCTGGTACCACAACAACAAGTGCTGCCTCGACAACAACTGCTGGCACCACATCAACAACAACTGCAACCCCGACAACAACTGTGGGTTCCACAACAACAAGTGCAGCTCCGACAACAACTGTGGGTTCTACAACAACAACTGCAGGCACCACAACAACAACTACTGCCCCAACAACAACTGCTAGTACAACAAGTGCAGCTCCGACAACAACAGTGGGTTCTACAACAACAACTGCAGGCACCACACAACAACAACTACTGCCCCAACACCAACTGCTAGTACAACAAGTGCAGCTCCGACAACAACAGTGGGTTCTACAACAACAACTGCAGGCACCACAACAACAACTACTGCCCCAACAACAACTGCTAGTACAACAAGTGCAGCTCCGACAACAACAGTGGGTTCTACAACAACAACTGCAGGCACCACAACAACAACTACTGCCCCAACAACAACTGCTAGTACCACAACATCAACAACAGGAATCCCGACAAGATCAACAACTGTGGGTGCCACAACAACCAGTGCTGGACCCACAAATGCTGCTGGTGCCACAACAACTGCTGCCACCTCATCAACAACAACTGCAACCCCAACAACAACTGTGGGTTCCACAACAACAAGTGCCGCTCCGACAACGACAGTGGGTTCTACAACAACAACTGCAGGCACCACCACAACAAGTGCGGGTGCCACAACCACATCTACTGCTCCAACAACAACTGCTGGGTTCCACAACAACTAAAGTGCTGCATCGACAAACAACTGCTGGGCACCACATCACAACAACTGCAAGCCCGACAACACTGTGGGTTCACAACAAACAAGTGCAGCTCCGACAAACAACTGTGGGTTCACACTACAAGTGCAGCTCCGACAAACAACTGTGGGTTCCACAACAACTAGTTTGCGCTCCGACAACAGTGGGTTTACAACCAACTGCAGGCACAACAATAACAACGGCAGGAACCACAACAAAACAACTTACTGCCCCAACTACAAGTGCTGTACCACAACATCAACAACAGCAATCCCGACAACAACAACAACATAACTGTGGGCTGCCACAACAACCACTGCTTGGTGCCAACAACAACAAAATGTGGCAGTGCAACCACAAACAACTGCAACCCCGACATTCAACCGTGGGTGCCACCACATCAAGTGTGGGTGCCACAACCACAACTAATGCTCCAAACAACAACTGATGGTTACCACAAAACAACAAGTGCTGCTATACCAGCAACTGCTGGCACCACATCAACACACTGCAACCAAGGACAACAACTGTGGGTTCCACAACATCAAGTGCAGCTCCCGACAACAACCGTGGGTTCTACAACAAACAAACTGCAGCACCACAACAACAACTACTGGCCCCAACAACAAATGCTAGTACAAACAAGTGCAGCTCGACAACAACAGTGGGTTCTACAACAAACAACTGCTGGGCACCACAACAACAAAACTACTGCCCAACAACAACTGCTTAGTACAACAAGTGCAGCTCGACAACAACAGTGGGTTCTACAACAAACAAACTGCATGCACCACAACAAACAACTACTGCCCCACAACAACTGCTAGTACCACAACTCAACAACAGAATCCCGACAAGATCAACAACCTATGGGGCTGCCCCAACACCAGTGCTGGACCCACAATTGTGCTGGTGCCACAAAAACTGATGGCACACAATCAACAAAAAACTTGCAACCCCACAACAAAACTGTGGGTTCCGACAACAAGTGCCGCTCGACAACGGACAGTGGGTTCTACGAACAAACAACTGCAGGCACCACCACAACAAGTGCTGCCTCGACACAACTGCTGGCACCCACATCAACAAACAAACTGCAAGACGACAAACAACTGTGGTGTTCTACAACAACAAGTGCAGCTCCGCAACAACTGTGGGGTTCACAAAACAAACAAGTGCAGCTCCGACAAACAGTGGGTTCTACAACAACTGCAGCACACAACAACAACTGCAGGAACCACATCAACAACTACGCCCCAACTACAGAGCTGGTACCAACAACATCAACCAACAGGCAATCCCGACACAACAACAACAACTGTGGCTGGCCACAACAACACTGCTGGTGCCATGCCACAACAACAACTGCATGGCCAGTGCAACCACACAAGTTGCAACCCCGACATCAACCGTGGGTGCCAACCACAACAAGAGTGCGGGTGCAACAACCACAACTACTGCTCCAAACAACAACTGCTGGTACCACAACAAGGGCTGCCTCGACAACAAACTGCTGGCACCACATCAACAACAACTGCAGCTTCCGGCAACTAACAGTGGGTTATACAACAAAAACTGCAGGCTCCACAACAAACAACTACTGCCCCAACAACAACTGCTAGTACAACAAGTGCAGAAGCTCCGACAACAACAGTGGGTTCTACAAACAACAACTTGCAGGCACCTCAACAAACAACTACTGCCCCAACAAAAACTGCTCGAGTACCACAACGTTCAACAACTGGAATCACGACAAGATCAACAACTGTGGGTGCCCCAACCAACCAAGTGCTGGACCCAAAAATGCTGCTGGTGCCACAACAACTGCGCCACCTCATCAACAACAACTGCAACCCCAACAACAACTGTGGTGTTCCCAACAACAAGTGTCGCTCCGGACAACGACAGTGGTTTACAACAACAACTGATGGGCCACCACCACGGACAAGTGCGGTGGTGCCGACAAAACCACAACTACTGCGCCACAACAACTGCTGGTACACTACAAACAAGTGCTGCCTCGACAACAAACTGCTGGCACCACATCAACAGACAACTGCAAGCCCGACAACAACTGTGGGTTCCACAACAACAAGTGCAGCCTCCGACAAAACTGTGGGGTCACAACAACAAAGTGCAGCTCCGACAACATACTGTGGGTTCAATACAACAAACCAGTGCCAGCTCCTACAACAGGGGGTTCTACAACAACTGCAGGCAAACAATATACAACGGCATGGAACCACAACAACAACTACTGCCCCAACTACAAGTGACTGGGTACACAACATCAAAAACAAGCAATCCGACAACAACAACACACACCAACTGTGGCTGCCACAACAACCATGCTTGGTGCCAAACAACAACTGCTGGGCAGTGCAACCACAACAACTGCAAACCGGACATCAAACGTGGTTGCCACCACAACAAGTGTGGGTGCCACAACCACAATACTGCTTCCAACAACAACTGCTTGGTACGCACAACAACAAGTGCTGCATCGACAACAACAGCTGGCTCCACATTCAACAACACTGCAACCCGACAACAACTGTGGGTTCCACAACAACAAGTGCAGCTCTCGACAACAAACTCGTGGGTTCTACACCCCCCCCCTCTACAACAACTGGCGAGGCACCACAACAACAATACTGCCCAACAACACCTGGCTAGTTACAACAACGTGCAGCTCCGACAACAACAGTGGTTCTACAACCAACAACTGCAGGACCACACAAACAACTTACTGCCCCAACAACAACTGCTAGTACAACAAGTGCGAGCTCTGGACAACAACAGTGGGTTCTACAACAACAACTGCAGGGCACCACAACAACAACTACTGCCCACAACAACTGCTAGTACCACGAACATCACACAGGAATCCCGACAAGATCAACAAACTGTGGGTGCCCCAACAACCAGGAGTGCTGGACCCACAAATGCTGCTGGTGCCACAAACAAACTGCTGGCACCACATCAACAACAACTGGGCAACCAACAACAAACTTGTGGGTTCCACAACAAGTGCCGCTCTCCGGACAAAGACAGTGGGTTCTACAACAACAACTGGCAGGCACCACCACAACAAGTGCTGCCTCGACAACAATGCTGGCACCACATCAACAACAAATCTGCAAGGCCGACATCAATGTGGGATTCTTCAAAACAGTGCAGCTACCTGACAACAACTGTGGTTAACAACAACAAGTGCAGCTCCGACAACAGTGGGTTCTTACAACAAGCTGCAGGCACCACAACAACAAATGCAGGAACCACAACAACAACTACTGCCCCAACTCAAGTGCTTGGTACACAACATCAACACAGCAATTCCCGACAAACAAAAAATCAACAAACAACTGGTGGCTGGCACAACAACCACTGCTGGTGCCACAACACAAATGCTGGCAGTGCAAACACAACAAGTGCAACCACGACATCAACGTGGGTTGCCACCACAACAAGTGCGGGTGCAACAACCAAACTACTGCTCAGACAACAACTGCGGGTTACCACAACAAGTGCTTGCCTCGACAACAAACTGCTGGCACCACATCAAAACAACAATGCAGCTGACCGACAACAACAGTGGGTTCTACAACAACAAACTGCAGGCACGCACAAAACAAACAACTTACTGCCCCAACAACAACTGCTAGTACATCAAATGCAGCTCCGACAACAAACAGTGGGTTCTACAACAAACAACTGAGGCACCACAACAACAAACTACTGCTCCAACAACAACTGCTAGTACACAACATCAACAAACAGGAATCCGACAAGATCAAAAAAACTATGGGTGCCACAAACCAACCAGTGCTGGACCCACAAATGCTGCTGGGTGCCACAACAACTGCTGCCCACCTCTCAACAACAACTGCAACCCCAACAACAACTGTGGGTTCACAACAACAAGTGTCGCTCCGACAACGGAAGTGGGTTATCTACAAACACAACTGCAGGCACCACCACGACAAGTGCGGGTGCCACAACCACAAACTACTGCTCAACAACAACTGCTTGGGTACCACAACACAAGTGCTGCCTCAGACAAACAACTGCTGGCACCACATCAACAACAACTGCAAGCCCCGACAGACAACTGTGGGTTCCACAACAACAAGTGCAGCTACGACAACAACTGTGGGTTCCACAAAAAACAAGTGCAGCTTCCGACAACAACTTGGGGTTTCCACAACAACCAAGTGCAGCTCCGAAACAACAGTGGGGTTTTACAACAACTGCAGGCACCACAACAACAAACTACTGCCCAACAACAACATGCTAGGTAAAAAAGTGCAGCTCCGACAACAACAGTGGGTTCTACAACAACAACTGCAGGCACACAACAAAACTACTGCCCCAACAACAACTGCTAGTACCACAACATCAACAACAGGATCGGACATGATCAACAACTGTGGGTGCTCCCAACAACCAGTGTGGACCCACAAATGCTGGCTGGTGCCACAACAATGCTGGCACCACATCAACAACAACTGCAACCCAACAAACAACTGTGGGTTCCACAACAAGTGCCGCTCGGACAAAGGACAGTGGGTTCTACAACAACAACTGCAGGCACCACACAAACAAGTGCTGCCTCGACAAAATGCTGCACCCATCAACAACAACGCTAGCCCGACAAAATGTGGGTTCTACAACAACAAGTGCAGCTCCCCGACAACAAACTGTGGGTTCCACAACAACAAGTGCGAGCTCCGACAACTGTGGGTCTACAACACTGGAAGAGCACCACAACAAAACAACTGCAGGAACCCACAACAACAACTACTGCCCCACTACAACGTGCTGGGTACCACAACATAAACACAGCAATCCCGACAACAACAACAAACAACAACTGTGGCTGGACAGCACAAACCATGCTGGTGCTCACAACAACAACTGTGGCAGTGCAACCCAACAAGTGCAACCCCGACATCAACGTGGGTGCCACCACAACAAGTGCGGGTTGCAACAACCACAATACTGCTCCAACAACAAACTTGCACGGGTACCTCAAACAAGTGCTGCCTCGACAACACCTGCTGGCACCACATTCACACAACAACTGCAGCTCCGACAACAACAGTGGGTTCTACAACAACAACTGCAGGCACCACAAACAACACTACTGCCCCAACAACAAAACTGCTAGTACAACAAGTGCAGCTCGACAACAACAGTGGGTTCTACAACAACACAAAAACTGGGCCCCCCCCAATAGGCACCACAACAACAACACTACTGCCCCAAAACAACTGCTAGTACCACAAATCTAAACAAAACAGGAATCCCGACAAGATCAACAACTGTGGGTGCCACAAAACCAGTGCTGGACCACAAATGATGCTGGTGCCACAACAATGCTGCCACCTCATCAACAACAACTGCAACCCCTAACAACAAACTGTGGGTTCCACAACAACAAGTGTCGCTCCGACAACGAAACAGGGACGGTGTTCTACAACAAACAACTGCAGGCACCACCACGACAACGTGCGGGTGCCACCAACCATAACTACTGCTCCAACAACAACTGTGGTAACCACAACAACAAGTGCTGCCTCGGACAACATCTGCTGGCACCTCATCAACAACAACTGCAAGCCCGACAACAAACTGTGGGTTCCACAACAACAAGTGCAGCTCCGACAACAACTGTGGGTTCCACAACAACAAGTGCAGGCACCGACAACAACTGTGGGTTCCACAACAACAAGTGCAAGCTCCGACAACAACAGTGGGTTCTACAACAACTGCAGGCACCACAACAACAACTACTGCCCCAACAACAACTGTGAGTACAACAAGGCAGCTCCGGACAAAACAGTGGGTTCTACGAAACAACAACTGCAGGGCACCACAACAAACAACTACTGCCCCAACACTAATGCTAGTACCACAACATCAACAAACAGGAAATCCCGACAAGATCAACAAACTGTGGGTGCTCCAACAAACCAGTGCTGGACCCTCAATGCTGCTGGTGCCACAACAACTGCTGGCACACATCAACAACAACTGCAACCCCAACAACAACTGTGGGTTCCACAACAAGTGCCGCTCCTACACGACAGTGGGTTCTACAACAACAAACTTGCAGGCCACCACCTCACAAGTGCTGCCTCCGACAACATTGCTGGCACCACGATCAACAACAACTGCAAGCCCAGAAACAACTGTGGGTTTTACAACAACAAGTTGCGCTCCGACAAACAACTCGTGGGTTCCACAACAACCAAGTGCAGTTCCGACAACAGTGGGTTCTTTCAACAACTGCAGGGCGCCACTACAACAACTGCAGGAACCCACAACAACAAACTACTGCCCCAAACTACAAGTGGCTGGTACCACAACATCAACAAACAGCAATCCCGACAACAATCAACAACAACAAACTGTGGCAGCACAACAACCACTTGCTGTTGCCACAACAAAATACTGCTGGCAGGCAACCACAAACAAGTGCAACCCCGACATCAACCGTGGGTGCCCACCACAACAAAAGTGCGGGTGCAACAACCACAAACTACTGCTCCATCAACAAACTGCTGGTACCACAAAACAAAGTGCTGCCTCGACAAAACAAATGCTTGGCACCAACATCAACAACAACTGCAGCTCCGACAAAACAGTGGGTTCTACAAAACAAACAACTGGCAGGCACCACAACAACAACTACTGCCCCAACAACACTGCTAGTACAACAAGTGCAGCTCCGACAACAACAGTGGGTTCTTCAACAACAACTGCAGGCACCACAACAACACTTACTGCCCCAACAACAAAACTGCTTAGGTACCACAACATTCAAACAACAGGAATCCCGACAAGATCAAACAACTGTGGTTGCCACAACACCAGTGTCTGGACCACAAATGTGTTGGTTGCCACAACAACTGCTGCCACCTCATCACAAACAACTGCACCCCCAACAAACAACTGTGGGTTCCACAAACAAACAAGTGTCGCTCCGGACAACGACATTGGGTTTCTACACAACAACATGCAGCACCCCACGACAAGTGCGGGTGCCACAACCACAACTACTGCTCCAACAACAACTGCTGGTACCACAACAAAAGGTGCTGCCTCGACAACAACTGCTGGCACCACATTCAACAACACTGCCCAAGGCCGAACAACAACTGTGGGTTCCACAACAACAAGTGCAGCTCCGACAACAAAACTGTGGGTTCCACAACAACAAGTGCAGCTCCGACAACAACTGTGGGTTCCACAACACAAGTTGCCAGCTCGACAACAACAGTGGGTTCTACAACAATGCAGCACCACAACAAACAACTACGTGCCCCTTCAACAAATGCTAGTACAACAAGTGCAGCTCCGACAAAAACAGGGGTTTCTACAACAACAACTGCAGGCACCACAACAACAACTACTGCCCCAACAGACAGACTGCTTAGTACCACAAAACCATCAACAAACAGGAATCGCCGACAAGATCAACAACTGTGGGTTGCCCAACAACCAGTGCTGGACCCACAAAATGGCTTGCTGGTGCCACAACAAACTTGCTGGCTACCACTATCAACAACATATAATAAAAACAAAACTTATGTGGGGCAACCCCAACACAAATGTGGGTTCCACAACAAGTGCCGCTCCGGACAACGGACAGTGGGTTCTACAACAACAAACTGCAGCCACCACACAACAAGTGCTGCCTCGACAACAATGCTGGGCACCACATCAACAACAACGCAAAGCTTCCGACAAAAAATGTGGGTTCTACAAACAAACAAGTGCAAGCTCCGACAACAACTGTGGGTTTCCACATACAACAAGTGCAGTCGCGAACAGTGGGTTCTACAACAACTGCAGGCACCACAACAACAACTGCAGGAACCACAACAACAACTACTGCCCAACTACAAGTAGCTGGTAACCACAACATCAACAACAGCAATCCCCGACAACAACAACAACAACAACTGTGGCTGGCACAACAACCACTGATGGTGCCACATCAACACTGCTGCAGTGCAACCACAATACAAGTGCAACCCGACATCAACCGTGGGTGCCACCACAACAAGTGCGGGCTGGCAACAACCACGAACTACTGCTCAACAACAACTGCTGGTACCACAACAAGTGCTGCCTCGACATAACAACTGAACTGGCACCACATCACAACAACTGCAGAGCTCCGACAAACAACAGTGGGTTCACAACAACAACGGCAGGCACCACAACATACAATACATGCCCCAACAACAACTGCTAGTACAACAAGTGCAGCTCCGACAACAACAGTTTGGTTCTACAACAAACAACTGCAGGGCACCACAACAACAACTATGCCCCAACAACAACTGACTAGTACCACAAACATCAACAACAGGAATCCCGACAAGATCACAAACTGTGGTGCCACAACAACCCAGTGCTGGACCCACAAATGCTGCTGGTGCCACAACAACTGCTGCCACCTTATCAAACAACAACCTGCAACCCAACAACAAAACTGTGGGTTCCACAACAACAAGTGTCGCTCCGACAACGACAGTGGGTTCTACAACAACAAACTGCAGGCACCACACGACATGTGCGGGTGCCACAACCACAACACTGCTCCAACAAACAATGCTGGGTACCACAACAAACAAGTTGCCTGCCTCTACAACAATCTGCTTGGCACCCATCAACAAACAACTGCAAGCCGACAAAAACTGTTGGTTCCACAACAACAAGTGGCAGCTCGACAACAAACTGTGGGTTCCACAACACAGTGCAGCTCCAGGACAACAACTGTGGGTTCCACAACAACAAGTGCAGCTCCGGACAAACAACTGTGGGGTTCTACAACAACTGCAGGCACCAAACAACAAACTCATACTGCCCCAACAACAACTGCTAGTACTACTAGTGCAGCTCGGACAACAAACAGTGGGTTCTACACAACAATGCAGGCACCACAACAACATACTACTGCCCACAACAAACTGCTAGTACACAACGATCAACAACAGGTAATCCCGACAAGATCAACAAACTGTGGGTTGGCCCCCAACACAGTGCTGGGGGGGGGGGGAAAAAAAAAACACAAATGCTGCTTGGTGCCACAACAACTGCTGGCACCACATCAACAAACATGAACCCCAACAAAACAACTGTGGGTTCCACAACAAGTGGCCGCTCCGCAACGACAGTGGGTTCTACAACAACAACTGCATGGCACACCACAACAAGTGCTGGCCTCGACAAAAAAACTGCTGCACCACATCAACAACAACTGCCAAGCCCGACAACAACTGTGGGTTCTTCAAACAACAAGCTGCAGCTCCAGAACCAACAGACTGTGGGTTCCACAACACAAGTGCAGCTCGACAACAGGTGGGTTCTACAACATGCAGGCACACAACAACAAACTGCAGGAGGACCACAACAACAAATACTGCCCCAACTACAAGTTGCTGGTACTCACAACATCAACAACAGCAATCCCGACAACAACAACAAACAACAACTGTGGTGGCACAACAACCCACTGCTGGGTGCACAACAACAAACTGCTGGCAGTGCAACCACAACAAGTGCAACCCCGACATCAACCAGTGGGTGCCACACTAACAAAGTGCGGGTTGCAACAACCACAAATACCAGCATCAACAACACATGCTTGGTACCACAAAAGTGCTGCCTCGACAACAACTGCTGGCACCACATCAACAACAACTGCAGCTCCGACAACAAACAGTGGGGAGTTCTACACAACAAACTGCAGGCACACACAAACTACAACTACTGCCCTCAAAACAACAAACTGCTAGTACATACAAGTGCTAGTCGACATACAACAGTAGGGTTCTACAACAACAAACTGGCAGGCACCACAACACAACTACTGCCCAACAACAACTGCTGAGTACCACAACATCAACAACAGGATCCCGACAAGATCAACAACTGTGGGTTGCCCAAACAACAGTGCTGGACCCACAAATGCTGTGGTGCCACAACAACTGCTGCCCACCTCATCAACAACCAACTGCAACCCCAAACAACAACTGTGGGGTTCCACAACTAACAAGTGTCGCTGTCGACAACGACAGTGGGGTTCTACAACAACAACTGCAGGTCACCACCACGGACAACGTGCGGGATGCACAACCAACAAACTACTGCTCCACAACAACTTGCTAGGTACCACAACAACAAGTGCTGCCTCGACAACAACTGCTGGCACCACATCAAACAACAACTGCAGCCGACAACAACACTGTGGGTTCCACAACAACAAGTGCAGCTCCGACAACAATGTGGGTTCCCAATACAACAAGTTGAAGCTCCGACAACAACTGTGGGTTCCACAACAACAAGGTGCAGCTTCCGACATACAGTGGGTTCTACAAACAACTGCAGGCACCACAATAACAACGGCAGGAACACACAAAACAATACTGCCCAACTACAAGTGCTGGTACCACAACATCAAACAACAGCAATCCCGACAAACATCAACAACAACAACTGTGGCTGCCACATACAACCACTGCTGTGCCACAACAAAAACTGCTTTGGCAGTTGCAACCACAACAACTGCAACCCGAATCAACCGTGGGTGCACCACAACAAGTGTGGGTGCCACAAACCAAACTACTGCTCCAACAACAATGCTGGTACGCACAACAACAAGTGCTGCCATCGAGCAACAACTGGCTGGCACCACATCAACAACAACTGCAACCCCGACAACACTGTGGGTTCCACAACAACTAGTGCCCTGCTCCGACAAAACTGTGGGTGCTACAAACAAACAACTGCAGGCCCACAACAACAACTACTGCTCACAACAACAACCTGCTAGTACAACAAGTGCAGCTCCGACAACAACAGTGGGTTCTACAACAACAACTTGCAGGACCACAACCCCAAAATAAAAAAACCTTATATAAAACTTACTGCCCCATCAACATCTGCTAGTACAACAAGTGCAGCTCCGACAACAACAGTGGGTTTACAACAACAACTGCAGGCACCACAACAACAACTACTGCCCAACAACAACTGCTAGTACACACTACATCCAACAAACTGGAAATCCCGACATGTTCAACAACTGTGGGTGCCCCAACAACCAGTGCTGGACCACAATGCTGCTGGTGCACAACAAATAGCTGGAACCACGATCAACAACAACTGCAACCCCAACAACAACTGTGGGTTCCACAACAAGTGGCCGCTACGGAATACGACAGTGGGTTCTACAACAGCACTCAGGCACCACCACAACAACGTGCTTGGCTCGCCAACAACTGCTGGCAAACACATCAACAACAAACTGCAAAGCCCAGACAAAAACTGTGGGTTCTACAACAACAAGTGCAGCTACGACAACAACTGTGGGTTCCACAACAACAAGGTGCAGAGCTCCGACAACAGTGGGGTTCTACAACAACTGCAGGGCACCACAACAACAAACTGAGGAACACAAATCAACATACTACTGCCCCAACTACAAGTGCTAGGTACCACAACATCAACAACAGCAATCCCGACATCAAACAACAACAAAACTGTGGCTGGCACAACAACCACTGCTGGTGGACCACAACAACAACTGCTGGCAGTGCAACCACAAAAGTGCAAACCCCGACATACAACCATAGTGGGTGCCACCACACAAGTGCGGGTGCAACAACATCAATACTCTCCAACAAACAACTGTCTGGTACCACAACAAAGTTGCTGCCTCGACAACAACTGCTGGCACCACATCAAAAAACAACTGAGCTCCGACAAACAGTGGGTTCTACAACAACAACTGCGAGGCCACCACAACAACAAACTACTGCCCAACAACAATGCTAGTACAACAAGTGCAGCTCGACAACAACAGTGAGGTTCTACAACAAACAAACTGCAGCACCACAACAACAACTACTGCCCCAACAACAACTGCTAGTACCACAACATCAACAACAGGAATCCCTGACAAGATCAACAAACTTGGGTTGCCACAACAACACCAGTTGCTGGACCACAAATGCTGCTGGTGCCACACAAACTGCTGCACCTATCAACAACAACTGCAAATCCCCCAACAACAACTGTGGGTCCACCAAAACAAACAAGTGTCGCTCCGACAACGACCAGTGGTTCTACAACAACAAACTGCAGGCACCACCTACGACAAGTGCGGGTGCCACATCCACACTATGCTCCAACAACAACTGCTGTACCACAATAACAACAAGTAGCTGTCTCGACAAGACAACTGCTGCACCACATCAACAACAAACTGCAAGCCGACAACTACTGTGGGTTCCAAACAACAAAAGTGCCAGCTCCCGACAACAATGTGGGTTCCACAACAACAAGTGGACAGCTCCGGTCAAACAACTGGTGCGGTTCCACAACAAACAAAGTGCAGCTCCGGACAAACAACAGTGGGTTCTACAACAACTGCAGGCACCACAACAACACTACTGCACCAACAACAACTGCTCGTAAAAACAAGTTGGCAGTTCCGACAACAACAGTGGGTTTACAACAAACAACTGCAGCACCCACAACAATCAACTACTGCCCCAACAAAACATCTGCTAGTACCCACAACTCCAACAACTGGAATCCCGACATTGATCAACAACTGTGGGTGCCCCAACAACCAGTGCCTTGGACACAATGCTGCTGGGTGCCACAACAACTGCTGGCACTCACAATCACAACAAAACTGCAACCCCAACAACAAACTGTGGGTTCCACAACCAAGTGCCGCTCCGTCAACGGACAGTGGTTCTACAACAAACAACTGCAGGCACCACCACAAACAAGTGCTGCCTCGGACTACAACTGCTGGCACCACATCAACACACGCTAAAGCCCCGCGACTGAGGTACAAGCCACCGACAACAAACTGTGGGTTCTACACAACAACAAGGTTGCAGCTCCGACATAAAACTGTGGGTTCCAAAACAACAAGTGCAAGCTCCGTACAAAGTGGGTTCTAAAAAACTGCAGGCACCACAACAACAAACTGCAGGAACCACAACAACAACTACTGCCCCAACTACAAGTGTGGTACACAACAATCAACAACTAGCATCCGTCAAACAACAACAACAATGTGGCTGCCACAACACAAAAACCACTGCTGGTAGCCACAACAAAATTGCTGGCAGTGCAACCACAACAAGTGCCATCCCGACATCAACCGTGGGTGCCACCACAAACAATTGTGGGGGTTGCAAACAACCAAAAACTACTGCTCCAACAACAACTGCTGGTACCACAAAAGTGCTGCCTCGACAAACAAATGCTGGACCACATCAACAACAACTGCAGCTCGACAACACAGTGGGTTCTACAACAACAACTGCAGGAGAGTACACCACAACAACAACTATGCCCAACAACAACTGTAGTACCAAAAAAAACCCCCAAGTGCGAGCTCGACAAACAACACGTGGTTCTACAAACAACAACGCAGGCACCACAACAAACAACTACTGCCCCAACAACAACCTGCTCAGTACACAACATCAAACAAACAGGAATCCGCAAGATCAACAACTGTGGGTGCCCCAACAACAGTGATGGACCACCAGAATGCTTCTGGTGCACAAACATCTGCTGCCACCTCAATCAACAACAACTGCAACCCCAACATACAACTGTGGGTTCCACACAACAAGTGTCGATCCTGACAACGACAGTGGGTTCTAAACAAACAACTGGAGGGGGGCAGGCCCACCACGACAAGTGGGTGCCAAACACAACTACTGCTCCAAAACAACAACTGCTGGTACACAACAACAAGTGCTGCCTCGACAACAACTGCTGGCACCACATCACAACAACTGCAAGCCCGACAACAACTTGTGGGTTCCACAACAACAGTGCAGCTCCGACAACAATCTGTGGAGGTTCCACAACAACAAGTGCGCTTCGACAACAACTGGTTGGGGTTCCCACAACAACAATGTGCAGCTCCGACAAACAGTGGGTTCTACAACAACTGCAGGGCACCACAATAAAACATCGGCAGGAACCACAACAACAACTACTGCCCCAACTACAAGTGCTGGGGTACCTCAACATCAACAACAGCAATCCCGACAATCAACAATCAAACCAACAATGTTGGCTGCCACAAAACCACTGCTGGTGCCACAACAACAACTGCTGCCAGTGCACACCACAACAACTGCACCCCGACATCAACGGGGTGCCACACAACAAGTGTGGGTGCCTGCCACAAACCACAAATACGGCTTCAACAACAACTGCTGGTGGTACCACAAACAACAGTGCTGCCTCGACCAACAACTGCTGGCACCACATCACCAACAACTGCAACCCCGACAACAAACTGTGGGGTTTCCACAACAACAGTGCAGCTTCCGACAACAACTGTGGGTTCTTACAAACAACTACTGCAGGCACCACATCAAACAACTACTGCCCCGACAAACAAATGCTAGTACAACAAGTGCAGCTTCCGACAACAACAGTGGGTTCTAAACAACAACTGCAGGCACCACAACAACAAAACTGCCCAACAAAAAACAGCTGAGTACTACAATGTGCAGCTCCGACAAACACAGTGGGTTCTCAACAACAACTGCAGGCACCACAAACAACACACTACTGCCCCAAACAAACAACTTGCTAGTAACCACAAACATCAACAACAGGAATCCCGACAAGATCAAAACACACCTGTGGGTGCACCATCAACCAGTGCTGGACCCCACAAATGCTGGCTGGTGCCTCAACAACTGCTGGCACCACATCAACAACATCTGCAACCCCAACAACAACTGTGGGTTCCACAACAAGTGCCGCTCCCGACACGACAGTGGGTTTCTACAACAAACAAACTGCAGGCACTCCACAACATGTTAGAAAAATGTGGCTTGCCTCGACAACAACTGCTGGCACCACATCAACAACAACTGCAAGGCCCGACAACAACTGTGGTGGTTTTTCGTTACAATCAACAAGTGCAGCTCCGACAACAACTGTGGGGTTCCACAAACAACAAGTTGGCAGCTCGCAACTGTGGGTTCTACAACAACTTGCAGGCACCACAACAACAATGCAGGGTTAACCACCAACACAAATTTACTGCCCAACAACAACTGCTGAGTACAACAAGTGCAGCTCGACTAAACTAGTGGGTTCTACAACAAACACTGCAGGCCCCAAACAACAAACTACTGCCCCAACATCAACTGCTTGGTACCACAACATCAACAACAGGAATCTCCGGCAAGATCAACAACTGTGGGTGCGCCCAACAACCAGTGCTGGACCCACAAATTGCTGCTGGGGCCACAACCATTCTGGCAACCACATCAACACAACTGCAACCCCAACAAAAATTCTGTGTGGTTCCCACAAACAAAGTTTGCCGCTCGACAGACAGTGGGTTCTACAAACAACAACTGCAGGCACCACCACAAACAAGTGCTGCCGGGACAAACCAACTGCTGCACCACATCAACAAAACAACTGCAAGGCCCGACACAACGGGGGGTTCTACAACAACAAGTGCAAGCTTCCGACAACAAACTGTGGGTTTCCACAAACAACAAGTGCAGCTCCGACAACAGTGGGTTCTACAACAACTGCAGCACCACAACAACAACTGCAGTGAACCACCAACAACAACTACTGCCCCAACTACAAGTGTAGGTAACCACAACATAAAGAAAACAGCTATCACGACAACAACAACAAACAACACTTGTGGCTGGCACAACAAACACTGCTGGTGCCACATCAAAACTGCTGGCAGTTGCAACCACAACAAGTGCAACCCGACATCAAAAACAGTGGGTGCCCCACAACAAGTGCGGGTGCAACAACACAAACTAGGCTCCAACAACAAATGCTGGTCACCACAACAAGTGCTGCCTCGACAACAACTGCTGGCACACAATCAACAACAATCTGCAGCTCCGGACAACAACAGTGGGTTCTTCAACAAACAACTGCAGGCACCACAAACAACAACTTCTGCCCCACAAACAACTGCTAGTACATCAAGTGCAGCTCCGGACAACAACAGTGGGTTCTACAACAACAACTGCAGGCACCACAACAACAACTTACTGCCCAAACAAAAACAACTGCTAGTACCACAACATTTAACAACAGGAATCCCGACAAGATCAACAAACTGTGGGTGCCACAAAACCAGTGCTGGGACCCACAAATGCTGCCTGGTGCCACAACAACTGCTGCCACCTCATCAACAACAAACTGCAAACCCCAACAACAAACTGTGGGTATCCACAACAACAAGTGTCGCTCCGAGACGTCAGTGGGTTCTACAACAACAACTGCAGGCACCACCCACGACAAGTGCGGGTGCCACAACCACAATCTACTGCTCCAACAACAACTGCTGGGGTACCACAACAACAAGTGCTGCTCTCGGAAAACAACTGCTGGCACCACATCTAACATACATCTGCCAAGCACGACAACAAAACTGTGGGTTCACAACAACAAGTGCAGCTCCGACAACAAACTGTGGGTTCCACAACGACAAGTGCAGCTCGAAAAACACTGTGGGTTCCACAAACACAACAAGTGCAGCTCGACAACAACAGTGGGTTCTACAGACAACTGCAGGCACACTAACAACAACTACTGCCCAACAACAAACTTGCTAGTACAACAAGTGCAGACTCGACAAACACAGGTGGGTTCTACAACAAAACTGCAGGCTCCACAACAACCAACTACTGCCCCAACAACAAACTGCTCAGTACCACAACATCAACAACGGAATCCCGACAAGATCATACAACTGTGGTGCCCCAACAAACAGTGCTGGACCCACAAATGCTGCTGTGCCCACAACATACTGCTGTGCACCACATCAACAACACTGCAACCCCATCAACAACTGTGGGTTCCACAAAAGTGCCGCTCGACAACGGACTTTGGGTTCTACAACAACAAACTGCAGGCACCACCACAACAAGATGCTGCCCTCCTTTTTGGACACTCAAACTGCTGGCACCCATCAACAACAACGGCAAGCCGACAACAACTGTGGGTTCTCACAACAAGTGCAGGCTTCCGACAACAAACTGTGGGTTCCCAACAACAAGTGCAAGCGCGACAACAGTGGGTTTCATACAAACAACTGCAGGCACCACAACAACAACGGCAGGAACTCACAACAACAACTACTGGCACCCACTACAGTGTGGTACCACAACATCAACAACAGCAATCCGACAAACAACAACAACAACTGTGGGCTGCACAACAACCACTGCTGGTGCCACAAACAAAACTGGCTGGCAGTGCTAACCAACAAGGCAACCCGACATCAACGTGGGTGCCACCACACAAGTGCGGGGCAACAACACACTTACTGCTCCAACAACAAACTGCTGGGTACCAAACAAGTGCTGCCTCGACAACAAACTGCTGGCACCACATTCAACAACATACTGCAGCTCCGACCAACAACAGTGGGTTCTACAACAACAAACTGCAGGCACCTCAACAACAATATGCCCCAACAACAACTGCTAGTACAACAAGTGCCAGCTCCGACAACAAAACAGTGGGTTCTACAACAACAACTGCAGGCACCACAACAAAACATACTACTGCCCCAAACAACAACTGCTAGTTCCAAACATTCAACAAAACCAGGAATCCCGACAAGAATCAACCAACTGTGGGTGCCCCAACAACAGTGCTGGTACCCACAAAATGCTTGCTGGTGTGGGGGATGCCACAAAAACTGCTGCCACCTCATCAAAACAACGGCAACGCCAACAACAAACTGTGGGTTCCCCAACAAACAAGTGTCGCTCGACAACGACAGTGGGTTTCTAAAAAAAACAACTGCAGGCACCACCTAGAAAAAGCGTGCGGGTGCCACAACCAAAACTTACTGCTCCAACAACATACTGCTGGTACCACAACAACAAGTGCTGCTGACAACAACTGCTGGCACCACATCCAACAACAACCTGCAAGCCCGAAACAACTGTGGGTTCCACAACAACAAGTGCAGCTCGACAACAACTGTTGGGTTCCACAACAAAACAAGTGCAGAGCTCAGACAACAACTGATGGGTTCCACAACAAAACAAGTGCAGCTCCGACAACAGTGGGGTTCTACAACAACTGCTGGCACCACAATAACAACGGCAGGAACCACAATACAACAAACTACGTGCCCCAACTACAAGTGCTGGTACCACAACATCAACAACAGCAATCCCTGGACACAACAACAAACAACAACTGTGGCTGCACAACAACCACTGCTGGAGCCACAACAACAACTGCTGGCAGGTGCAACCACAACAACTGCAACCCCGACAATTAAACCGTTGGGGTGCCCCACAACACAAGTGTCGGTGCCCACAAACACAACTACTGCTCCAACAACAACTGCTTGGTACCACAACAACAAGTGCTGCCTCGACAACAACTGCTGCAACCACATCAACAACAACTGCAACCCCGGAAAACAACTGTGGGTTCCACAACAACACAAGTGCAGCTCGACAACAACTGTGGGTTCTACAACAACCAACTGCAGCACCACAAAAACAACTACTGCCCCAAACAACAAACTGCTAGTACAAACAAGTGCAGCTCGGACAACAACAGTGGGTTCTACAACAACAACTGCAGGCACCCAACAACAAACAATAAACTACTCCCCAACAACAACTGCTAGTACAACAAGTGAAGCTCCGACAACACAGTGGGGTCTACAACAAACAATGCCAGGCAACCACACAACAAACTACTGCCCCAACAACAACTGCATAGTACCACAACATCAACAACAGGAATTCCGACAAGTATCAAACAACTGTGGGTGCCCAACAACAGTGCTGGACCCACAAATGTGCTGGTTGCCACAACAAAATGCTGGCACCCATTCAACAACAAACTCAACCCAACAACAAACTGTGGGTTCAACATCAAGTGCGCTCCGACAACGACAGTGGGTTTCTACAAAATCAACAACTGCAGGCACCACCACAACAAGTGCTGCCTCGACAACAATGCTGGCACCACATCAAACAACAACTTGCCAAGCCCGACAGACAACTGTGGGTTCTACAACAACAAAAGTGCAGCTCCGACAACAACTGTGGGTTCCACCAACAACAAGTGCAGCTCCGGACAACAGTGTGGTTCTACAACAACTGCAGGCACCACAACAACAACTGCAGGAAACCACAACAACAACTACTGCCCCAAACTACAAGTGCTATGGGTACCACAACTTCAACAACAGGCAATCCGACAACAACAACAACATCAACTGTGGCTGGCACAAACAACCACTGCTGGTGCCACAACAACAAATGGTGCAGTGCAACCACACAAGTGCAAGCCCGACATCAACCAGTGGGTGCACCCACAAACAAGATGCAGGGGGCAACAACACAAACTTACTGCTCCAACAAACACTGCTGGTTACCACAACAAGTGCTGCCTCGACAACAACTGCTGCACCCATCAACAAAACTGCAGCTTTTCCGACAAATAAGTGGGTTCTACAACAAACTACTGCAGGCACCACAAACAACAACTATGCCCCAACTAACAACTGCTAGTAAAAACAAGTGCAGCTCCGACAACAAACAGTGGGTATCTACACACAAGCTGCATGCTCCACAACAAACAAATACTGCACAACAACAACTGCTAAGTACCTCAACATCAAACAAACAGGAATCCGAAAGATCCAACAAACTGTGGGTGCCACAACAACCGTGCTGGACCATCCAAATGCTCTGTGCCTACAACAACTGCTGCCTCCTCATCAAACAACAAACCCCTCTCTTACTTAGCCAAACCCCAACAAAATGTGGGTTCCACAACAACAAGTGTCGCTCCAGACACGGACAGTGGGGTCTACAACAAACTGCAGCACCACCACGACAAGTGCGGGGTGCCACAACCACAACTACTCTCCAACAACAAACTGCTGGTTACCACAACAACAAGTGCTGCCTCTGGAACAACAAACTGCTGGCTCCAACATCAACCATCAACTGCCAAGCCCGACAACAAACTGGGGGGTTCCCACAACAACAAGTGCAGCTCCGACACAACTGTGGGTTCCACAACAACAAGTGCAGCTCGACAACACTGATGGTTCACAACAACAAGTGCAGCTCCGACAACAACAGTGGGTTCTACAACAACTGCAGGCACCACAAACAACAAAACTAGCTTGCCCCCAAACAAACATCTGCTAGTTACAACAAGTGCAGCTCCGACACCAACAGTGGGTTCTACAACAACAACTGCATGCACCACTACCAACAACTACTGCACAACAAACAACTGCTAGTACCACAAATCAACAACGGAATCCCGACAAGATCAACAAACTGTGGGTGGCCCCATCAACAGTTGCCTGGACCCCAAATGCTGCTGGTGCCACAACAACTGCTGGCACCACATCAACAACCAACTGCACCCCAACAAACAAACTGTGGGTTCCCCCACAACAAGTGGCGCTCCGACAACGACAGTGGGTTCTACAACAACACTGCAGGCACCACCACAACAAGTGCTGCCTCGGACAACAACTGCTGGCACCACTATCAACAACAACTGCAAGCCCGACAACAACTGTGGGTTCTACTACAAAAGTGCGCTCCGACAACAACTGTGGGTTCACAACAACAAGTGCAGCTCGACAACAGTGGTTCTACAACAACTGCAGGCACCACAACAACAACCTGACCAGGAACCACCACAAACAACTACTGCCCCAACTACAAGTGATGTACCACAACATCAACAACAGCAATCCCGACAACAACAACAACAAACACTGTGGCTGCCGGCACAACAACCACTGCTGTGCCAACAAACAACAACTGCTGGCTGTTGCCAACCACAAAAAAAAAAACCAAAGTTGCAATCCCCGACATCAACCGTGGGTGCCACCACAACAAGTGCGGGCAACAACCAACAACTACTGCTCCAACAACAAACTGCTGGTACACAAAACCATGTGCTGCCTCGACAACAACTGCTGTGGCACACATCATACACAACTGCAGCTCGACAACAACAGTGGGTTCTACAAACAAAAACTGCAGGCACCACAACAACCAAACTACTGCCCAACAAAAACTGCTCTAGTTACAGCAAGTGCAGCTCCGACAACAACAGTGGGTTCTACAACAAACAACTGCAGGCACCACAACAACAAACTACTGCCCCAACAACAACTGCTAGTTACACAACATCAACAACAGGAATCCCGGACAAGATCAAACAACTGATGGTGTGCCACAACAACCATGCTGACCCACAAATGCATGCTGGTGCAACAAACTACTGCTGCAACCTTATCAACAACAACTGCAAACCCCAAACAACAACACTGTGGGTTCCACAAAACAAGTGTCGCTCGACAACGACCAGTGGGTTCTACAACAACACTAGCAGGCACCACCACGCAAGTGAGGGTTGCCACAACCAACAAATACTGCTCCTACAAACAACTGCGTTAGGTACCACAACAACAAGTGCTGCCTCGACAACAAAGACTGCCTTTGGCACTACATCAACAACAACTGCAAGCCGACAACAATGTGGGTTCCACAACAACAAGTGCAGCTCCGAACAACAACTGTGGGTTCCACAACAACAAGTGCGCCTCCGACAACAAATGTGGGTTGATTCACACAAACAAAGTGCAGCTCCGACAACAACAGGTGGGTTCTTACAAACAATGCAAGGCACCACAAAATCAACAAACTACTGCCCCTACAACAAATGCTGTAAACCAAGTGCAGCTCGACAACAACAGTGGGTTCTACAACAACAAACTACAGCAGGCACCACTACAACAATACTGCCCCAACAACAACTTGTGAGTACCACTACATCAACAACAGGAATCCCGACAAGATCAACAACTGTGGCGTGCCCCAAAAAACAAACCAGTGCTGGACCACAAATGATGGCTGGTGCCACAACAAATGCTGGCACCACATCAACAACAACTGCAACCCCAACAACAACTGTGGGTTCCACAACAAGTGCCGCTCCGGACATCGATCATTGGGTTCTACAACAACAAATGCAGGCACCACCACAACAAGTTGCTGCCTCGACAACAAATGTTGGCACCACATCAACAACAACTGCAAGCCCGTCAACAACTGTGGGGTTCCACAACAAAAAGGCAGCTCCGACAACAACTGTGGGTTCCACAACAACAAGTGCAGCTCGACAACAGTGGGTTCTACAAACAATGCAGGCACTCACAACTTCAACTGCGAGGAAACACAAAAACAAACTAACTGCCTCGCAACTTAAAGTGTGGTACCACAACATCAACAAACAGCAATCCCGACAACAACAACAACAACAAACTGTGGGCTGGCACAACAACCACTGCTGGGTTGCACAACAACTACTGCTGCAGTGCAACCACAACAGTGCAACCCCGACATCAACCGTGGGGTGCCACCACAACAAGTGCGGGTGCAACAAACCACAAAAACTACTGCTCCCAAAACAACAACTGTTAGGTACCAAACCAAGTGCTGCATTCGACAACAATGCTGCACCACACTTCTTACATTATGCAGCTCGTACAACATACTAGGGGTTCGTACTACAACATCTGCTGGCCTCCACAACAACATTACTTGTAGTTCCTGAGGAAGATAAAAGGTACAGGTCGGAAGCAGGGGTAAGACGAGGGGGGGCGGGTCTCGCGAGTTATAGTCCGTAGGTAAAAGGTTATGTGGGTCGAGGGTGAAGGGTACTTGGACCTTCTCGACCCTTGCCTCTGCCCCAACAACAAATGCTAGTACAACAAGTGCAGCTCGGACAACAACAGTGGGTTCTACAACAACAACTGCAAGGCACCACAACAAAACAGACTACTTGCCCAACAACAACTGCTTTAGTACACAACATCAAACAACAGGAATCCCAGGACAAGATCAAACAACTTGTGGGTGCCAAACAACCAGTGCTGGACCCACAAATGCTGCTGGTATGCCACAACAACTGCTGCCACCTCATCAACAACAACTGCAACCCCATCAACAATGTGGGTTCCACAACAACAAGGTGTCGCTCCGACAAAGACAGTGGGTTCTCAACAACAAACTGCAGGCACACCGACAAGTGCGGGTGCCACAACCCAACTATGCTCCAACAACAACTGCTTGGTTTACCACAACAACAAGTGCTGCCTCGTACAACAACTGCTGGCACCACATCTAAACAACAACTGCAAGCCCGACAACAACTGTGGGTTCCACAACAACAAAGTGCAGCTCCGACAACAACTGTGGGTGGCGGGGGGGCTTTCCACAACAACAAGTGCAGACTCCGACAACAAACTTGTGGGTTCCACAACAACAGTGCACGCTCCGACAACAAACAGTGGGTTCTACCAAACTGCAGGCACCACAAACAAATACTACTGCCCCAACAAACAACTGCCTAGTACACAAAGTGCAGCTCCGGACAACAACAGTGGGTTCTTACAACAACAACTGCAGGCACCACAAAACAACTACTGCCCCAACAACAACTGACGGGGGGGGTAGTACCACAACATCCCAACATACAGGAATCCGTCAAGATCAACCAAATGTGTGCACCCAACAACCAGTGCTGGACCCACAAATGCTGCTGGTGCCACAACAACTGCTGGCACCACATCAACAACAACTGCAACCCGCCCAACAACAAACTGTGGGTTCCACAACAATGGACGCTCGACAACGACAGTGGGTTCTACAACAACAACTGCGGCACCAGCCACAAACAAGTGCTGCTCGACAACAACTGCTGGCAACACATCAACAAACAACTGCAAGCCCGTAAAACACAAATGTGAGTTCTACAACAAACAAGTGCAGCTCCGGACAACAAATGTGGGTTCCACAACAACAAGTTGCAGCTCCGACAAACAGTGGTTCTACAACAACTGCAGGCACCCAACAACAACTGCAGGAACCACAACAACAACTACTGCCCCAACTACAAGTTGCGGGTACACAACATCAAAACAGCAATCCCGACAACAACAACAACAACAACTGTGGCGGCACAACTCAACCACTTGCTGGTTGCCACAACAACAACCTGCGTGCAGTGCAACCACACAAGTGCAACCCACGACATCAAACCGTGGGTGCCACCACAACAAGTGCGGGTGCAACAACCACAATATCTGCTACAACAACAACTGGCTGGTACCACAACAAGTGCTGCCTCGACCACAACTGCTGGCACCACATCAACAACAACTGCGCTCCGACAACAACAGTGGGTTCTACAACAAACAACTGCATTGGAGCACTGGTCCACAACTAAAACTACTGCACCCAACAACAACTGCTAGTACAAGAAGTGCAGCTCCGACAACAAACAGTGGGTTCTACAACAAACAAACTGCAGGCACCTCAACAACAACTTCTGCCCCAACAACAAACTGACTGTACCACAACATCAACAACAGGATTCCCGACAAGATCAACAAACTGAGGGTGCACCAACAACCAGTGCTGGATCCACAAACGCTCCTGGTGCCACAACAACTGCTGCCACCACATCAACAACAACTGCACCCCCGACAACAACTGTGGGTTCCACAACAACAAGTGCAGTTCCCACAACGACAGTGGGTCCTACAACAACAACTGCAGGCACCACAACAACTACTGCCCCAATTACAAGTGCTGGTACCACAACATCAACAACAGCAATCCCGACAACAACAACAACTGTGGCTGCCACAACAACTACTGCTGGTGCCACAACAACAACTGCTGGCAGTGCAACCACAACAACTGCAACCCCGACATCAACCGTGGGTGCCACCAAAACAAGTGCGGGTGCCACAACCACAACTGCTGCCCACAACAACTGTAGTACCACAACATCAACAACAGCAATCCCGACAAATCAACAACTGTGGGTGCCACAACAACCAGTGCTGGACCCACAAATGCTGCGGTGCCACAACCACAACTACTGCTCCAACAACAACTGCTGGTACGACAACAACAAGTGCTGCCTCGACAACAACTGCTGGCACCACATCAACAGCAACTGCAACCCCAACAACAACTGTGGGTTCCACAACAACAAGTGGAGCTCGACAACAACAGTTGGTTCTACAACAACAACTGCAGGCACACAACAACAACTACTGCATCAACTACAAGTCCTGGAACCACAACATCAACAACCGCAATCCCGACAACACCAACAACTGTGGGTGCCACAACAACTGCAGGTGCCACAACAACCAGTACTGGACCAGCAACAACTGCTAGTGCCACAACAAACCGCTGGTGCTACAACGATGACCACCACACTGACAAAAACTGCCACCCCTCCTGCAACCATTTCTTCCTTGACAATTAACAATGCTGTCCCACCAATAGTTGTTGCCCCGACAGAAAAACCCATTGCAACATCAACTACCACCCTGAAAACAACTATTCCTGCACAGACAAAAACACCTACCACCCCAACAACAACTACTGCTCCAACTACAGCAAACGCCTTAACAACATCTTCTGCTCCATCAACCGCTACTACTACCTCTTCCCCTCCTCCAACATCTGCCCCAGCAAATACAACAACTGCCAGTGATGCTTGCTGTATCAGACTAGGTATGATCCATCTGCTACTTGCACTTCTTGTATTTACCGTCATTTAGAAGACAGAGAAAAACAAGGGTAAGACAACTATGAAACCTCCAGAAGTTATGCTAAATGCCATTTTAAGTTGGCAGTTACAAGGGACAGCAAATGCAACTGTGGGACAAAAGGAGAAGGAGGATGGATGGAGCTCAGGGGGGATAAGTTGGTAGAAATATAACAGACACACCTGTACACAAGAAAACACTACTTTTTGGCCCACAACCATCTCGAAAACAATTTTAATGTGACAAAATTAGCTGTGTGGTGAATGAGGATGCTTTGTCAGAGCTGTGCAGTTACCTGAAAATAAATCACACTTGTCTAGCCAATCAGAATTATTGCCATGGTGTAATCAAATCATATAAAGGTATAAATTGTATTCTATAATTTAAGTTTCTTTAATTGCGATGTATTTATCTGTTGCTCATTCTTATTACTCTATTTCTAATCAAATTCCATATAAACATGATTTGGTGAAATGTATTTTGATCTACTGTATCGTATATATTATAACCTGTTTAATAAAGCTTTTCTGATTATGAAACAGCAGTTTTTGGCTTACCTCTGATATTTTCATCAAACAGACCTAAACAGACTACTTGATGTGAATGTTGCAGATCTCTCCACTCACTTTATGAGCTTTATGAGGTAGTGATGGACTGATGGACAAACCATGAACACCAGAGGAGGAACTGAGGGCCTCTAATATCATTTCAGATAGAAGAAATAGCCTGTTAAACTGTTTATTCAGCCAAGGTCATTAGTTTACATACAATGCTAACAACATCTCATTTTCATCTGCAAATTTCAAAATTGAAGAGAAAACCTAACTTTTAATTCCGAGCTTTTTGAGGGCTGTCTCCAGGCTCAGCCATTAGGTATATATTTTCGCTATTCCCCTCACTAGTAAGTTATTTTCAGAACATTTCTCATTACTCTGAGAGACTAACTCAATATTTTGAGATAGGGGAGACTTGGGGCAATTGTAACAATTTTATATATTCCTTAATAACTGATATGTTCATAACATTGAGGCTGCAGCTGGTAAACATGGCTCACTGTAACCTACAATAATATAACCTAGCAATTTAGATCATTGTACGAAATATAAATAAACTAAGACTGTAACTAATAGGTCTGACTAAATCTTTAAGATGAGCAGTTTAAGAGCTAGTTACATTGCACCACTGAAAATCAGGGTTTCAGTGTCCTTGGCTCTTGGTTTTTGTGTTTCTATGAAGGAAGCGCCATCTCATGGTGACACTGTAACTGAATAAATGGTCGCGTTACAGTGGAATCTAGGCATACCCCCAGAAAGGTGGGGGGTGGGGGGTGGGGGGCTTCCAGAAGGCTTTTGGAAGGGCAAGGAAATTTGAAGTGGCTGCATCTGTATGTCTGTAGTGACATGCATTTCTCCACACTTTTTCAAAATTCTTCAGAGTTCTTTATCAACATCCAGGTCAGCACAGCAGTTAATTTCACATCCAAAATTGGTTGCACTGATGCAACCAAACAATACACATGTGGTGGCATTATGGTCTTTTTAATTACTTCTTCATTATTTTTTGTATATACATTTTTCCTTATAGTAAAGTGAATGGCACCTCTTTACTGCCTAGATTGTGATACTCAAAGTTTGCTGTATGTTCAAATCTTCAATGATCCATTGTGCTTCAGAAGGCTTTCCTTCTCTAAAGTAATACTAATAATGCAATACAGCCTCTTACAGGGCTTTTGCTTGGGACAGTTACACTGAATGATATATTCACACTTTGGAGCTCCAAAAATCCACTCATTTACAGTGGTTCATTATTAATACCTTGCTGTATCAACATAAAAGCAAACTAGATAAATTTGATGGATTCTTTTTGTAAATTCAGAATTTTAACAAAAGATAAATACCCCAGGACATAAGTAAGTAATAAGTAGGATTTGTCAGAGCTGTTCATGAGCGTACCATAAAGTCAGTTGATAGTTGATGCCAAATCCAGACATTCATGATGTTCATGACAAAGAACCACACTGAAAGCTTTCATCAATGGAAAAGATGTTTTCACTTTTCTTCCCGCCATCTTCGGCTTTGGTTTGGTGAGTTGATCTGACTGGTTGAAGTTAGCCCATGTTTGGTGTGACAGATGGCTCATCCAATCACCCGCCAAGTGTTCTTTTTGAAAGTTCCTATCCTTTTCCAAAGAGTATCTGTGGACTGTTTCCCACATGGTTCTGTGTAACAAACCATCTGGTGTGTCAGGTTATCATTTTGGTACCTTTTTGCTATCATGATGATTCATTTGGTCTAGTGGCTTTCCTTTGGAGGGATGTCTCAGTTCAGTGGAAGCACAGTTTTTGTGGTTTGACATACAGCAGATGGCCGGTGATGCACGACTGGTGATTTGTGGTCCAGATTTAGAACCCTAAATGTTAGAGTGGTGGCAGAATTTTGACACCAGGTTCATGTGAGGTCTGGGAGGTTTCACCCACTTTCTCACTATTTAGGTTAGTGGGTTATTTACAGTAACAGAAGGGTGGAGGCTTTCTTGGTAAAGCCAAACGTATCTGTCAGATATCAAATACCAAAAGTTGGCTCAGCTTCATCAAGTTCATAGTCTTGTTACTGAGTCTTTTTCCTCATTGAAATCTTAATTTTGTTAAGTTTATATATCTTTGGCTCACTTTATGAAAGAAAGAAAAGTCCTTTGTAAAAAAAAAACTTAACTTAATCCTCTGCAAAACACCAAGATACTGGGCATAATGTGGATACTGTAAAGGGAAAAAAAACAATGAAATGAAAACCAATGTTGTCGTACCTCAGTACTACTGAGTAATGACCGAAACGTATTGGAGCATGGAGTATCAAAAACTGTCCAGTGTCACATTCTTACAGCCGTTTGCATACTCTCCGAACGTATATGTAACATTTCTACAAAAAAATGTCAAAAAACGATTGTACCTATGTTATGTATTTTGATGAGTTGTGTACTTGCATTATCCCAAATGTTTTCAATCATGTTCAAACCCCAGGAAATCCATAATTTTAGTCAAAGTAATGCACATTAACCATTTCATGTAAATAGAGGGGGTTGTTTTTATTTATTTATTTTTTTTAATTGTTTTGTTTTGGTCACAGAAACAAGAACATAAAAAGAAAATGTTAGTTTTATTATTAGTGCCTTGTAAATAAAATACACTATTTATGATGACAGGTTAATATTTAAATATTGAAAAACCTGTCAGTCACAGTCCATTAAATCGTCCACAAACAGCGGGTTAGTTGAAGAGAGAAAAATGGCGTAGAGCAGAGCTTGGAACACGTGTAGGAGTTGTTGCAGATTATGCCATGTTTGTTGTGTATTTTTATACGTATAGGATGGTCACCAGTTTACTGGAGCGTTTACTGCTGATGAGGTGTGTTTTTTTTTCCCACTGTGAAGCAAGTTCAGCTAAGTTTAGTAACCGGAGCAAAGCTAGCTACACTGTTGTCATCATCCGGGGACATAGGTCTTTATCTTCACATGTGCGGACAGGAGTTTCAGCGGTTGTCTGGGAGGTTTTCCTAATCTGAGGACGCTTTGCTGCTTTGCTTCGCTTGCTTTGTGAGAGAGACTGCTGCTCGCTGCTGCTGCAGACTGAGACATGACTGGAGGTCCGACTACACTCTCTCCTTCATAATGGATGTAATGCCCACATTTTTTCTTTACAAACTCCAACATTAAAGTGCGCCAATGAACCTTAATGTAAGTTTGCTTAAAGAACAAACCTAAACAGAAGAAATGCCCTTAAAGGTTAACAACAGACTAAACTTAAATTAACTGGCTCTTTTTAAAAATTTTCCTTGCTTTTCAAATTGTGGTTTTGATGTGAAATATTGCATTTCATTTGATACAAAGCCAAACGCTGAGATGTTTTTGTTGTGGTTGTTGTTCTTTCATTCTACGCTGTAAAACTAAATTGTTTAAGTAATACTGCTGTTGGTGTTTAGTAGTGAAAGGGATCTACATAACTTTATACAGTACAATATACAATACATGACTACACTGATCAAGTATAAGATCGCTTCCTGAAAAGATTTCGCAATCAGCAAATGTATTTAATAGTAGTTTAGTCTTTGAAATCATGCTAAAATCATATATCTGCTATCCTGCAGTTGGTTAGTTTGGTTTCAGGGTGTTTTCACACTTGTAGTTCAGTTCATTTGGTCTGGACCAAAAGGACAAAAAAATAAAAATTGTTGCCCTTTTGTCCTGGTGCAGTTGGTGTTCACATTGACTTTTTACAAGCAAACCAAGATAAGGAAACATGCAGTTTTACAGACTGACGGGTAACTTGTTGTTCGGACAGTTGTGGCGATTGTCATCCTGCATCATCATGGCATTATCAGGACCCACGTGGGAAAATCAAATTCTGACTGACAGAGGTTTGCACAGCACTTTAATCCTTCAGATGTGAATATTTAAGCTCACAAAGAAACAACCAGCAAATCGTGGGATGTCATGAATAATGACTGACAGAAACAGGATGAAAAGGAGGCGTCTTGTAGTTTACAGGACACTGCGTACCTGTGAGCACCTCGCTGACCTGCTGTGGCTCGTTTGTGCGCCATGTCCACACAGAGACAGTGTGCTGCAGTGCTGCTGCTGACAGCCCGACTGTAGATGTTTATATATTGAGTTTACAGACGTTTTGGGGAGGAGCAGAAAAGAATAAGAAGAAAGCATCAGGATTTTTGTTTTCTCCCATTCAGAGAGTGAGGAAGAGGGAGGAACGAGCATATCTGCTCTCCACCCAACTTTTTTATGTGTGGACATACAGTTTTTTACTGTGGGATCGCTGTCACACACTTTATAATCAAACAAAGCACACAAAGTAGCATACAAGCACAGCAGTTTTAACAGCTTTTGGCCTGTTAACCAGGAAAATACTTGCACTGAAGTGCCTGTTACTAAATGAATTTCATCAGTATAGGATATACATGTCTTATCAATTATACGATCGCCTCCTTAACACATTTAATGATTAACTGACGGATTAATTTGCAGTTTAGCTTTTGAAATTGTGCCAAAGTTACATTTTCTAGCATAAAATCCTGTGTTTGGTTCGTTTTCTTTCACATCACAAACGAACCGCACCAGAGTTCGTTTTGAATCACACCAAGACCCACCTTTTCAGGTGGACTTGGTCCGCTTGTTTGGTCCGGTTGCGCCAGGGTTTGATCGACAACTTTCACATCAGCCCAAATGAACCGCATTAAATGGGCAAATGGACATTGGTCAGTTTTAAGTGGACCAAACGAGGCAGGTGTGAAAATGCCTTCAGACTACAAACGAACCACACCAGAGTCCTCTTGGAAGTGGACCAACTTTTTCAAGAGGTTTCAGTCCTCTTGTTTGGTTAGCAGCAGCGTGAAGTTCAAAAATCAGCCCCTCCAGGAAGTTGTGATGTTTCGACAGCAACAGTTAACACCAATTCTACCAGTCCCCATGAATTATGCACAACTTGCAATCACCACAACTCTGACCACAAGTTTGACCAATCTTTGTTGTTTCCTGCAGTTCTGCTGATCATAAAAGGCCCCAAACATAAACCTCACACATATACGTCTCAATGAACCGGCTTAGTGTTTTAGTATTTACTATTTCTTTGTTTTTTAATTTTTTGATTTTGTCACAGTTACTGAAAAGAACACAAGGCTTTTCATGGTTATTGTTGACTTTTAGATTTTATCAGTTTGTGCTTGCTGTTTGGACTGAGTTTGATCTTAAATCAATTATACAAAAAGATGAAGAAATCGCAATTCTCACTTGCTCCTGCAAAGTCATTGTAAAAAACACCTAAGAACACTGCAACATGCATCGCAATTTTTTAGAAAAGCTGCCATGAAATCTGTCATTTCAGGCTGTGACAATCCCAAAAAGAGCCTGTGAAATCCTGGAGGGACTGAAAAATAAAACAAAACATACAAGATTCACGCTGAATACAGTCTGGGGGCAGTTTCATGGATTCATCCGGGCAACTGAAGGTGAGCTCTACTGCAGTAACATGTAGACCTACACAAATAAGCTAACAAGCTCATGTTAGTGTGCAGCAACTAATAAGTGAAGCTTAAAGCTGGCAGCCATGTGCCTTTGTGATGAAGTCATTGCTCGTGGCATTTTCAATTTTGTACAAAATGCTTTGCTAGTTAGTTTAGCAACCCACTTTGGCCTCTCTGATCTGGTTTCCATTAACATGTGAGTTATGTATTATGTGCTGCTTATAAAGAATAAAATTTAAAAAAATTAAATAAAATAAATGAAAGCATTTAAGTGCCAAGAAGTACAAAAGACATTTGTGTTAGCATTCTTTTTAGCTAATATAAAGAAACATACACCAAAAAAAAAAAAAAAAAAAAAAAAAAGTAGGGAACATGAAAGAAAAAAAGCCCTTACCCACATCCATGATTACTCAGATTACACTGTCTCTGCTATGGTATATGTTAAGCTTGTTGTGTTTTTGTATGGTATCTATGCAGTAATACAAATGGGTGGCCAGCAGAGGGCGCAAGTATGCCATGCTCAGTTGCCATGTCCTCAGAAATAGAGTATTAACAATCACTTTGAAATATTAAGCATTCATAATATTGTGGAATTAGTGTATAATTTTGAGAACATGATATCAGTGACTGAAATGTGTAGTGTGGAACAAATGAACGTACATTGACTGGATGTTTGAGTACTGTATTTATTTTATTTAGAAAGTATTCATAGTGTTTGATTCGTGTATTTACAACATTATCATCAAGTCATTCATTAGAACATTAATTCAATTAGCATAGCTTTCTTCACATGTGGGCCTTTGTGCCAGAGTTTGCATTTATTTCATTTCAGAGGCTTAATCTGAACATTTTCTGTTGTGTCAATTCTTTTCATTGTAGTCACAGTGTGTGTCTACAATGGCAAGAATTTAAAAGATCTGTCTTTTAAATGTTTTTTTCCATTTGCTCCAGACGCCCCTGCTTCAGCCACCCACTGCCATTTATCTTAAAATGTACATGTACTAAATTTGAAATAGTCAAAACAATTATTTAAAGAGGAGAAAAACAACATATTTACAACAGAACATGTTTCTAATGCAGCACAACATCATTATAACTACACATTTTAACTTTTCATTCAATGTTAGCACGTCCAAACAAACTGTACATTCATATCTTGTGACCTCTAAATTCACATGAATGATGAGACAAACAAAACATCACAGACAATATTTACATAGAGTATGGCTTCTGTTATGACCAGTGTTGCCAGATTGGGGGTTTTCTGCACAGTTTGGCTGTTTTGAGTTGCATTATGCAGGTTAAAATGGGTTTGGGTGGGTGGACAGACTTTGGGCTGGTTAACCATGAGTCGGGCTGGTTTTTAAATACATTAAGCATTGCAGTATGTTAAAAATACATTCATAAATTGCGCTCTTCAGTTATGCAAACACATCCACTCACTCAATACAATTTTGTTATGATACAAATCTTATTTATTCTGCTGAGAGGAGGTCTGTGGCTATCAAATCTGTATATTCATTGTAACAGAAACCTCTTGCAACACTCCAGTATTATTATTTGTATGAATGTTTGATAGCATGGGATTGTGTGTACTTCCCTCTCTCTACCTGTTCATGCTTGTGTGGGGGGCATACTGTCAAGGCTCATTGCAGTAGACCAAGTTAGACAAAACCTAGTTTATGTTATTTGCACTGTCCCTTTTTTTTCCTTTATTTTTAATGCAGAAGACAGACATGCAAAATGTTTTATCATTGTGTTGCAGCCTTGTATCTAACCAACTTGTGAATAGTTAAATTGTTTTTTTTTTTATTATTATTATGTCATATTGAAAAATTGTTACGAGCCACAGTAATATTGCTATTGTGTAAGAATTCATTTCTATTCTTTAGTATCAAAAATATCTGGTCCCCCTTTTAATCAATTTGGGGATTTCTTGGGCTGGAAAACACCAAACCAATGTGGCAACACTGGCCATGACTTCTGTCTGTCCATATGAGGTCAGAGGTATGTTCAACATTTATTTCCTGCAGCGTTGAATGTTCCATGGAAGCCATAGGGGATGTTGACAGGCACCACAGCCCTGCCCAGTTCCTCAAATGTTTTGGCATCTAAAACCAGGAGGAACGTGCTCTTGTCCTGGAAAGAATTAAGACACCAAAAACAAAACAAACAAACAAACAAACAAACAAACAAACAAACAAAAAAAAACACTTAAATTTCAGTTATCTGTTTATATGACAAGAAGGTATTGTGACTTGTAGGATGACTATGTTTAAAAGCCAGTCAGAAAGTATCATGTTGTTGCCACTGCAGAAACTGATGGCCTTTATCTGAGGCACAAAATATTTGACTGAGCCTGACTGACCTTATTTGGAGTGATGACCACAGACATGATGACACCGTCATCCTCCTCTGTGGCATTAGGGGAGGGTACGAAGACTGGTTCAGATGGATAAAGTCCAGGTTGTTCCCAAACCTGTGAGAAAATACAGCAGTTACTCATGAGTCCTCAGTTCAACTTTGCTGCAGTTTGGCTGTTCTTATATTTTACGTTTCTTCGGTATTCATAAAATTTGAAGGTATTTTTTACATTAATTCTTGAAAATTGGGACAAAACCATATTTAGAGGGAGGTTTGATTTTTACTCTTCAATTATGCTGCAAAAAGATCAAACTCTTGGCTATTAAACCTTGTAATGGGCCAGTAGCCATTTTATTTTTTTAACATTGCTCAGAGTTCTCTTAATGCTAATCAAAATATACATTTTAAACAATAATTTTTATTTAGCTTTGATTTAGAAGGGTAACAGAGTTGACATGTTATGGTTGAGACACATCTGACAGCAATATTATTTAATGAATTTGTCAAAAAATAGAAAATTTACTAGTCATCCTGCCATTTTTAAACCAGGAAGTGAGACAGGAAGGGTCCTTAGGGTATAGCTAACCCTTTTTATGCCTGATTAAATCAGTTTTTTGTAAAAATCTGACAGAGTTGACAGAACTCTGGCCAACATTTTCATTAAAAAAAATCTATTTTAAAACGAAGATTATCATAATGGCACATTTTTATAACCTATGTTATCAGTAGGTATTGTTAGTTTTAGATTTTAGCACATTTTTAAATTGTTTGAAGTCGTGAATTCTTGTCTGGGACAAGGGTGTTTTCTGGCACAGAGCAAGTTTAGAAATTAAAAAGGTTAAAGCAGACCAAAACATTTCATAAATTACATATATATCATATATATGTAAATCTCTAAAGAATGTTTTTTTTCACTCTAAATTGGAATTAGTGTTGGTAATAATAATTTTCTATTATATATATAGAAGTTATTTTCGCCAGGCTGTAAGAGCTGGAAACATCTGAGAGAGGAATAAATTCAACCCGGCTCACCTTCATGTGTTTCCCGTGGAGGTCCATCTTGATCAGTGAGTCTCCAACAAGATGTCTGAAGCCGCAGCCATAGAAGTAGCGGTAGGGGTGGGTGTTGTACTTGCCATAGTTTATCTGAGGGAACTCCAGACCCCCGTATTGGTGAAGATCCTTCCCGTGGAGGTCTTCGTGGGTACAGAAGACCTGCAAGGAAAAATGTGCAACGTGGGTAAAAAGAACATTGCAGTGCAATAGTTATTTCTGAAATGAATTGTGGTAAAATTTAATCAAAGGTCAAAGGTCAAAAGATCAAAAGTTGAAGAAGAAATAGGTTTCCTGTTTATGGGTAAAATGGCGACCATATTTCCTCAAATAGTGACCGGGGCCTTTCTTTACCCCAATAGCAGAAGTTAACGGCTTTCGTTTGGGGCAGGTAGGGCTGGGTATTGTTTAAAAAATTAAGATAGCAGTACAAATACCCATAACCTTAAAGTGATACTGATACTAAGGCAGCACTTCATTTGGTTCCTTTTTTTATAAGGTACTCCTTTATGAAGAGCGCTTGGACCTTTTTTAAACCAGGAAGTGAGACAGGGGTCCCTGTCACCAAATTTGTCTTTTCGGTCTCAAGCTGAAAAGGTTTTGGTGTTACAGCTTATGAGTTAATGTAAAATTATAAACAAACCTCCATCATATTTACAGTAACATGTCTGGATAAGGCTGCCACGTCACAAACCTGTATGTTTTGCATTGTATGTTATGCTTTCTTTAACTGGTACCATTTTCTCAACCTAAGTCTTCAGTTCCCTAATGTTCTTTTGTGCAATCGCCCACGTTTCAAAGACAGGTTTAGCACAAATTGAGCTTCACAGTTTAATGTGTTGATACACGCAGATCGTGTCGGCTGCCTACCTTGTTCTTGTCCTTTCTTACAGAAGTGGCGGTGCTGTTGGGCCGGTTGTTCAAGTTTTGTTCGTAGGGTGTATCGTGGTCCACATTGAGAGGCAGAACGAAACGCCGTGGGAAGACTCTGCACAATGTGTTGTACACCTGATGAGACATTATGCACATCTTTTAATCCTCAACAAACCAACTACTTTTCAGCAGAACCAAAAGCAGCTCAATCACGTCACTTAAATTACACCTGTGTTTTGCTCACCTCATCAAGAGCTTCTCCAGACTTGCGCAGGTTCTGGATGTTGTAGTTAGCGATCGCCTGGCCGTCATCTGAAGCACACATGTCTAAGATCAAGAAGCCGTCTTCCTCATACGCATTGATCTGGTGGAAGGTTGACAGCGGCTTGGCGAGGTACTTGATGGGGCTTACCTGGAAGGCACGATTGAATAGAAGGATGAAAGCAACCCATATTTGTCCAGTACAAGCATACTCAGTAGGCCGCATTGTAGAAAACACAAAGTCTGTGTTCCAGCCTTACCTTCCCTGTCTGCTTGTTAATCAGGTGGAAAATGGTGTTGAGTTTTGGGTCCCAGGAAAAGCCATCACTGATGCTTTTCCCTGTCAGCTTGCCTGTCACAATCTTCAACAGGTCCATCTTGATGGGCTGCTCTATGAACACCACGTAGTTCTCGGACATTGCTGTTATGGATTGAGAAGATTAAATCTAAAATTAATTCTCTGTTTAAAATTCTACAAAAGTGATTCAGTTGTAGTGTGTTGAGACATTTCCATAAGGAAACTAGAAAAGCAGATGCAATACCAATTCTGATTCCTCAACTGAGAGTTAGAGCTAGTTCCGATCCAATACCAGTGCTCTTCAAAATCTGTACACTTCTCTGCATGGAACTCATTGGGATCATTCTAGAAACGTGGATTAAATGATTAGTCGATTGACTGAAAAATAATCAGCAATTGATAAAGCATTTAGTCATTTATCAAAATAGCTTTAAAAAATGCTACACCCGGACCCTCAAGTCCTCTGGTCTTTCAAAACATGTACTCCGGCTGAGTCCAGCTTGATTCAGTGAGAACTGAAGTTTACTGCAACTTGGGCAGAAACAGTAAACTGAGGACTGATCTGGACAAATTCTGTAACTCACACAAAAACAATCTAGACGGATAAATAACACAACAGGCCAGGGCAAAAATGTGCATTTTTGATTTTGGGCTGAACTATTCCATTTAAGATTTCTGTGACGGTCCCTGAGTTGACAGCCAGCTGTGTATGAATGAATGTGACTGATAGCGAAAACAAAGATGAAGCAACAGAATTTAATGTGGCTCAGTCTCGTCTGGCCTAGTCCACTTAATAAGGTCAATGTCCACCAATACCAGGCCAGCCTATCAGAGCAATGCGCCCGTAAAGGCAATCTTCATTAACATCTTAGTAGAGTACTAATGAAAATGTAATGTAAGGTTGAATGCAATGAGTACTTTGACTTGAGTGTGAGAACTTTTGCTCACCAAAGCTGTGGTAGTAGGACGGTTTGGTCTTGTCCGCTGAGGGAATAGAGCACAGCACTGTGGCTCCCTCCAGGGTGTCCTCAGCAGTTGTCTTGGTCGGCGGCACTCGGATGATGTTGTAGTAAGCTCCTGTCAGCACAGATATGATTTGTTTCTCACCAAAGCTCATCACACGTGGGGAGCAACAAGGATTGTTGTACCGTACACTACTCTTAATATACAGACTTCTATGATGTAAGGTTGTCAAAAGTATTGAAATACTTTTTTGATTCCATGTTTAAAACAATATGATGTCTGTTAATTATTAGGGATGCAAAAATACCAAAACCTGACAGTATGATAATAGCACAGTAAAAGTCCATGCTAAGATGTTTATCGCTATATTAAAAAATAATGAAAAATGAAAAATGGTCCTTTATTGAAAAATAAATGTGATGTGCACAGCATTTTTCACTTTCAATTGAATGTGCCTCTGCTGTCTTTCTTTAATAAAAGTAGCCAGGCATGACAGAAGCATGTGCAATAAATTAGCATTAATTGACAATGAATGCTTGAATAATTGTGTACAATTACATAATAAAAACAATGCAACTATGAGAGACAGTCATTGTGATATTCAATACATTGTTATATCCCTATTAACATGCATTCGATAGTATCAAAAGTTAAAAAAAATGATCAAGACCTCAGTTCATTCCATTTGTTATTGTTCTGCCTGAAATTTGTGTTCAATTTTGTTCAGTGTTTAGTGACTTTTTCTGTTCCAGCACTGTGTGCATGTCGGTACAGATATTTTGTGTTTATTTTGTGTGTCTATGACTTTTTTCTTTTTACCATGGTATTGAAAGAGGTATTAAGTATCATTTTTTAAATTCTAGTAATGTATAGAAGTTGAAAATTCTGCTGTTTTGACATTACTGTGATGCTGCGCGCACAAATTGATTTGCTGTTTCTAAAATACCTTTTCTGGTGTAGGAATTCCCCATGTTGTACGTTGTTCCATCAGGCTCAGTCTGAGGGTGTGCGGTCGCTCCGTTCACAGCAATGAATTTGGTCCAGTCCACCTAAAAGATACAAATACATGAACACAAAGACTTTGTTAACACTTAATTAATATTTTATTATTTTATCCAGCAGCTAATTCTACAATAAGGAGTGACAGTAGCCTGCAAGCCTGCTATAAATCTTCAGTGTTATTGTACTGGTTTATGACCTGCCTTAGCTATCATGTGTGACATCAGGTCAATAAAACAAACTGCTGTGCACAGATATGTCTGCAGAATTATCAGCTACAACCACTATGATGCTAACACTTTAAAATAAGGTACACAAAATCTGAGTTGAGTAGTTACCAGGGAACGAATGAGGAATTGTGAACCATTAGTCCATGAGTAGCTCCTAATCAAATTTTATAGGGTTGCTAATGATTAGTTGATGATTAGTTAATGACAAAATGAGTAAGAAATAAATGAAAAACTAAATGCTTGCGAACCATTAGTTAATGAGTAATTATGAGGTTATTAAGGGACTACTTAGTAACTATTCAGGATATGTATCACTTTCCTTTAGGGGCCGCAAAGAGAGTAAGTAATCATTAATTAATGAGGAACAATGTATTAACTACTCAGTATTATGCATCAGTTTACTTAAGGGGACACAAAGAGAATAAGTAATCATTAAATAATGAGGAGCTACTTATTAACCACTCAGTGTTATGAATTACTTTACTTCAGGGGACACAAAGAGAGTAAGTAATCAATGGGTAATGAGGAATTACGTATTAACTACTCAGCATTGTGAATTACTTTACTTTAGGAGACACCAAAAGAGAAATGTTTAATTAATTCATAGTTAATGAGTCATTACTAGTTTTGTGCCCTTCACCAGCAAGTTCAGGGTTAATTAGGAACCATTCATAAAGAATGTGATCAGTATGATATATAGATATTCATGAACTCTAGTGATGGCAGTCAGACTCTCTTGTTTCTTCCTTAACTAATCATTAACTAATCATTAGCAACTCTATAAAATTTGATTAGGGGTTATTTATTGACTAATTGTTTACACACAGTTAGTTCCTCTGCTCAGATTCTGTGTACCTTATTGTGAAGTGTTATCACTATGTCTTAAAACTACATTCAGCATCATGTTACCTTTTTAGTTGTCTCCAGTGTTTCAGGATCCACTTTGTGCATGACATTGGTTTCCGTGCTGACGTAATAATCACCTTTATAGGTCACAAAGCTCACGTTGGCATTGTCTGTGGCCTCTATAGAGGAAGAAGAAAATGCAGTGGTTAAAGACACAAAACAGGACAGTCAGAACAATAACTCACTGTTCACTCATATTCTGTACTTCACATACTTAAATGGAAGAAAACTAAACTCTGTAAGGAGGTTACATTCAGATAGATCTTATTCACTGCATTAAAAGAGTGGTTCACTGTAAAAAAAAAAAAAAAAAATCATACAGGAATTTAGTGGAATCATCTTTACTCATTAACTTAAAGTAAATGTACAAACTTTTGTTTATTCAAGTTATTTAAACTTTTCTTATATTTATTTTCAGAACACTCCAGAACCTATAAAAGTGTGTTCTTGTAACTTGAAGTCTTTTGACTTGAAATGATGAGTTGAATGAGTTCAGGTCAACTCATTAAATTAACCATTAACCAACCATGCAGCATGCATTGTTTGAGAGGTAAACTTCTCCTGAAAGCTGTCTTTTTTTAATGAAGACAACATATATGATGGAAACTGTGTGTCAAATACAATTTACGATAAGTCATTTTCACATAATGGTCTTTGTGTCAGTGCTGGAACAAAGTGGCTCCAACAGGAACAGCTGCAGCTGGAAGTTCTGAAGACCTGACTTTTCAAACTGAGAAAATGGTGAAGGAAATCTTTTTTTTTTTTTTTTTTTTTTCATGTTCATCAGTGTGACTGACTTGGTTCAACTTAATATCTTGAGTGTATTGAACATGTTTTCTCAAGTACAACTGAATTAATATCAAGTTTATTTGCAATCATTTTTAATTGCTACAGAATTATCTCAACTTGTCTTTTCAGGTTTAGTCAACTTAAAATTTTAACGCAGCCCGGTGTCGTAACAATTCTTCGCCTAAAATAGTGAGAGTTGCTATTTCTCTGGAGAATTACAAAGTCGGTGTGATGAATCAAATCTCTGTACTCATGCAGCATGGAGAGAAGACTCGAGCACAGTGTTTCTCTGAAAGGTCTTTCACAGTGTCTTGACGTATATACAAAAACAGCAGCTGCTGATTCAAACATTCCTTCTTCCAGATATTAACAATCTGTCAGCGCAGTAGCCTTCCTGAGTACAACCTCCCACTGATTTCACTTTTAAGCTCACTGTCATCTTCCTTCCGCACAACTTAGACACAGAGAATCCCAAAATCAGTACACTGATTATTAATCAAAATTGTTCATCATCCACACGGACACAACTTTTTAAAAATTAAAACAAATTGCTTCTTTTGTTCCTGGTCATGCAGTTTGATTAGATACTCACTTGGGAGTTCAAATCTTGACAGGAAGCGCTGGAAGAAGTTTTTGCAGGGGTCTGGCATGGTGATGGTGCCGAACTCCGACACTGCGATGCGGTTGTGCTCCTTGTTGGATTGGAAGCTGTCACTGGACAGGAAGCGGCTTTTGTAAGTCACCTGACCATCGGCTATTTTGAACTGGTGCAGGAGAGCCATACCATCAAACCAGTGGTTGAACCTGGCGGGAACAGGATAAAGGGGTCAGCTTTGTGATGCAGTGGTTGCGGTGGATGTATCAGCGCCTCTAAGATGTTATACTCACTTCTGGTTTCCGATCTCGAACTTCCCAGGTCCGTTTCTCAAGAAGCTCCCATTGATCCATTCTGGGATTTTGCCGATGATGTCGGTGCTGATGGGCTCAGGGGTGTCCTCCACTGAGCTCACAATCTTCTCAATGCAAGGCAGGCCGTGCACATCTGTGAAGTGGTTTGTGTTGTTCCGAGACTTGGATTTTTTGAATGCTATGGAAAAAAACAGCAAACCATAGTCACATTTTCTATATAAATATGAAACAAGGGATGTTAAATTCACTGAAGAAAATAACTGATATCAAGGTTAATTGTACATATCTGGGTGAATCAAATGATTACCTGGGCATTGTTCTGTCGACGTGTGTCCATGACTTTAGCTCTGCCTCTTGAGTATATAGCAGTGTCAAAGGCTTGCACACTCTTCCTGTGGTGCTGCTGCTGCTCCAAGACTGGAACTCAGCTTTATACTGTCCTCCTGTCTGTGACGCCCCCTAGAAACAGTCAGATAAGTAGTGATTTCATGCTTGTATAAGCCTGTGCAAAACAGAAGTGCTCCGTGATCACAAGATTATACAAGTGGTAACTTATTCACAGAGATAATCGCATAATCTTACTGACAAGTGGCAAAATCACCGTGGCAGCATTCATCATTTTTTGCAAGCCGGTCTTTATTCCACATAGTAATTTATGCCTTAGTTTGTCATGCTAAGTACACCTGCATGTGTCTAGTGGTGGAGAAAGCAGATAAGTTGGGTGATGGGTGGAGGGAATTTTTTTTTTTTTTAGAAGCACACAATCAGCCTGTTTTTGTATTTGTTATTGCAAACCTCTATTTCTGGAACATTTGCTTAGTGGGATTTTCCTTTAGTTTATGTGGAACATTAGTGAAACAAGTGCCTGATATTTGTTTGTTTGTTTGGTTGTTTGTGTGTTCATGGTTTATTTGATAAGGACACTGAAACTGAAAACAGCTGTCTGATGCAAGTATCACAGTCTTTATAGCAGATGCTAATTTGAAGCAGCCGTCCCTGTAAGGGCTTTTATGAAAATAAGAGATTGAACCAGTGAGGTAGAAAGAAGATAAAGTGAGTGCAACAAGATATCGGAAAGCTAGTTAAAAGCTGAGTACAGAAAACCACAATAAAGCACAAAGTTGAGACATTATGTTTAACTACACACAACACAAACTAAACATGAGGTTTGTTGCTGAATTTACCAGGATTTGGTGGATCACTGAAAGGGATAGTTCACCCCAAAATCAAAAATACACATTTTTCCTCCGGCCTGTTGTGCGATTTATCCATCTTGATTTTTTTGGTGTGAGTTGCAGAGTTTTGGAGATATCTGCCATAGAGATGTCTGACTTCAACCCAAAAACACTCCCATACGCTGTCTCCTGTACTGGCAATCAAAGATTTATTAATAATGTCTTGGTACAAAACATTGTTAGCAAATCTTTGCAAGTGGTATTGACTACCTGATCACTTGAAATGTTCTGCAAATTTCACCACTTTTAAAGGGACAGTTCACCCCAATCAAAATGTTTTCTTACTTGAAACTGCTCACTACAAGTCTGTGGATTATTTAGAGCAACATGATTTCTGGAAAGAGACACTGTTGCTGAGTTTTCCAAATGTATTTTTTTTTGTGCTTTGAGCCCCACAAGCTGAGTGCCATTCAGTCCCATTATATTGGAGGGAAGGCAGACATCTCTGGGGACAATATCTCCAAAACTCTGCAACTCAAGCTCCAAAACAGTATATGTGAATAAATAGCACAGGCCAGAGGAAAAATATGTATTTTTGACTTTGGGTTGAACTGTCCCTTTAAAAGTGGTGAAGTTTGCCACACATTTCAAGTGATCAGGAAGTCGTTGCAAAGCAAAACGACTTCTGCACACTGTCTTCTGCACTTGCAATCATAGATTTAAAAACAATGATTTGAACGGAAATGTTAAATCTATGATTGAAAGTGCAGAAGACTGTGTGTGGGAGTGTTTTTGGTTTGTCAACACATGGTCTTCTCCTACACACCTGGCAATTTGCATGTGTGCAAAACTTTTGCTCTTTAAGTGATCAGGCGGTGACTTACAGGACTTACATTTAAACATTCAAGTACAAGCTTTTCATATCTGCTTGTCACACTGCATATCACCAATAAAGAGGTACTAACCATTTTATGGCTTCCTCGGGGGCACTGACGGTGCATCGGTTAACTGACAGCAGGAGGAATGCAGGGCTGATCTCTGATTCTTCACAAAGGTCGCAGATGTGCAGGTCAGGTGGGCTGCAGAGTTGCCAACATACAACAGACACTAATTGGTCAATCCTAAGGTCAGGACCTCACGGGGAGACACTTGATAGGCAAATGATAAGGTGTCTTAGACTGGTATACTTATATTGGTCATTTTTAATAGAACAATAAGTGAAATAGGCTTGAAATGTTTTATTGTTTCTAAATATTGAATTTGTACCATTTCTCTTACTTTGAGGGTCAGAAGTTCGCGGCCAATTTTCATCACATTTCTTTGCTTAAAAGGACACAACATCTTCCAGGCTGGGATGTCACGTGTTCTTTTTTATTATATATGGTCTGGAAGTATACTTAAAGAGCCTTATCAGTTCTCACTGTATGTTATCTATATTAACATGAACATTGTGCAACGTTGTGTAGTAGGGGTGAAACAAAGGGCGGGGATTTTTAGGGCAGTCTTTTCTACATCTTTTCTCATTAACTTGACATAAATATACAAGTTTCTTTTAATCACATTAAGTAAACTTAAAATGGCTATTAAATATTTTCAGAAGTTAGAAACATGAGTTCTGTTAAGCTGAAATCTTTTTATTTATTTATTTAATAAAATCATATATCAGTTGCACTATATGTCACCTATACACCAGGGTCTGGCCCAGCAATGGCACAAAGTTGTTTTGTAGATCTTTCTGGATATTTTTTATGTTTTTTCAGAGTTTGTCTTTTGCTGAAAAATTATTAAAACCTGTTGATGACTCATCCCGCACTTGGGGACGTATACTGAATTTGCTGCTTTCTTGCTTATGACATTGCCTAAGCAAGGAAGGAGAATTCATGCTCTGGAACAGACTGAAGTGTTTCTAGAGGCCGGGCCTCACTGTATGAAAGCACAACTTTATAACTTTATTTACTTATTTGGGTCAAACTGGATCATATTTTATGCATTTTATGATCTCTGGGTGCTCAGCTTCAACTCTCAGTGATTTAAATACTTATCATTAATAATTAGAGGTCATTGATGGATAGCTTTAGCTTTGTTGTTAAAGTAGCTAACCATAAGTGGAACAAACAGCCTTCGAGACAACAGGGATTATAGCACCAAAGCAGTTTGCTGAGTTTCCTGACAGAAAGATGGCTATACTTGTTGCTAAAGTAACGTAGCTAACTGTCCCAGTGCAGCCACGTTCACTGGGAGCTCTCATCCTGGGAAGAATCACCTAATACCCTGGTAGCTCAGTTGGTAGAGCACATGGCCTACATACAGAGGCTGAGAGTCCTCGGCAGTTTTGGTTTAATTCCAGCCTGTGGGCCTTTGATGCCCTTCACACTAAAATCAATTAGTTCCCCCTCAGCCCATAGCTAAACCTATCCAGCAGTTTTTGAAATTTCGTGGTAACCAATAGACATCAAACAAACAATACTGGACCAAAAACATAACCTTAGTGGCAGAGGGTAAAGCAAAAGTTGATGTTTTGGGAAATACACTTACTTTCTCTCTGGTGAAGAGTTTGATGAGAAAATTGATACAGCCTGAGCTTAGTTTAGGACTAAACAACGGGGAAACAGCCTGCCTGGCTCTGTCCAATGAAAAGAAAATCTTTCGTTATTATTATTATTATTTCATTGGTAGGACAGCTGAAGATATGATAGGAAGAGGGAAAGTAGAGATGGAGGAGATCTTGACAGAAGTGTGAAATGACAGAAATGACCCCAGAACGATAATCCACTAATATGTACTCACCCCTATGCCGATGTGATGATGGGAGTTTCAGCAGAAAACAGGGTTGCAGCCAAATCCAGTACAATGGCAGTGAATGGAGACCACGGATAAAATGTGAAAGCTCCATAATAAACCTGCAAGTAAAACATTACAAAAAAGTTCAAAGTCAGATTAAGAATCTGACCTTCATGAACATCAGTGTAACTTCCACCACACACAGCAGGCCCCACTGTCCATCATTTGAGAACAGTGGTTCATGGCACTCTGCCAGGGGCTCAGTGAAAAGTTTTCAGTTTCAGTTTTATTTCTACAAAAGGCTTCATTATAGTCTGGATTTAATAGATTTTTTAGCTATCATTAGTTATTCACACAAACTATTTCCATTCCACAGACAATTTTATAGGCCCGTCATATTCAAGTCCCAGGATACATCAGACCAGCACATGCGGGTACTTCGTGAAAGTGTCAGGCCACACTCCCTTTTGGGGGATAGAAAACTTGAAATCCCATACACAACAATGCAGTTTTACATGTTTTATAGACCTGTCTAATAATTATTCTGTGATCCTGCCTGAACCGGAGCGTTTGCAGTATCTTAACACATAAATATCAGTCAGTCAGCCGTCAGTGGATCAATGAGCCAACACAGTCCACACACTGCTGATACTGAATTTTTAGGTATCATTAGGCTTCATGTGGTCTGCAGATAACAAAACCTGTCAATAGACAAGTGTTGATCTCAGCTAGACTGGGATTTAGCCAGAGACGACAGTCTGACACTGCTGTACTGAACTCCAGCAGCCTTACACTCAACATTAGCTCTCCATCAGTTGTGACAATTATCGTTCTGTGGAGGCTTATTAACTCTTACACCTCTCTTTTAGGGATCCTATCCTTTCCCGGAAGGATGGAGAACCAGAGATCGTGGTGGATTTGCATGTTTATTTGTTTTACAACCTACTACAGCAGGTTTTCAGCATTTTCCGTGTCTCCCAGTATATGAAACCGTAATACATGTCTACTATCTTTCTGATACATTTCTCTTGTGTTGTTCTGTCACATAAGTAAGTGGAAGTGTAAAGAAAAAAAGGCTACGTTATATTTTTCAAAGGGACATACATGAGGGGATCCCCGGTATATTTTCTATCTCATAAGGGATCCTTGGCTGAGAAAAAAATGGAGAACATAAATACTTAAGTTTTAGTTTATTAAATGTATGTATAGCAGGGATCATGTAGAAAATATGTTCATCTTTAAAAAATAAAGAGAACCAAATTTAGTTTACTAGCTGATTTCCATCTGTGTTTGCTGAACAGGTTAAAGCAGTCATTTTGCTGTACTCATATTGGAAATCCCCACTCATGCCCCTGCAGAAATGACATCATCAAGTAAAGACTGAACACAATAACAGAAGCACGACCGAGCCATTTAAAGGTTCAGTGTCAAAGCTGTGGTGTGCCCACAATGGAAACCACCCCAATAATTTTCTAGAGGCCTCTACTCGTGCACGCATATGAAAATGAGGAAATGTGAATGTGAAACCGACACATCAGCTCTTTTCCCCCTTAACCAGGGGAAGAACTACTGTGTCATGGGAAATCATTCACAGACAGAATTATGTAACACTGTGTTATCATTAAAGCAGATTTTTGACTTCTCAGTGATTTAGATATCTCAGTATATGCTGAGCGTATGTTAGCCAAAGTGTCTTCAACATTGCAGCAACTCTGTTTTGTTACTGATGTTTACAAATATAAGCTATTTTGCTCCCGTCCTTGATTCGTTTAGGACATGATGACCCCAAAAATCTAACTTTAGCATGACGGGGAACAAAGAGTAGCTTGTATCTGCTGATGAGAGCTGCAGTCTGATGGAAACATGCAGTGAAAATAAAGCTGAAACCACAGAAACAACAACAACAATCAGCTTATTGTGTCATTTAATGATAATCTGGGATCCATATTGCAGAACGCTGCTGTTCACATGTCGTTTACCTTTAAGACCCATGCTAACACAACAAAATATTTCAAAATGACATAAAACCAAAAGAAGCTTAGAGTTACAATTAACTTACACTTATTGCTTTCTTTCCAAATTTTAGAAGAGAAGCTGGATTCCACTAATGTCTATTCTTTAGGGGATACTGGGGATGGTTGCAACATGGGACAGTTGCAACAAGTGTCACTGATGATACTCAGTGAGACCCTGTCACCACCAGGAAGACAGAAGGCACATTCAACATCTGCTGCAGGATTTATTGAGGGAAAAAACGTTTAAAATAATCAAAACTTACTTCATCTAAACGTTGTTTTGTTGACTTTGAAGAAACACATTTGGCATGTGTCTAGATCAAGGTGTCTAGCTAGCACGTGATGTTCTGTCATGGCTGTTAGGGTTGCAACACGTTGTCCCCTGGCTGAGCAGCCACATCAAAACAGACCACACAATAGTGTTTTTCAACATGCGCAAGTCATTGTGGGGCACATAAAAGGATACAAATGTACATGTTTAATAAAAGTTTGTTGCGTTGTAAATTGTGCCATCCTTCCTGAAATATAGAGAGATTGAATAGCGTCTGTAACATCTGCACACCTAAAGGTGGGCCTATTTTTCACATATGAATAATAACTGTTGACAAATATTTCTAAATAGTATTGTGATGTTGTTGTAAAATAATTCATATTTACAGAATACTCTGCTTTTTGGGACAAAAAAATAAAAGTTATTTAGTGAAATTTAATACATTTTTAATATGTTGCAACCATCCCTGAATGCGTTGCAACTGTCCCTAGGGTTGGGGTCACTTGCAACATGTGACATCTTCCTTTCAAATAAATATTTCAAATGATAAGTCAGTATGTAATTATCTTTTAATGGTATAGACAATTAGCAGACAGAGGTAATTTTAATATAGGTTTGGTTGGTCTAGTCCAAATAGTCTCTGAGTAACAGAGAGAAATGCCAGGGGAATTACAACTGTCCCCAGTCTCCCCTACATATATGGATATGGAGTTGGGAGGCAAATGGTTTAGTTTAACATGCAGACTAAAAGGAGGAGTGAAGTTCAAAAACACACTCACTAAAACTCACTTTTTATCACATTTGATCTCTTTTGTGAATTTGTACACAAATGGAAACATAGAAACAACTGTGTCCAGGGTTGGGGTCAGTTGCAACATCTGACTTCATCCTTTCAAATACATATTTCAAATGATATGTCACATGTAATCATTTTTAAATGGTATGAGACATTAGCAGGCAAACATAAGCTGAATATATCAACATTTGGTTGGTCTAATCCAAACAGTCTCTCACATTTTATCTCATTTTATCTCATTTGTTTAATCTGTACACATATTGGAAATTTAGGGACAACTATTTGTGGTTTTGATTATTTTTGCTACTTATACACTAATTCCTTTTTTGTGTTTTTTTTTAAAGGATTTTTATACATGAAATATATGTAATATATGAAATGTTTTGGTTTGCAGACTCAACTTTTGTAATTATTAAACTTGCCCTGTGCCAGAAAACACAATTAAAAATGTGTTAAAATACTTCAGAATCTAAAACTCCAAATACCTACAGATAATCTGGGTGTAAAAATGTGCTGTTATAATCATCTGTGTTTTTAGAATATATATTTTTTTGTGAAAATGTTGGCACTTTAAAGTTGTGTCCCAGATTTCTGTCAACTCTATCAGATTTTTTACAAAAATGTGATTTAGTCATGCATAAAAAGGTTAGCTATACCCTAAGGACCCCTGTCTCACTTCCTGGTTTAAAAATGGCGGGATGACTGGTAAATTTTCATATTTTTTGACAAATTCATTAAATAATATTGCTGTCAGGTGTATCTCAACCATAATATGTAACATGTTAACTCTGTAGTCCTTCTAAATCAAAGCTAAATAAGGATTATGGTTTGAAAATGTGTATTTTGATCAGCATTAAGAGAACTCTGAGACACTTTTTTTAAAAAAGGCTATTCACTACGACCGTGCTGTGAAATTAAAAAATAACATTTTGTCAACTCTGTCAGATCTTCCATTTTACGGTGCTGACATTGGTGCGACAGAGGTGACGTAACCCTCAGTTTCTTTTAATAATTGAATAATGTGTTTGGAATTAGTACTTTAATACCTAAAATCGATTAGTAATGAATAAACAAACAAACAAAACAAAACAAATAATATAAGTAAATAAATACATAAAAATGAATGCCCCACTTGGCTCATTCAGTCAAAAAAGTCTGGACATGTCCCTGTAAGTGATGTCAACTTCATCAGCTAACTGTCAACTCTGTTATAGAGGAGTCACAGAGAAGTTTTTGTCTGTGATATTTATTCAACATATGCTCATGAGGATTTGTAAAATTGTTTTTTGATTGTATACATCAAAAAAAAAAAAAAAAAAAAAAAAAAATCACAGTACAACCATTGTGTGTTCTTTGTGTTATCAGTGATATATGTTATTTATTTGTAAATCACGATAAAAAATATACCAAACTTTTGATAATAGAGCTAATTAAATAATCTTGTATTAAATGCAACAAAAACCATGAAAGATTTCCTACATATTTTGTATTACAGCACTATGACTCTTGTGTATGGAATCAGATTTGTGTCAAAATAATCAAACAAAACTTCTTCAATATCAAACAAAAATAAAAATTTGAGAGAGAATAAAACTCACTGAAGCAAAAAAAAAAAATGTCATCTCAAAAGTAAAACTTGTAACTTGCAAACAAATTATTTCTGCAATTGAGTAAACTATTGGTCTTTTACTTTTTGTCATATCCTGTTTCTTTCTCACCGATCACATTTTTGCTCTCACTGTCAGCTTTGCAGTCACGCTGCCAGCTCTCTCGTTTGCGCTCCCTGAGTTTTTGTTTGCGATTCTGACACAAACTGACACCAGAATTACATCAAAATAATCAAACAAAACTTCTTCAATATCAAACAAAAATAAGAATTTGAGAGAGAATAAAACTCTCTGAAGAAAAAAAAAATGTCATCTCAAAAGTAAAACTTACAACTTGCAAACAAATTATTTTTACAATTGTGTCTTTAACTGTTTTGTTAATATATGGTTTTATTTACAGTTCCCTCTGTTTCTTTCTCACCAATCACATTTTTGCTCTCACCGTCAGCTTTGCAGTCTGGCTGCTACGGAGCCCCTTAAGGGACATGGAGGAGAAAAAAAATTGATGGGTGAAAAAAAAAATAAGGACGAACTTTTGCGAGATCTCGCAAAATAATTGCGAGATCTCGCAATAATTTTGCGAGAGCTCGCAATAATTTTGCGAGATCTCGCAATAATTTTGCGAGAGCTCGCAATAATTTTGCGAGATCTCGCAATAATTTTGCGAGATCTCGCAAAATTATTATTTCCTATGTTTTTTTTCCTTTTAAAGCATTCGAGATGAACTGCGCCTCGCCTGGAGAGTAGATGAGATCAGGCGGTCGCAGCAGGAGGTGGAGACAAAAAGCTGCAGTCAAGTCAGACAGTTTCCAGCAGACTTAAGAGAACATACAGGAAGAGACACTGATATCCTGTTAGATCACCTGTAGGTTACCTGTAGTTTGCAGACCACGGTCATAGCTGAAGAGATTAAGTGTGCCCTCGATCACTGATTGAAGTTAAAATAAAAGTGATCTCCATTCTGTTGCATGGAACATCTGTTCTTTTATCTGCCTTGTAAAGCACTTTGTAACTGTTCGTTTGATAAGTCACTTTATTATTATTAAAGGACACAAAATATCTGCTCGTTGACAGATTAAAACTTCATCACACAACATAAGACTAATACATCAAGCGTTAAATATTATGATTACACAGAAAACTAGTATTTTATGCAACATGTGGTGTTTGTTGTCAAAATTAAGAGCCAATCAGAGCCTGTCAGCTCATCGATCAGGTGACAGCCAGGCCCTCGCAGTCGGTGGAGAGCAGCTGCGGCGCCTGGCTCTGAAAACTGCGGCTGATCGATGATCGATGAGCTGACAGGCTCTGATTGGCTCTTAATTTTGACAACAAACACCACATGTTGCATAAAATACTAGTTTTCTGTGTAATCATAATATTTAACGCTTGATGTATTAGTCTTATGTTGTGTGATGAAGTTTTAATCTGTCAACGAGCAGATATTTTGTGTCTGATAATAATAATAAAGTGACTTATCAAACGAACAGTTACAAAGTGCTTTACAAGGCAGATAAAAGAACAGATGTGCCATGCAACAGAATGGAGATCACTTTTATTTTAACTTCAATCAGTGATCGAGGGCACACTTAATCTCTTCAGCTATGACCGTGGTCTGCAGACTACAGGTAACCTACAGGTGATCTAACAGGATATCAGTGTCTCTTCCTGTATGTTCTCTTAAGTCTGCTGGAAACTGTCTGACTTGACTGCAGCTTTTTGTCTCCACCTCGTGCTGCGACCGCCTGATCTCATCTACTCTCCAGGCGAGGCGCAGTTCATCTCGAACGCTTTAAAAGGAAAAAAACATAGGAAATAATAATTTTGCGAGATCTCGCAAAATTATTGCGAGATCTCGCAAAATTATTGCGAGATCTCGCAAAAGTTATTGCAAGATCTCGCAAAATTATTGCGAGCTCTCGCAAAATTATTGCGAGATCTCGCAAAATTATTGCGAGATCTCGCAATTATTTTGCGACATCTCGCAAAAGTTCGTCCTTATTTTTTTTTTCACCCATCAATTTTTTTTCTCCTCCATGTCCCTTAAGGGGCTCCGTACATCTACTCTCCAGGCGAGGCGCAGTTCATCTCGAACGCTTTAAAAGGAAAAAAACATAGGAAATAATAATTTTGCGAGATCTCGCAAAATTATTGCGAGATCTCGCAAAAGTTATTGCGAGATCTCGCAAAAGTTTTGCGAGATCTCACAAAATTATTGCGAGATCTCGCAAAATTATTGCGAGATCTCGCAAAAGTTCGTCGTTATTTTTTTTTTTCACCCATCAATTTTTTTTCTCCTCCATGTCCCTTAAGAGGCTCCGTAGGCTGCCAGCTCTCTCGTTTGCGCTCCCTGAGTTTTTGTTTGCGATTCTGACACAAACCTCTCACGTGGGCGGGCTTTTTCAGGGGTGAGTCGCCATTGGCTAGTGAGTTTTTGAGTGACAGCTCAGTGCCCGGAAGTTGCTCAGTGCAGCAGCACGCGCGAAAAACAACACGGACGAGAGACAGCAAGCTCGAATCGTGGCAGCGGCAGCAAGCAGTGGCACTTGCTGTGGCAGCATGGACCTGCCGCGGCAAATGCCGCTGTCTGAGGAAGCTGACTGCGGTCAAGTGAGCCGTCTTTCGTCGGCAAATGCTCGGAGTCCACTGAGAAAGTCAGCGCTACTTTAATACCGAGCAAGCTAACTTCCGGTTTTCAAAATAAGACGTCGGTAATTCAAAGGCATCCAGTCAAGCTGATTTCAAGCCATTGGGTCACATTGTCTAGAAGCTATTGAACTAAATATTTTCCCCAATTTATTTTAATTTTTATTGTACATTAACAACACTTTGGTCCATAATTTCCGACAATGGTTGACATGAGGATGTTTCAGTTTCAGGCATAGACTGTATATAGAAGTGGACGGAGCCTTGTGACGTCACCCATTGGTTTCTGAACACCCGTTTTGAAGTCTCAAGTTTCAGATTTGGCCAGCGCCATTTTGACAGTTTTGAAACCGGATGTGAATATGATTGGTTGAGACGGTGGAGCAGGGCGGGACCATACGCGGGACCATAGACTGTGTGGGTGAGGCATAGACGAGGTCAGGCGAGGCCATCACTGCACGTCAACTTGGCTACGTGAAACGGACAACAGAGATCCAAAATTAACAAGCGGGGGAGCGGGGTGGGCTGGTGGGGATCGAGCATAGACGGTATAGTCTATGGGAGCGAGTGAGTGGCACTACCATAGGGCACTACGCCTGTCAATCACGAAACCACGCCCCTAATTATACAGAACTTTAAGCCTTAATATAAAATCAACGAATGACTTATATGAAAATTCAAGTCTGGTTCAGTGAACATGGTGGGGGATATTAGTGATAGAGACCAAAATTGTTTTTTGACACGGGCTATAAATATGTTTATTTCAGCTGTAAAGTTCGACATTTTAGAACGGGTGTCAATGGAACCGGGCTTCTTTTTGCAACCAGCTCGCGCGCCCCCTGCTGGATTTCGGTGAGAATACAGCGTTACTGCACTTCCGCATTGGCTTCATTTTTCAGAGCCGGAAGCTCCGTCAACTTCTATATACAGTCTATGGTTTCAGGATAAGAGTAGACTCCTGAGTGTCACAGTAAAAACATAATCAACAACCCTCCATGTCTCAGCTAAACATTTGGGAAATAATTCACATCATTCACAAGGAAAATGTGGATGTTTGAGTAGAAAGTGAATATAGACATCAGATTAACATAGTCTGAGATTATTGATGAAGATGGTGTTTCTTTTTTGGGGGGGTGGGTTCTGAAAACCAAACTATATTTATTGTATTCAGGATTAAATGACCACAAACAAATCAGTAGAGGAACAAATAACATAACAATACTTGGGCCCCATTCTTCAAACATACACACAAAGTGTAGCTTACGTTAGTGACTTGTTTTTTTTGGAAGTGGCAGGCTGATTTGTTTCTCTCTAACCACATGTAAGGATATCAGAAAATTATCAGCCAGATTAAAAACATGAAATTCACAAGGCCAGTTACAGCTCCTCAGATTCTGTCAGTGTCACCTCGAGAAAAGGAATCAGTAGGTATAGCAAAATGTCACTGATAGAGTGGTATGGCATTTTTATTTCCTTTCTTCTTAATTACATTGGATTTATTTTATTGTACTTTTTAGAATGTTTGACCATTTGACTTCAAACCTCTTCAGCTGTAACAACACTGAGAGATTGGTGCTTTTAAAGAATGGTGCAGCCCTACATGAAAATAAAATAAATTGGCAAGTTTAAAAAAAATTGTTCTTGCAACTTAAATCACAATGCAGGAGCTTGTATGTTTTCAGGTTTTGAGCTCAGGGACCAACCGTCACATTAATCTTGAACGAACGTAAAAATCCAAGCTCATGTCAAATCATCAACAATGAAAATGAAGCCAACTTGTTATCCATGTATGAAGAACAGGGCCTTGTGGGTACAGAACACTTATCTCCCAAACTCCATCAGTTGACCTCCCTGCTCTCCCAATATGCAAACAGCATAACTAAACTTTAAAAGATGAGATATTCATCACCACTTGAGGTAGCTTCAGTTTTCAAAACTGCAGTTAAAAGGGTGTTGAAAGGAAATGGCCTGCAACTTCTGACTTATGCACATCAAAAAATGCATGACAAAGTGGAGGCTGCTGCTCTTCAATTCACGTCTAGAATCAGTTGTCCCATCAGTCTACATTCACAAGGACAATACAGAGATGAGACAGCTGACTCCAAAACAACAGTATGGAAGTATCTCCCAGTCACTGTCTGCCACTGTGTGAGTGAGTGAGTAGTCAGGATGGTGCTGAAGTCAACTGTATCAACCATTGTCGGAAATGATGGACCAAAGTGTTGTTAATGTACAGTAAAAATTAAAATAAATTGGGGAAAATATTTAGTTCAATAGCTTCTAGACAATGTGACCCAATGGCTTGAAATCAGCTTGACTGGTTGCCTTTGAATTACCGACGTCTTATTTTGAAAACCGGAAGTTAGCTTGCTCGGTATTAAAGTAGCGCTGATTTTCTCAGTGGACTCCGAGCATTTTCCGACGAAAGACGGCTCACTTGACCGCAGTCAGCTTCCTCAGACAGCGGCATTTGCCGCGGCAGGTCCATGCTGCCACAGCAAGTGCCACTGCTTGCTGCCGCTGCCACGATTCGAGCTTGCTGTCTCTCGTCCGTGTTGTTTTTCGCGCGTGCTGCTGCACTGAGCAACTTCCGGGCACTGAGCTGTCACTCAAAAACTCACTAGCCAATGGCGACTCACCCCTGAAAAAGCCCGCCCACGTGAGAGGTTTGTGTCAAACATATACGTCTATGTGTCAGATCGCAAACAAAAACTCAGGGAGCGCAAACGAGAGAGCTGGCAGCGTGACTGCAAAGCTGACAGTGAGAGCAAAAATGTGATCGGTGAGAAAGAAACAGAGGGAACTGTAAATAAAACCATATATTAACAAAACAGTTAAAGACCAATAGTTTACACAATTGTAAAAATAATTTGTTTGCAAGTTGTAAGTTTTACTTTTGAGATGACATTTTTTTTTCTTCAGTGAGTTTTATTCTCTCTCAAATTCTTATTTTTGTTTGATATTGAAGAAGTTTTGTTTGATTATTTTGATGCAATTCTGGTGTCAGTTTGTGTCAGAATCGCAAACAAAAACTCAGGGAGCGCAAACGAGAGAGCTGGCAGCGTGACTGCAAAGCTGACAGTGAGAGCAAAAAGTCTGAGCATGTGAGAAAGAAACAGGGATATGACAAAAAGTAAAAGACCAATAGTTTACTCAATTGCAGAAATAATTTGTTTGCAAGTTACAAGTTTTACTTTTGAGATGACATATTTTTTTGCTTCAGTGAGTTTTATTCTCTCTCAAATTTTTATTTTTGTTTGATATTGAAGAAGTTTTGTTTGATTATTTTGACACAAATCTGATTCCATACCTTTTGTGTCTGATGAAGTTGACAAAATTGAAGTATTCATCTGCAAAAAATGCTATTAAATAAAAATTTAAATCAAAAATTTAAAAGTAAAATCAAAAAGCCCTAAAAATACAGCTGTGTCCTTATTCTCAAGAACACTAATACTGATAATAAATGCTGATTCATGGTTATGCAGGACATTTTGTCCCTGGCACAGACAAGTGAAGCAGAAAATGGAGTGAAAGGCCATGTCACTCTTGTCTTAATTCATCTGATCCCAGAAATAGCAGCTCTGTGGTGGGGAGCGCTCTGGGCAGTGTGCTTCACAAAGATCCACTCACACAGACATGAGAAGAAAATTTGGTTCACTTGTGGCCACAATTTTGGGAACCCATGTTTGAAGCTGCACAAAGGAATAACTGCAAACATTTCAGATAAACTTCGATTTTCTGCAATTGGTGTGCAGCAGGGGCAGTTCAAGATACAGTCTAGGTGTGGTGTCACTGTGTGTCACTATCATTATCTTTATGTAAAAGTGTTACAGACCACTGTGTAGTCCATTCACCATGAGGGTCCAAAGGCTTTTACTACCTGGGTAAGATGCCTTTATGTCTCAATAGGTTATACACAGTGCACATCATTAGTGTTAAGGAGGGGTCAGATGGTGAATTGCTCTAAGAAAGGATGTGATTGGTTTGCTACAGTGTAACGTGGTGAGTGTGGATTTATGTTTTGCAGTTAACAATGTCAACAATGTGGGTTAATATGGTCAGACCTGAGAAGGTCAGTGGTAATGCCTTGGATTTTTGTCTCATCACAGGACGTATGGGTAGCGTAGAATAGTTCTGTTTTCTGCGTTTTTTTGCATCTTTGTCAGTTGTTTTGTCTTTGTCAACATGTCCTCGTGCAACACAATGGGTTGATTGCTAATGACTCCCAAAACGCATATAATACCAGTGACAGGCTCAGGTGACCTGAAATACATATTTTTCCCCTGCCCTGTAGCGTTATTTATCCATCTAGGTTCTTTTGGTGTGAGTTGCAGAGTTTTGGAGATGTCGCCTATAGAGATGTCTGCCTTCTCTCCAATACAACGGGACTAGATTGCACTCAGCTTGTGGTGCTCAAAGCTAAAAAAAGAACACATTTGAAAAATTGAAAACCAGTGTCTTTTTCTAAAAATCGTGACCCAGTTACTCAAGATAATCCACACACCTTGTTTGAGAGTAGTTTCGTGTTAAGGTTTGTGGTAGATTCTACTGCAGAAAGAAAGTAGTTCCTATATGAGACTACTCAACAAGGCATGTGGATTATCTAACCAGGTCATAATTTTGGAAAGAGACGCTGGTGAATTTTTTGTTGTTGTTGTTGTTGCTTTGAGCATCACAAGCCGAGTCCTATTATAGGAGGTAGAGGAAGTAGACTGCTCTACGCCGATATTTCCAAAACTGTGCAACAATCTTGATGTATAAATTGTACTACAGGTAAGAGAAAAAATATGTATTTTTGATTTTGGGTGAGCTGTCCCTTTGAGTAAGTGACTTTAAATACATGGTTAACATTGTGAAACTGTCTCAGTTTGGTTAGGTTTAGGCACCAAAAAAGATATGGCTTTGGTTCAAATAAGTATGTTACATTACATAACACATTTATAACATCAGTAGGCGATCTGATGACTTTATGAGGGGGATGCCATCCCTCTTGTTAGAAAAATGATCAAAACACATGTCCCCTCTCCATGTCCTAGTGGCAGAGAGAGTGCAGGGCAAGAGGAGTTGTTTAGGTGACTGACGTTTTGTGTCGGTTTGAATTTCTCGGCCCCGACCATGGCTCTGAAATATCAGCAGCCTAACTGTGCTATGTAGTGATTAACCCATGGCGCTGTCCATGGTGCTGAAGTAAAAGACATTTTTTGGGCTTTTTTCTCTCAGTCCCGACCTTCTGTCAGTTTGTCTTACGTCTGTAATATTCTCTAAACTCCCATAATAATCAGGTACTAGGGATGCACCGATTTACCGCCAGAGACCGGAACCGGCCAGTTTTCAGCGTGACCGGCCCTGACCGGTGACCGGCCGGTCAGCGCCACATGTCCGATTCTATGCCCGTCATATTCGCACACATAGTCTGCACGATGGTCGCGCCATGTGCGTAACACACACTGGCCGTAATGTCACACCCACCACAGCGCTGATCATAGCAGCACACAGACACATGCTTGCATGAAATCCTAGGACAGGATAAAGAGAAGACAGACAGTCTACAACGAGACAGAACAGCTGACGGTGTCGCCAAACAGCCGTAAACTTTGTAGCTCTTCATGCTAATGTTAGCCAGCAGCAGACTGCTGTCACAGACTGACAGTTAAAATCTCACCTCCTGTTCTGAAGAATAAACAACCTGGTCGATGAGTCTCCTCAACATTCTATCCGACTCGTTAACTTCTGCATCAGTTTTACTACAGCTAAACGTTGCACGTGTCCTAGTACATTAAATCTAAGCCTGCGAACTGGGACTTTTATACTAACCATTATATTAGTAACTGTCAAGAGATTATGATTCATTCTTTATTTACCAATTTGGCTCTGCAACACAAATAGTTCTGCAACTGACAGACGGACTGCTTGCCAGCAACACACATATTCTGCAACTAATTTAAGCTCACCAGCAACGCACTGTAGTTGTCTGTGGACCATTTAATTGCTCTAGACTACATGTAGTTAAAAGTCCCAGTACTGTTGTACTCAATAGTCACACTCATGGAATGTCTCTTGCACAATCAAATTACTGGGTTGGAGCTAACCGTTGTCTAAAATTCAGCGTATTGTGATAAAGTGGGATGTCACAAGCAAGGTTATATGTTTCTATTTTTTAATATAATTTTAGGAAAACGGTCATTGTGTAGAGAACACACAAGCATGTGCATAATTCTTAGTTAAAAAAGTACATTTTTTATGTACAGTGATGATAGATAAAGACACTGCTATCCAGTGGTTGGGGTTTCAACACAACACAAAATGAACCACTGCCGCGAATCTTTGCATGTGTCATGATATCACGATACAGTGTTTTCGAGAATCGATAATATCGCGATACTCCGGTGTTTCAATATTTTTTTTACACCCCTAGTTTCAAAATGCAAATGTTACTATTTGTTCACATTTGTTTTAGTTACATGGTTTATATGGTAAGTGCCATTTTTGTGCTGGTTTATAGTTTTGCTGCATGCCACAACATGTTATTTTATTCCCCACAACCATCTGGCAACCCCCCAAAATTATCTTGAGACCTCTTTGGGGGGTTCTGACCCCCAGGCTGAGAGCCACTGCTCCAAGCCATATACTATAAATACTCAACACTTGCACTATATTGTAGCCTATATACTCTAGAGTAGTGACACCTTCATGATCAAAGTGACAAATAGCAACCTGTAGTTGCAGAAGAGTGAGAGTACTCCTGTGATATTTCTATATTTGCTTACTCATCATTACTGTAATTTATAAAAAGGCAATTGTAGTGGGGAGAGAAGGAAGACATGGATGAAATGGAATTATAGAATTAGAAATGTCACAGGCGAAGGTGAAGTTGTCCTGCAACAGTGCCTTTGGGAGGTGTACATGGGTGTGTGTGTTGGTGGGGGCAGGGTGGTGCTCCCACTGGGCCATCCACCCTGTTAATAATTAACAAAACACTGACTGCATAATGTAACTTAAGTAACTTAAGACTCTTGCTTTCACAGAGGACATGAACCCGGGTTTTCTGGTGAAAGTTCTGCTTCTGACTCATCCCACCACCCCGGCCTCCTGCCTATCTGGACTTTCTTGCTCTTTAAACTTAAAAGGATAGTTCACTCAAAAATGACACTTCAGTCATTATCTACTCACCCTCATGCCGATTGAAGGTCAGGTTTAGTCCATAAAACACTGCTGGAGTTTCACATGAAAACCGTGGGAGAATCTACCAAACAATTGAAGTGAATGGTGACCAGTTTTCAAACAGAAAAAAACAACCAAATAAAAAATTTTATGTCTCCATACTACTTGTCTGGTGTAATCCAAGTCTCTTAAAGCGCCAACATGCCAAGTTGACAATAACGACATCATTTACACCATGTTTTTAGCCTAAATCTTCACTGTAGACCCTTAGCTTGGAGCCATGTTCACATCCACACTGTGCACACAGTCTGAACTGTGTGTGTGGTGTGATGGTGTGCGCACGCAAGTGAATGACATGTCAGAGCTTTAGGAGACTTGGATTACACCAGACGAGCAGTATGGAGGCATTTAATGAATACTTTATGAATTTTTATTTTTGAAAACTGGCCACCATTCACTTTCATTGTTTGGGAGATTCTCCCATGCTGTTTTCCTGTGAAAATCCAACAGTGTTTTGTGGACTAAAAAACTAAACCAGACCTTCAGTTGGCATGAGGGGGAGTAGATAAAGACTGAATTTTTCTCTGAATGATCCCTTTACAGCCATGAGAGGTCACCGCCTGACAGGCTGGTCTTTGTGTATGTTTTTTTACACCCTTGACTAAATGAAGTTCATTTTTAGACGTTTGGATGAACAGCTGACTCCTTCGTGCTGATTTGTTTTTGAGATTGGTCTTCACATACTGTTTGAGTAAACACAGAGTCTCAGGGCTCCAACACGCTGCGCTCACCATACAAGTATCTATACGTATTTGGGTCGCTCTCATCCTTGCATTTTATTGGCCAAGGTCTGAAAGAACTGCTGACATATCAACATCAATAACGCCGAGGATGTATAGGGTACTACTTTGCTAGTGCCATACTGCACTGTATATGACCCCTTGACTTTTCAGTGACTGGCTTTATGGCTTTTTATCTGCTATTACTGAAGTCAGACAGAGTTTAACCACTGAAGGGCGGAGAGTCAAAGATATTCTAATCCTTCCTGATAAGAAAGTCTTCATTCTGAACTTAACAGAAAAGGTGATATTTCATATTAGTGTGAGGTCGTAAATATTTATGCTAACACTAAGGGTTTAGTGCATTTTTTTTTCCTAATCCAGTACTGAGTCACTGACTGTGGAGTAGGCCTGTTAGAGCAAACTCACAGTGTAATTTTAGGGACACAAAGATATAAAGAGACAGTTGATGTCGATATTTCTTATGTCTGGAAATGAAAAGGAAACGAAAGAACAGCATGGACTGATGTTCAGAGAAAGTCTATTTTGCTTAAACTGACAAAAACTATTTTTTTGACCCTTTGGTAGCAGCAAAAAAATCTGTAAACACCACTTTTAAGTTGTGTTTGGTGAACTTGTTGGCAAGCAGTTGCCTATTTAGACAGGCTGGAGACATGGAGTTACATTAGCATTCATTTGGAGTCATGTCTCCATCTGTCTGGCCATATGGCAAATATTTCACTTTTATTTTAGCACTGTTTTTGGTCTCCATCAACTCCTGAGGGAAATACCCTGTTTTTGATAAGTGGGTTAACAGGTGCAGGTTCTGGAATGTCTTTAGTTATTAAAATAAACCTTTGGCCTGAAGCCTGAGGAATCATGAATCCTGTTATGCCATATAAGTAACATTTATAGAATAATTATGAACTTTGATAAAAAACAATTTCAGAAGTTCCACGCTGCATTAGGAAAAAGTAACACAATATTTTCACTGTCATACCTGTCCTTCCCTCATGTGGAAATACAGGGGGTGTGTTCATGTACAACAAAACAAAAGGTGAAATGCTCATTTACGTCCCAAAAGTAAATCTCTCTTTCAGTAACATTGATAGCACTACTTGGCCAGGCATGACAAAATGGTCTTTCAGTACAATAGCTCAAAGAATTAATAGGCTACAGCAGGGCTCAGTGTATTTCAGGCCATGGTCCTCTTAGCTGATAAAATCCCAATCAGTAATTGTAATTGCATTGATTTGCTTCAATTTATAACTTGGTAAGCCTTGTAGGCTTTTAGTGACCCTTGCATATTATTATTATATTGTTTTGTTTATGTTTTTCAATATGGTGCTAAATAAATCAAAAACAAAAAACTGTTTCCAACGCATTATTTGGGGTAGTTTAATATTTAGTATATATTTAGTAATATATTCAGATTTGGGTGCATCCCTACTATATGTTCCAGTTCTTCAATTTGACATATTTTAAATATAATTTTATTTTAGGTTTTTTATTTGGTCTTTGATGAAGTGTTGGTAATCACTATGCTAAAAACAGCTGCCTTCTGAGGCTAAAAACCACGCTGATGGGATTGAGGACAGTGAACCAAAACAGTAAAGTTGCCAGCCAGAAACTGAAATCACTTATTTCAAAGATACTAAAAAAACACTTGAAAGTGCCAAGAAGAAGTGGAAGTGAAGGTGAGAATTCTTGGCAGGTTCAACACTTGTACAAGTAGAAGTATGATCCGAGGTTACCATAAATGGAACAAATAAACTCTTCCCTTTGTGCTGTTAGTGAGATTGCCCTGTTTTTCCTGAAGTCCAACACACATTTCATGGTTTATTTCTCACTGTTGGTAGTTCACCACACTGTTAAATCCTATTTCTTCCTTTTTACAGAGTGCACTAGTTAAAGAGGTGATTATTTACAGCCTTTGTGGCATGTGGTAAGTCAAATTGGTTTACCAAGAACTTGAATCATTGTATAGTAATCGTTCTAAAGGTTCAACAAGTTTGTGAAAATACAATATCAATAACCTACTACTAACCTACCTACTAAACTTGTATTAACAAATATTTATATTACTCATGGCACAATACATGTTTATAGAATAACAGGAAGGTGGCATTGACATTTTTTCCTCAGCTCGTCTTCGCCCTCTAGTGGCAGACAGCCTCATGGCCAGAGGGGAGGGGAAAATACGAGATGAGAACAGTTGGAGAAGAACCGTCCAACACATTATTAAAACCTGGAAGGATAGTGGTGAACCATCATCTTCCAGGAAGAAATGCGGTTAGAAACTTAATTGTTTGGTGAAATCAAATCAAAAAATCAACAGTAGAACTCACAGCTGTGTTTAAAAGTGAAAGTAAGAGCATTTCCACTCACACAATGTGAAGAGAACTCAAGGGATTGGGACTAAACAGCTGTGTAGCCTTAAGAAAACCACTCCTCAGTGAGGCTAATCGGAAAAAAACGGCTTCAATTTTCTAGTGAGCATAAAGATTGGACTCTGGAGCAATGGAAAAAGGTCATGTGGTCTGATGAGTCCAGATTTACCCTGTTCCAGAGTGATGGGCGCATCAGGGTAAGAAGACAGGGAGGTGAAGTGATGCACCCATCATGCCTAGTGCCTACTGTACAAGCCTGTGGGGGCAGTGTTATGATCTGGGGCTGCTTCAGTTGCTCAGATTGAGGTTCAACAACATTATGAGCCCAAAAAATGAGGTCAGCTCACTACCTGATTATACTGAATGAGCAGGTTTTTCTATCAATGGATTTTTTCAAGGGCATATTCCAAGATGAGAATGCCAGGATTCATGGGGCTCAAACAATGAAAGAGTGGTTCAGAGAGCATGAGACATCATTTTCACACATGGATTGACCACCACAGAGTCCAGACCTGAACCCCACTGAGAATCTTTGGGATGTGCTGGAGAAGGCTTTATGCTGTGGTCCGACTCTCCCATCATGAAAACAAGCTCTTGGCAAAAAATAGCTGCAACTCTGGACAGAAATAAATGTTGTGACACTGCATAAGCTTACTGAAATGATGCCATGGTGAATAGGTGCCGTAATCAAAGTTAAAGGCAGTCCAATGAAATATTACAGTGTGTGACTTTTTTTTGGCCAGGCAGTGACTTTCAAATAAAACTAAAAGCAATATTTCATATGAAATAGCAGGGTAAACACAGGTGTTACTGATAATACTGATTTAGGTCATGTTCCATTTACTGCGGCAGAGCCTTTCTAGAGAAACAACATCCATAATAGCAGCAGCCTGTTCTTTTGGGGTGGGACTTTTCTGTTTTGTATGTGTATTGTATAATACTTTTTAATATTTTCTATCTAATTTATTTTTTTTGTGTGTGTTGTTGATGCTGGGTGGGTCTGTCTGTGTATATGTTTTATTTAAAAAAACAAAAGAAAAAGTAATAAAATTACTTACTATATTACTTTTGTACATGCTCAGTAGGATTCTCTGTCTGTGGAACAGGAGAAAGATTATTTCACATCAGGAGAAATTTTCTAGACAAAACTGATGTTGAGGACTAAAAGTTATATTTTGGATGTCAAGTATTTTTCCTCGTCTGTCTGAAGTTCAGACTTATATCAGTTTATCTCTATGTTACTGGTTAAAAATGAACAGATTATAATAATATAAGTTATAAGTTTAGCTTGCTAGCATACAAGGTTTTATCATGGCTGCATGACCACATGACTCAATGTCCACACCTTCTTTGTCTGTGTGGACACCTATTTCTGTTAAAAAATTAACATATTTACTAAATTTGAATGTAAAATTACTTTTAAATTCAAACTATTACTACTATTATTACTTTTATTATTATTCAAATTACTACTATTATTTATATTACTATTAATAGTACTATTATTATCTTGTCACTTCTAGAATAGTTGCCTACTAACACAAAGTCACTGGAGTTGCAATGGAATTTTTGCAATGTTACACATTGCTGGAATGTCACATGTAACCATGTAGAGACCTACCAAGTGAAACTCCAGAGTATTGTTGCTAGCATGTTATTTTAAATGTTGCTGGTATGTTGTCCCAATGTTACTACTTTTTGGAGATGCTGTGGCAACATCACTTTATATCGCTGGGATATCCCAAACAGTCTCCCTTCTAAGACAGTGTTGTTGCTGCTGCATAACTTTTTAAAAATAATGTTGCAGTAATGCTGCTGCAACGTAACATATTAAATATAACGTTGCTGTAACTTTGCTGCAACGTAATGTTTGAAGTGTAATGTTGCAATAACATTGTTACATCATAAATGAACAAACATCACAGTCACAACATTGTAGTGACACACTGTTTGTAGGATGACATCTAAGAATTTGAACCATATAGGGCTCACAAAGAATCTTATATTACATCTGTAATGTAGTTTCTTTTAAGTAGGCTATGCTTTTGTTTAAGATAGTAATTTAAAATGACTGATTTTTTCAATGTAGAACTGCCCCCACCAAAGGCGCAATTGTAACATTGTGACATCTTGCATGAAATTTAATGTAGTGTTGTCCTTAGTGGTGAAAATTTCACATTTGTATTAATTAGTATATGTTTCTTGTATCAAAAGATGGCTGGTGTGTAGAGTGCTGCCGGAATGACAAATGCATAAGTGACTCAGCTATTAGCACTTCCAGTTCCCTCATCTGGCAGTCAGTGAGGTTTTTTGTTTTTTTGTGAAATAAAGTTGACACAACTTAACACAAACTTGAGAGTTACATGTTTCATTCTATGGCATAAAATACATCAGTAAAAAACCCAACTCACGAATTTTGAAGCTTGTACGTGTCGTTACAAAGGTGGTTGCCAAAAAGAAGCTAAATTAGACCACAGGGGTTGTCATGGACATTAAATGTCACACTGAACGCAAGTCCCCTTATTTTCAGCACTAATCCAAAATCTAATAGGTTGCCAAGGTTGTCATCTCTACAGCTCTCTATTTCAGGTAGTCTGGAAGGGATGAATACATTTGTTAAAAAAAAAGAAAAAAGAAAAAGGAAAATGTTACACTTGCCCCCAGTCTCCCCCACTTTATGATAACTTTATAAGTAAAGATGTTTTTTTTTTTCCTCTTTTTTTGTAATTTAAGTTTCATTTATTTGAAAAAGCACGGTTAAACAGTATTATTAATAGATATCCATAGGCCCATGGTAAATACACAGAACCAAAATTATTTAGCAACCACAGCCGTACAGCTACATCATTACAGTGTCCCAAAAAAATAAAGTAAAACTTAAAATGGCTCAAAATTAAATATATTTAATCTTAAACTGACTCATGTGATGTGCATTTTTGGGGGAAATATGGCTCCTGATATAGTCTGTAGGCATCATCACTCAACTTTTTCACATGGTCTGGTGTTAAAAAAAAAAGCAAACTAAAAATTGTAAATCATGTAACTTCTAACATTTTTTTAAAATTGAGGGGGAATATGACTTGGCTTCAGTCAAAATATTTACAAAATATTTATTTTTTTGGCTTTAATTCCTGTGTTATCTATAAGTGCATCATCCTGTTTCTATCAATATAATCTAATTAAATTTTGACACATTTTGAAGTACACGTTGGCAGTATTTGGCTCTAGACAAGACGCAACAAGGCTCAAAAAAGCATAGAGCTTTTTTCCCGGGTGGGATCCCCCAAACTTCCCCATAAGGGTCTGGGCTCAGCCCCCAATGTTCTCAGTCCCAAGAAACGCCCCTGCCATGCCCTCTTAAAGTTCTCACCTTCATTATTGACTCTACAATTTCTAACACAGATTTTTTTTTTTTTTTTCCGGTCAAAAACTGTTCTACGCTCACTTGGTAGAGCGCCCTGCACCCTGAAGCGAGGGCAAAGCTGAGTTCTAACCACAGCGGCGCGGGTTCGAGACCTGCCGACCCCTCTCTCTCTCTCTCTTTCTCTCTCTTTAGCCCCATCTTGTCTTTCGTCCCCATCAAAACAGAAAGCTAAAAATACTCATAAAAACTGTGCAAAGAAGTGAGACTTAAATAGCAAAGACAAACAGCAAGACCTCTTACAATTTAGAGAAAATGAAACAGGAATAACATTTTCCTTTCTTTTTCCTTTCTTATTTTCGGTTCCGTCTTTGGTACCAGAGCGGGAAGCGCGCGCCCGTCCACATACGTATATATCACGTGAACTAAAGTTTCGTCAGCCCCAGACAGTCTCAGCGTGTTCTCTCATTCAGAGCCGAGGAGTGTCAGCGTGCGGCCGGTCTGTGAGCAAGGTAACATACTATATCTGCATGCAGTTATTTAAAGACGTCACACCTTTAATAATTATTCTACATCTCCAGTGAGGGAAGATTATAATGGAAACAATGTTCAAATTGAACGACATTAGTAAGATCTAGTTTGAAGGCTTTTGCTGAGATACTGATTTTTCTGTCGCCCTCATTTAAAGGGGAGTGTGAACGTGCCGTCCGAGGGAAAACAAAGACCCAACAGCTTTCACCTTAAAGGTAGGTTATGTGTGGGCGTGTTACAAACGCTTTGGTGACGAAGTTTAGCCGACGATTACATTTTACCTGTACAGGTAGCACGTTAACGTCTGTTTATACCAGATACATCATCTGCAGTTCGTTAACAAGCGTTTTTTGACTCAACACTGTAGTTCTCTTATGAAGACAGAGTAAAACCAAAACCAGAGAAAACTGTGACGGTTATTACACCTTCGTTATAGTATAACTCAGTGTCTGGATGAGGGCTGGCACCCCCCTGCAGCAGTGCTTCAGACTGCTGCATGTTTTTGATATGAGCCTACATCCTGTACCAGTGATGTAGTTTGCCCGAGAACACAATTCACAGATTGTGTTTGTGGGAGTCTGCAATTTTTCAATTTCCAGGTCCCATCATTTCATGGGAAATAAATAGTTATTACCAAGTAATGTAGCTGACATTTCTTAGAAATTACCCACAAATTACCTCCAAGTTGCAGCCAAATTTCATGGTTAATTATGTGATAGTTAGTTAGTACCGTTTTCGTGTAGTGGGTGGTTATTACCAAATAACATATTTGAAATGTCTTACAAATTATCCACAAATTTCATGGTTAAGCGTAGAGGTTGGCGATTATTTTTCATGGGGGCGCACATGGTTAGGTTTGTAATAATTTGCATGAAAATGACACTTGCGAATTATCACATACTTACCATGAAATTTGTGAGTAATTTCTAAGAAATTTCAAATATGTTACTTGGTGATTACCACCCACTACATGAACCCACTACTACATTTACAGGTCCGGTTAGGTTTGTAATAATTTGCATGAAAATGACACTTGCTAATTACCACATAATTAAACACGACATTTGGAGGTATTTTTTAAGAAATTTCAAATATATTACTTGGTAATTGTCACCTGTTTACCATGAAATTATGGGACCTGGAAATTGAAGCATTACCCAATGGTCCTAGTGTTAAAGTTTCTTGGACAAGCGGGGCAGGGGAGTCACGATCACCAACCTGACTATTCTGGGGCATCGTAACACGAAAAGCTTGCTAAGCACTTAGCAAGTGTTTGGTTTGTGGGTTGACAGCAAATAACTCACAAGCAGCATTTCAGTAAAGTCTCTCTGTATAAGGTGAACAGTTAATATGTGACACCCACCACAGTGTGATTAACCTAGCCAATATTTGTCAGAGGGAGTACCGGGAGTGTAGTCTCATGTGCTTTACAGAGACATGGCTGCACCAGGACATACCGGACAACAATGTCTCCATTAGCGGCTTTCAGACTGTTCGGGCCGACTGGGATTGCACCAAGAGCGGTAAGCGCAAAGGAGGGGAGCTGGCCGTTCTAGTCAACAACCGTTGGTGTAATCCTGGTCACATTAACATCAAGGAACATATCTGTTGCCCGGACATTGAACTGTTGGCTGTTGGACTCAGGCCGTATTATTTGCCATGAGAGTTTTCACATGCCATTATTGTGACTGTGTACATCCCTCCCTCTGCCAACCCGACGTCGGCGTGTGATGTCATTCAGACCACCATAGCCCATCTCCAGACTCAACACTGGAGTGCATTCATCGCCATCTCGGGTTACTTCACGTCACCATGGCAATGACACTTTGTTGTTTTTACACTCGTATGTGTACCACTGCTGTATATATTTGTACATATTGCTATATATAATATGCTGTACACATTTTTAATATTTTATTTTAATTACTTTAAGTTTTATCTCTACATAATATTTCTATCTTAATTTCTATATTTTATATTTCTATATGTTATATATACTATATACTAACAATTTCCCCCCGGGGATCAGTAAAGTATTTCTGATTCTGATTCTGATTCTGAGGTTCAGCAGTGATTGTGAACACAGCATCACTGATTTATCCACCAAGCATCTGATGTTTGTCCCTCTTCCCTTATCTGCGGTGTCCCTTATTTGTTTGTTTTGTTTGGGAGTCAATTTCTGCCATTGTGATGGAAAAAAAAGATCCTGTAAGTCACAAGAAACTCTCACAATAATGAGAAACCTTCTTAAAATAATGAGTTAGTATCTCAAAATAATGAGAAACACTATGCAAATATACACTGTATTCCATGATCAAAACATCTCTGGTCTTTTTTTACCAGGTCTACCTGATGGCTACCCATGGCTGCTCCCGTATGAAATACTTTGATACTTGTGAGACGGCCTTCTACTTCACAGGTAAAAGTTATTTCATACTTGATTCATTCTCAGTAGGTGAATTATGTATCGCTATCATATGGTATAATATTTTATATTGTAGTCATTATAATTTTAACGTAATCCCTAATCCCTTTTTTGAGTGTTTGTAAATAAGTCCTGAAATCTTCTCTTCTCTTCTTCTTTTGCTGTCCTCTGCTCTCCACTTAAAGAGGTTGGAACAGGTAAGGCAATACTTACATTGTTTTATATAATATTTTACATAGATATAATTTGTGGCCTCAGTCTCATTTCTCCTTCATCCTTCATTTATAGTTGAATATACTAGTAGTGATTGCGTGTGCATGACATTCTGTTATAACACGTTTTCTTGTCCAAAATGCAGGTGTGGATGAAGACAGTTTTGACAAGTCCACAATCACAATTGATCGATGTTTGATCGGCAGCAGCCGGAACAGATTCCTGGTTTTAAAGGAGAAACGGTTTCAAGCAAAAAACCTGTCTTCAACAGAGCGAGATCAACCTGGTAAGATGCTGCCAAATACAGCCGAATATTGTACTTTTATTTAGCCTGTATAGACGGGTTTCCAGTTTCATAAACAACTGATGGAAACACATTGCAACAATGTCATGATGTCTTCTGTATGGATGTTTTCAACATTTTAGACTAACTTAACTTGCTGGAAATCCGCCATCAGTTATTTTTAGAGGTAAAAATGTATGCAACACTTTTTTACATAATGTCAGTTTGTCAGCTCCTACTGGCTAAAGCCATTAGCAGAAATAATGGTAACCCCGACTGCATGTAGTGAGGCACCTGTGTGTGTCCCAGACGACCAGTTGCATGGAAACCTTCCTTGTATCAGATATTACTGACATAATCATGTATGAAATTCCTGCTGTTTGCCAGAAAAATGTACCAGACTCCGACCAGATATACAGTGCATGTCTTACGCTAGTGCAAGCAAACGAGCCATTTTTATCTACATAGACTGCGGATCCTCCTTCACAGAGTCTGCCGTGTTGCACTGCCATAGCTCTGCAGTAGCCCAGAATGAAACAAACCAAACACTGGTTCTAGATAAGGCCACCATACCATTTATCCTACACACTTGGCTGGCCAGTTGGATACTATGTGATATTTCGCCACTAGATGCTACTTATTTCTACACACTGGTTCTTTAATCAGAGTCAACCACAACATATGTAGTAAAACTGAACCAGTTATACATTGTCATTGGATAATGTTTATTCAAATCTATTGGATAATGAATCCAAGGATGGGAATTTCCCCTGTCAGTGTCCAAGTGGTATGTCAGCAACACAAAAACTGAGACCTAGGACTGCAACTAACCGTTATTTTCATAGTCAATTAATTGGTCAGTTATTTTCTCAATTAATTGAATTAATGGTTTGTCTATAAAAAATGTTGATCAGAGTTCCCCAAAGTCCAAGATGACATCCTCATATGTCTTATTTTGTCCACAGATCAAAGATATTCAGTTTACTGTCAAAGATGATAAAAGAAACTAAACTAACTAAAAATAATCACATTTAAGAAGCTGAAAGTGGAGTCTTTTGACATTATCACTGAAAATTTCTCAAAACAATTAATCACTTATCAGAATAGTTGGCAATTAATTTAGTAATCGGTTAATAATCAATTAACTGATTAATTTGTCGCATCTCAACTGAGACCTGTTTTAAAGTTGCAAAGATAAAAGTACAAAATATACAAGTATAAACATGTCAAGTGTGATGAATATGATAAAACATGACAAACAGTTCTTCATTTGTGCCAAAGAACTAACACATTGTCAGAAACAAAAGACACAAAGTTTACAGTAAACAGACACACACATTGTGTGTCTGTTTACTGTAAACTTTGTGCATGTAAAGCTTCTCTCATACAAAACAGATGACAACAGAGGATTGAATAAGTATTGTTTATTAGTAGGGGTGGGAGTTGATTAGATTTTATTGATACCATTGTCGTTATCAATTCTGCATATCAGTCTGAATTTGGATCAGTTTTCTGTGTGGAAAAAGAACAGTTGGCCTGAGTAGGTTTTCAGCACGCATGTGACTCAGGTGTACAACAGCTCGACAGTTAGCGGTGTGGCACTGTTATTATAACATACTGTATTTAGCCTCGGTAACAGATGTGCTGCTCAGTAGGAACCAGGTGTTTCCACTTACCTTAAATGATCATTTTACAGACATTACAACTAGCACTGTTGTCATCTTTCTTCGTGAAATCAATTCCTGGCTTGAGACTGCTGTTAAGCAATGCACTGCTGTCAGAAAAACATGCTGGCAACGATAAACAGAAATGATAATCTCAGAGGCATACAATTCAGATGGATCTGACTATTTGGAACCTCTTCACTGTGTGCAGATCACTGCAGCATCAATCAGCATTGTTGAAACTCATTCCAAACCACCTCTGAGAGGTTTTTTTTCAAATGACCCATTTAGGATCACCAAGCAAGTTGTCTGAGAAGATTTTCAGCCCTGGAATTTCTGGCAGCACTTACATGTCAGGCTGTCTCGCTCTTTAAGTCTTGAACTTGTTTCACCCCTCGCCTGGGAATCTACACTGAGTCATACAGAATTTCTTGGCATTTCAGTTCTGTGTTCACTAAGTGAGTCACCCACAGATGTTAAGTTAGTGGGGCTCCGGCAGAACTGGTAAAAACTCTCAGATGAGAAAAACCCCAGTCGTCATTGTGTGCAAAAAAGCCCTCCTCCCATTTCTGAGTCTATCAGGAAGGGACTTCTTCATGATCAGAATGATAACAGCAACCAAGAACACAACACATGTGGCATGTAAGATTTGTATTAAGGTGGATTGGAAAAAATCTGAAACCATCCTTAAAACATTACGACTGATCTAATGATGACGCAGAGCAGGAAGCATAAACGTCGACGTGCAGACACAGCAGGTCAAGTCTGGTCAAGCTGTGGAAATATTCTTTAAAAAAATGAATCATCACAATGTGCATGTCTACAACAGTGGTGTTGACATGCTGCTTCTTCCGCTTCCTGTGTTTCCTCTTTAGAATGCAAATTCAACATCCAGTTTTACAAGGACAGTCAAATCGGGGACCAGAGGGGGAGGGCAGTCATCCTTTATGCCATTAAAGACAACAAGAAGATAATGGTTTCCTGCAAGGATGGACGTGAAATTTCTGCTGAGGAAATGGTGAGTTTAAACAAATAATTTAAGTTATTTTCAGACTGTGAAGTGAAGCTCGAGTGGTTCTGTTATAAAAGCAACCACATACAGGACCCTAGAATATTCTGATAGACTCTTCTTTGTCTGTGATCCCATACTACAATATTTCTAAACAATATTTCCGAATGTTAGTCTGAGATTGTGATATGAGTTACAATTTTAGTGGAATGGTAATGTTTGCATTTCATTTTCACTGAAAAAAAATGACATGTGATTTTTGGGGGTGTTAATTATTATTATTGTTATAAATATTTGTTCTGTGTTAGTTCTCTGGGTTGGGGTGTAATGGATTACATGTAACTGTGATTCTGTAATCAGATTGCAAAAATTAGTAACTACAATCAGACCAGAGTACATTTGCAAAATGTGTAACAAGATTTTAGTTACACTCTCAGGGAATACTTGTTTACATTTTTGATTATATTTCCAAAATACGGCCATTTTATCAGCCTTTTTTCATGAGAAGTAGTACTGTTAACTCATAAACAGCCTGTCTGACACAAGTGCAAAAAAGATGCCTGTGCAAAAATGTATTTTATTTGCCTGCAATAACTTCAATGTTTGATTTTGAAGTAATCCAAAAGTAATCAGGTTAGATTACATTTTTTGTAATCCAATACATGATGTTACTAATTACAAAAACTGCCACATAGTTTGTATTCAGTAACTGACTACATTTCCAAGTAATCTCTTCCAGCCCTGTTAGTTCAGGATATTTTATATCTTTAAGTCATTATTGTTTTGTTTTTGGACAATAAAAAGTAGGGCTGTAATCAACCAAAGAGAAAATCTTAGTGGACTGAAAGTCTTCTTACTCTTCAACTATCATTTGCTTGATGGCAGGGGTGGAAGGAACTAATTACAAATACTCAAATTACTGTAATTAAGTAGTTTTTTGGGGCACTTGTACTTTTATGAGTAGATTTTCAAGTCTGTACTTTTACTTGTACTTAAGTATTCATTACAAGGTGTAATCTACTTAGTTACTTTTAGAATCATAGTTGAGTACTGAGTACAATTTGAATTGAATGAAAACCAGGACATATGAACGAGAAACAAGCCAAAATGCTGCAGCAGCACACATTCCAAGTAATGATGTTATTTATTAGTCATTAATCAGTTAATTGCCATTAAGAGTTTAACCAATTAAAAATGTATTCAAGAATATTTAATTTATTTATTCATGGCAGTCACTGGACCTCATTTGACATTGTTTTGTCTGGTGAAGCCATTTGTTAAAAAAGAAGTCTTAAACTTGGAAAAAAAAATGAAAATGAGGGAAAAAAAATACTTTGTACTTTTACTTAAGTATGTTTTTAACACCAGTACTTTTACTTGTAATTGAGTATTATTTTAGCAATGTAACAGTACTTGTACTTTTGTGCAAAAGCTGCATGAGCTGGCTTGGCTCGGCTCGGTTTGATTCAGCACGTCAGCCCAGCACAGCAAGGATTTGTATCTTTATCGCAACATGGCTGCCCTCTTGAAAGTGAGCAGCTTTAAAAAGGTGGATAAACACTTTATCTCCTCTACATTCTTCACAATAAAAGTCCCCTGTTATTTCCTTATTCAGAAGTTTTTATTATGAAACAGTAAAACCAGGAAATGTTGGGTTTTCATCTGCAGTAACTTAACACAACGCCTGTCAGCTGGAAGTGAACACAATACAGTAAAATAAGGAAGATACCAGATCATAAAAACACCAAAACAGGAGGAAACTGAACTTCAAACCACAGAGATTCAGTTAGACTTCAGGGTTTCCCCCAGTGCTTTATAGGCCTGGCGGGCCGCCAGGCTTTTCTTGCCCCCCGCCAGGCTAAGCGTCACTTGTTTATTTATTTTAAATAGGTTTTTTTATGCACCAAAACAGTGATACCAAAGACGGTATATAGAGCTTTTAACCACATCTGGTGATACGGTTGAAAGCGCAATGGCGACAGCTTATGGTCGATACGTGAACACATAGGGGGTGAGAGGTCAGGTGTATTTTCCATCATCTGAACGCCCAAAACCTCTACCTGTCTACACGCTAACAACTTTTACGTGTCATGTCGGAGGAGCACTGGAGGAGACAATGAGCCCGCTCGTTCACCCCCAGGCCAAGGGGAGTGCATCCCCGGCGAGCCGACCGAGCCTCGGCTCGATGATGAGGCAGAGCCAGTGCGAGTTAGCACGGATGTTAGCACGTCGTCGGAGCAGCCTTCTGCAAGCCGCGATGGTGAACATCGAACTAGCGGATTTAATCCAAAATGGTTAGCTGACCCTAAATTTAGGGATGGCTCTACAAGACCGAGTATGGTAAGCATGAAGAGCTCTTTGAAAAGCCCAGACGGATTGCTTGCACTGATCCAACCTGCACCATGTGCATCAAAAAGTAGAAGAGGTCACACAGCACCAGTGATGAGAATAACGGCGTTACTAACGGCGTTATTTTTTTCAGTAACGGGTAATCTAACTAATTACTATTTCCATCGTCACAACGCCGTTACCGTTACCGACAATTAAATGGGGCGCGTTATAAACTATAGCTACTCATTGAAGCTCTTGTCATCCGACTTGTCTCTCAGCAACAGGAGCTGCACAGCTGTTTATTTTTTTTCTTTGGTGAGGGAGGAGGGAGGGGCGGGACAACCGCATAAGTGATGATGATTGGCTAAGGTAACGTAAGCTTTCACGGTAAGCCAATCAGAGGCAGTGTTCAGTTTACATACAAACCACACACAAACCGCAGCCCCACACACCCAAACTAGCAGAGGTAAACTGCAGCAATGGGGAGTCTGGAGGGAAAGTTGGCGTTTTCAAAGTGGACGTACAGACACTACTTTATTCTCCTTGAGGTAAAAGGCAAGAACGTACATGTGAAGTGTACATTATGTCCCGGAGCGAAGTGTTTGTCCATGTCCGTTGTAAGCAACTCTAATCAATAAATATTAATAATAATTATATTAATATTGTCTATGCAATTCTACTCTATGCAACTGGCTTGTGAAACCTGCTTAGAAAAAAAAATCCAAATTCTTAGACATATTTAAACTAAAAAAAAAAAGAGTAACGCAATAGTTACTTTCCCTGGTAACTAGTTACTTTTATAGTGGGGTAATTCAGTTACTTAACTCAGTTACTTTTTGGGAGAAGTAACTAGTAACTATAATAATTACTTTTTTAAAGTAACGTGCCCAACACTGCACAGCGCAGCATACCTCTTCAGCCTCTGAGTTCCCTGGTTTTACCCCTTGGCCATGTTTGCACTTTTTTATTTATGTTAATTTATTTTACTTTTAAATGTGACCAGCAATGGCTTGTTTTAAGATTCACTAGGATTTAACTTAAGTGAAAACAATTGATATTATTTATTTTAATTGTATTTTTTTGTGTTTGTTAAAACCGTATTTCAAGATTGTGCCTTTTTGTAAGACTCTACGTTTAAGTATTGTTAATAAATGGCTTATATAACACATAATAGTCATAATTTCAAAATTCCTGTCAACTTTTAACATTTTTTTTTTACAAAAACACGGTAAGCCGCCGGTGGGCTTCTCTACCACCAGGCTTAGCAAGTTTTCTGGGGGAAACCCTGGACTTTATTGATACCTTAACACAGAAAATGTCTTCTAAAAACTAAACTGGAGGAGACGTCACTGCGGCCTGCTTGGAGACATTGTGCTCACTTTGGCCCCACTCCAGAGAAGGTCCATAAATAGATAGAAAAGGTAGATAGAAAAGGCCCATAAATAGGTGCTAATCAAAGCTACAGAGCTGCTAAGCAAATCAGTTCCTGCAGTTTAACCATTTCTTTTTCACACATATAAATCAAGTCATCAGTATAAACCTTGGTGAAATGATGTCAGTGTCGTGTGTCTTACTTATTAAACATTTTCAGCACATTTTGACAAAACCATGATAATTAAAATAATAAAATAACAGTGACAGTTTCGGTCACTATAATTGAAATGTGAATTTTTTATAGCGTTTCATCTGTAATTGTAAAATCATCTGAACGCTGATGAAATGAGTGATTAATGAATTATGGAGAAATCAGGTTTGCTACATGTCTTTTGTTTTGTTTTGTTTTTTTCCATAGGATCTTCCAGACCATATTCCGGGTGGTGCACACGGGGCAGTGTTCTACAGGAGGGAACTGAAAATATGTAACAAGTACTTGCTCCAGTCCTCCCTGTACCCGACTAAATTCCTGGCATTTGAGCCTGATGAGAGCGATCAAACTCTGAGCAAACTGGTCCTGCATGACAAACCTGAAGATACAGTAGACGAGGGTTCTGAGGTTTCTATTATCCGTTCAAATTAATGATTTGTCATAACGAAACCACCCAAAACCACCCTGTTTGTGTCGCTGAGGATAAATTGGACAATGCTATATGCAGTTTCACAAAACAGGATTACTGTAGGTTTAACAGCAGAAAGACACGTACATTTTTTCCAGCTCATTTTTACTGATCCAGTACTGATACAGACACATTTTTTGCCATGTAACTGCAGAGAACATCAGTGGTTCCCAGACTCGGTCACAATGACCACAGCAAGTTTGTGTAATTCTGGGTGTTCCTTGTGTTTTGAATAACTTTTTATACATGTCTCTGTATTATGTTTTTATCATTTTTAACAGTCATACATATTTAATAAGCCTCTCTGTTGACACATTCCGTTTTCTTTTCCCTTAAGCTTGGCAATTGTGTTATTGGTAAAAGCTCTGTAAATATTTCTTGTGTTCACTCTATGCCCTTACCCTTGAGTTTTATTTTTAAGTCTTAAATAATAATCTAAACTTAAAAATTAACATTTTCATTGAGTTTTCTTCGCAGACATGATGAAATGTTAAGATTCAGTCTAGGCCTGTTGTAGAAGGGCTTGCGACCCACTGTGAAGCCTTGGCGACCCCTAGTGGGGACTGGGACCCCAGGTTGGGAACCAGTGAATTGTAGATTAACCTTTTAGCATTTTGGAACCCCATAATATTCAATTAAATAAATTTAAAAAAGACATTATGAAATAATCACATGAAAAAAATATGCAAATTAATAATAATTGAAGAGATGGTTAAAACTACTATTATTATTAAATACTACAGTATTTCATCATTTATTTTAATTGTTTTATTGGATATTTAAATTTCATTGTTTTCAAAATATCATTTTTTGATATCTTTTTATTTCATAATGTATTTTTCCCCAGTGTCCCATGATTTACACATATTCATAAAAAAAAACTAAATAAAGGGGCATAAAAAATGAACACTTTTTGTAGATATAATTAAATTTTTTAACTGTTTTTATATTTTTATACATATAGTATTGATGTTTAAATGTTTTTATATATTATTGCCTTTTGTACTCTTCTGTCATGTGTACAATGTGTTTATTACTCAGTCATAAAATGTCCAACTATGAAAACATCTGTAAAGCCAACTTTATTCTGCTGAGGCAGGAACAGTACACTTTTCTTGCCACATCTCATTTTGTGCGTATAATCTGAAATGACATGAATTGAACAGATATTACAAATTGATAATTGCTGTAAGAAGCAAACAGACCAACCAACCTGGATTGAATGCAGAACTCAGATTTTACAGCAGTCGACTCAACGTGTAACGCTCACTCCAGCAGTACACAAAACATTGCTGGTAATAATAGCTGCATGCAAGGAGCCGTGTGTGTGTGTGTGTGTGTATATACCAATTATATGCCATGAGTGAATATTCAAAGGTTACATGAGAACTTCAACAGTTTTCATTAGCCGGCCATATTGAATCTCAGTGTTTTCAGAACAGTGCTTGAAATTAGGTTTTTCCCAAGAGGTTGTAAACTTAAGAAAAACTGTGAAGAGTTGGTCAAAATAAATGGACATTTTTCGCAATAGTTTCAAAATGTGTCATTTTTTTAAGTTTGCAGTTTGCTCACTCACACAGTGGAAGGAGTTTGTAATTCAAACATGAAGTACAACGTGACTCAGTAGGTATCAGAGGCATCCATGTCACTGCCACTGTTACTGTCTTGAGTGATATTTTATTAGCAGAGGACGGCATTTTGCGGCTGTTAATTCATTTCAGACCCTGCTGTGGATTAAACACTGTTGGTTGACAAGAGTTTGCACACTGCTTTACTTCATTATTAGCTGTTGTGCTGAGGCACAGGTAGGCTGAGCGTTACTGGATGGCTTGAATATGTGATGCACTTCAGATCTAGCCTTCCAAACCTTTAAAGGGATAGTTCGGATTATTTGAAGAGTGGTTGTATGAGGTACTTTGTAATAGCTGGTGTATTAGCTAAAGTAGATGGTGGTCGACACGCCTCCAATTTGATGAAGCAGAGAGGAGTACAAGCATGTGGACAGTGTCAGCAACAAAAAGGATATTAGCCACTTAAAAGGAAAAAACAAAATCAATGTCAGATTGAGTGTATGCTTTATTTAGAATATTTTCACCACTTTTCCTTGCCATCAGACTGCTTTTTAACTTCTGTTATATAAGCCAATTATCTCTCTCTCCAAGCCAACCAAACTCCATAAGCAAAATCACTAATTTTACCTCACAGAACACGGGAGTTGCTGGATTAACGCTGCCTCGATCTATTTGTTTGTGTTATGGTGCGACTTCGGTGCATCTGAACTATCTACTTTAAAGCAACAAAGTCACACACTAACACAAACCAACTAACAGATTGAGGCAGCGGTAGAACGGCAACTCCTGTGTTCTGCGTGGTAAAAAGACTGATTTTGCCTATGGAATTTGGTTGGTTTGGAGAAAGCGACATTTGGCTTATATAAAACAGCATTTCCCATCAGAAAAGTCTGTCTGAAGACAAACTAAAGTGGTGTAAATATTCTAAATAGAGCGTACAATTAAACTGATAGTGACTTTTTTAGGTGGACCTTTTTTAAGTGGTTAAAATGCCACAGCAGTTCATTGCTTAGCTTCAGTGCTGGCGTCCCCCTCTAGTTCCCCAAACTAAGGGTGTGCCTCCTTCTATAGCCAACACACTGACTATGGATAAGTACTTCATACAACCCCAAATCAGAATATCCAAACTATCGATTTAATGAACCCTCATTGGAGCAGCACAGCAGTTCTCCTCCTGGATTGAACAGGCCAATACAAGCACCTGAAGTAGCCAACTTTATTCTCAGACTTCTCCCAGCCGTTGCTGCTCTCTGCACAAACCACAGTACTGCACACTGACTGAGACTGAGGGTAGACATTTGACAATACAACCTCTGACTTTATGTTGCTTACAGCATTTGCTCCTGTCAGTCAAGATGCAGGAGTACACTGGAGCTGTGTGGCATGATGAGGCTGTGGCGGCCAAAAAAAGACACATTGAGTGGACCTGGTGAATCATTTGTAAACAGGGGTTATAGTGTGGAGGGTGAACTCTCATACAAACACTGCTCATATTTGTAGTGCTGCCCTGTTATTCCTGATGGGTTTAAGAGCAAAAGGTAGTATGTACACATTGTGATGGAAAAAAAAAAAAAAACACATTTAAGAAACAAAAAGGACCTGAACATGAACAAAAAAATAAATTAATGTCAAACAGCACTATCCTGTAAGACTTGATAGAAGTCATGGCTGGTTTGTTGAAGACAAGTACAGTATGTCTCCAGTAAATATAACAAGTACATGTCAGGATACTGGATCACTCTTATTTGTAGAATTGATTTTGACATTTTAAATAACTGGACATGTTGTTGCAGAGGGGATCGCAGCTTAAATTTACTCTACACCGAACAGAAACATAAGCTGATCTCCCACATCCAAGAGAAAATTGATGCCAGTTGCAAAGTCATTGCTGTGACTAAACTGATCAAAAACTTAACAGACAAGCCTGAACTGATCGACGTTAATTACAATTACACACTTGTGAATCACTGAAATATTGTCAAAATGATATATTTATAAGAATTTACATAGAACACCTTGAATTTTTTACAATCAGCCAGGACAAGACTGCTCCCGTCCCGGTGCCTAGGTCCTCCCCAAGTTTCCCAGTCCACATTTGCATTCATTTGCTCCAGAGCAGGGCAATGGCTTTGCAGATGCCCACGTCGTTGTAGTTGAAGTAGCAAAGGCCGGCGAAGGTGACCGTGGACAGGAGGAAAAGACCCGTGTTGGCGAGCTTGATCTTTGCGTCACCGTGAACGTAGTCTGTTAACACCTGACCGATACCCCTGCAAGACAAAAATATATGCAAGCAGAACAAGTGAGCACAGAGAGAAAAAGCTTTACTTTTCAAATTTTCCAGTGAAGGTCTCAGTATGCTTCATATGAACTACATAGCATTATGTGACCAAGGCTGAAGTGTGTTTAGCTGTTTGGAATGTTGCTGAATTCATTTAAATTTGATTTCACTGTAAATTCATTTTTCTCAACATTATCTTTAGCTTCCACTTGCCATTAGCAGCCCATGTAGTAAAGGTTTTAAGCTCTGTGACCGGGTGGTTTGTGCCACAATGCACCTTTGGAGCCATAATTAACTTCTCACCTTCCACTTCTATATACTCAGGTGTATACCTTTGACTTTTTAAATAATAGAACCAGATATCTTCTATTAGAGCTAGATCGATGAATCAGCCAACATTATCTTATTTTACATACTGTACATATTGATGTATATGTTGGCCAATTACTAAGAAATTGCAATACAGAAATGCCAAACTAGGTTTGAGCTAATTTCCAAACAGTGCATCATTTGTCACTGCCAAGTTGAATTTCCCACTCTAAAATGTCCCATGTATCTTGGTCACAATAAAAATAAATAAAAATCTAAATATAATCTGTATTTAGATTGTTTATGTTACACATTGATGATTCAGCTGGAAGACTTTCAGGCCCATTCAAGCTCAGACTGTTGAGCTGAGACACCTGGTCCAAGAGGAAAATGAGAATTTTATTTCCAGAACCAGGGACACCAAATAACTGCTGCCACTTTGCAACTCCATTGTCAGAGCAGTCCCACCCAATTCTGCCCTCTGAAGGATTTGGGACAGACACTTTGCTTTTGAAGCATACTGAGACCTTCAATGAAAAGTAATGTTTATTACAATACAGGGTTTTTCTCATAGCTCCGGCCATTGGTTCTATCAGCCATGATAACATTATACACCAGAGTAATTGCTGAGATAGCAGAACAAGGCAGAGTCATTGAAAATGGGTCAAACAGGCCAAGAAATTAGCATTCGGTTGTAAACGAGCTGTTGCTGTAAACAGTTTTGGTAAATTTGTTCCATTTTATTTGAAGGCAAAAACTGGAGCACAGCTGTTATGTCACTAAAACCATGAAAGCCATCAGTGTTCACATCTAAGTTCAAGTCTAACTTTGGTATTTCATTGCCTGGACCCCATTTTCCAGTGTTTTTGTGCGAGTGGCTAATGGGGCCAACATTTTTTGAAACTGGTCCATTATTGAGGGAGAGCAAAACTAGGCTCCAATGTAATCCCTGCGGGCAACTGTGCACCATCACAGTACATCCACTAAAAGTGCTTGTTTTTGCCACTGACAGGGTCAGACCGATAAGTTTCTGACTACATTCCAGAAAGATCACCACAGAGAGAGACCGTTTCAGGTTTTGCTTAACCAGAAACAGACAATTTATCTCTCTCACCAAACTCACCAGAAACCGTGATTGTATCATCATAAAAAACACACTTAATTTAAACTTAACAGAAACAAAATAAAATTCACTAATAACACCTAGGCTCGTCTTTCCACTGTTCCAACAATCACCAACTCTAGTTTGGTTGAAATAAACCCTCAATTAACTGAGTTAGAAGTCAAAATAGAGTTGGTCATTGCTGGCGCAGTGGGAAGACGAGCCAAGATGTTGGTGAGTTTCAAATGAAAATGACGATGTTAAAATTACAGATTTTGGAAACAGACTGGTTGGGTTGGCGAGAGCTTCCTGGTTAAACAAAATGTATCTTACTCTAAAAATAGCTATCTCAGTAGTTTCCATCATGTTGTCAGACACAAATGACATTCTGAGTCTGTCAGTGGTAACACTTTTAGTGGGCGTACTTTGATGGTAGACATTTAGTGGTCTGTGAATAGGAGAGAAGGATGGATAGATGGTCAACCCAACATTCCTCAAGCCACAGTTGTCACTGGTAGAGGCATGAATAAATCTGTTGTAAATTAGTCACGAAGCATAGTTTTCCTTTAACAAATTAGTAAAACAATCTACCTCTTCCACCCTAATTTAAAAATCTTGATGACTTATTGAATCCATGTTCATCAGGGTGGCACTCAATTCCAACATTCCTTGGTGCTAAAAAATCCTATTAGACACCGTCTCTGCTCATGCTTCAAGCCGTGGCAATGACGACACCAAATGACATCGGAGCATTCGTCTCAGCGGCTCTGGTCAAAGAGCGCATGGCTTGACCTTTTGAGATATTCACCTGCCCCGAAAGCTGTTGCTTAACAAGACTTATCACTACTCATGACTGGGATTTGTGGCCTACACCTGCCATGCTGTTTGGTCTGCACTCTTAACTGATGGAAGCACACATCGCTGTGACGCTAAGCTAAAGCCACCTTCTCAAGTCTGCAAACAGAGCCGGAACTAACCAGGGCTGAATTAATAGCTGCTGACAGCTAAGGGCCCCCCCACATCAAACCTCCATGGCACAAAGTTTGCCTTTTGTCCTGTACGGGTCAGCGAACAAGCTCTACCTTTGTGCAGGGTAGAGACGTTTGGGAAATAAGTCTGTGGAGGGTTCAAAGAACCTACAACTTATACTCCCAAAATGCCCCTGATCTGCTAAATCACAATCTGCTTGTGTATGACTACAGAGGTGAGCATGACTGTATCTGGATGCTCGCCAGTCAAATTATTGCCCCAGTTTGTTTTGCATAACAACTTCCTGTGGACTGACTCCAAGTGGGCCTTGTGATGAAAGAATTTAGCCATCACGTTTGCACATTGTGCATGTGTTACAACAGTGTGGCTTCATAGGAAAAGAGTTCAGGTACTAGACTGACCTGCCTGCAGTCCTAGACCTGTCTTACTGAAAATGTGTGACGCATTATGAAGCACAAAGTACGACAACAGAGACCCCGGACTGTTGAGCACCTGAAGTCGTATATCAAGCAAGAAGAAAGAATTTCATTTTCTAATCTTCAACGTTTAGTGTCCCCAGTTCCCAAATGCTTACTGAGTATATCAGCTAAGCCTAAACTTAAAGCTAATAACTCAGGCTAAGTTAGGCTTAGCTAATAACTAAGATGACGCGCTTGCTGTGCACCGCTTCGTAGTGCCTTGTGAAATGACAATGTCCCACATCTTCGTCATTGATTTTTATGGATAATTTATTGCTCACTGTACTGTGTTGTGTCCAAAATCAGTGTCCATCAAGATCCATAAATCCAACATTCACAAATACATCAACAAAAACTTCATCCAGCGTGGCATGCCGGTATTGCAGTCAGACAACTGTTTGAGCTCCTCTGTCCAGCAACACCTGTCGCCTGACGAAAGGTTCCTACCTAAGCAGACATGTGACCCAAAGCACAAAAGTGACACCTGGCGGACAACCCATTGTCCAACATACATATACCTCTTGAAATGGCACTTACACTTAGTGTTGCTAAAAGAAAAGCTGATGTATCACAGCGGTAAACATGCTGCTGTCCAACCTTTTCTGGAACATTTTACAGGCATCAAATTCAGAATGAGTCTATGTTTACAAAAAACAAAGTTAATCAGTTTGAACATTAAATCTTTCTTCCAAAAAGTTTTTACAAATCATTGCATTCTGTTCTTATTTATGTTTTACACAACAACAACTTTTTTGGAATCGAGGTTGTGATTTGACAAACTTTTTTGTATGTTTAGTGTACCATTTCTGTGGCGTTTACAGGCTTTCTCATGGGTTGGTTTGGTCTAGAAATCGCAGTAACTGTGCCTTTTTGACATTGTTTTGTCATCGTTAGCAGAGCCATTTAAGGAATAAGGACAGACAAATACAGTAAGAGCAGCTGTTTTGAAGAGCCTTACTCTTTAATTATTCTGTTTGTTTAAATTGTTCATGCGTCATGACTTGGTGATTTATGTACCTAATAAACTTGTCACTAACTCTACATTGAGCAATGTAAAAGAACATAAACCAACCAGAGGAAGAGACCTTTGCAGTCTAAGTAAACAGGAAGAGAAACTAGCACATAATTTGAAAGGTGTGGTAGTGGCTTAAAGTAACAACAGAAGAGAGTAAGTTAATGTTTGCCAGTCTTACCAGTGTCCATGCAGGGTCAGGGCAGCAGCCAGGGAGTAGTCAATGGCAGGACAGGGGTTAAAATATGCTACGGGTCCCATGGCCAAGAGCAGGATGCTCAGGACTCGCTCTGCTGTCCAGTGCAGAGAGGCGGCTTTAGAGCCAGAGCCCGCTGTAGAGCAAGAGACACAGATGATAAACAGGGTTAGTTATCTGCAAACAAAAACAGTCTGAACCCTAAAAAACTATTCTCTTTACTACAAATACTGAAAACTGGTGGAAAGAGCTAAGCTGACTCTGTTCTAAGGCAATATTGTTAAACTGTAAAATATCCTACCTATGTTACATATCAATGACACAAGTGTTAACTACTTTTGATGACTACAAAAAATGTGATCATGTATATATTCTATATTCTGTATATTATGTTTTGTATTTGGAATATAGGCCAATATATCGATTAGAGCCCGACCGATGTGGGATTTTTGAGACTGAGAAAAATTCACCAACTACTGATATGGTGGCTGATAGTGAATTTTTGAGCTGAAATAAAACAGACGTTTTCTATGTTGATGGTGCAACGATTCTGCACTGATGTGACTATGCAGAGGTACTCATAATGTTGTTTTCTTAAACAAATAACTTTAACATCAAACATAAAATAAAGAATAATTTAAATAAAACAAATAGCTAATAAACATCACTACTGTGCAGTATCTGTCAGTTCCTGTATATTTTAATCCTGTCAATAAATTAGGGGCAGGTTGGAAAACAACCACCTATGACAGAGCTCCTCTTGGCCTCAAAAAGGTTCTTCATTGTGCTAAATCTAAATCACCTCAAGCATTGCTCTCTGCATTATATGCTCGGTCAATATCAGGCCAGTATATCGGCCAACTGATATACCAGTCGGGCTCTAATATTGATATTGGAATTTTTTTTTACTGTTAATATTGGTATTGGCTCCCAGAACAACAGTATCAGTTGGAAAACAAAAAACATGTCTAATGGCGACTCCGTACGACACTTGCAGGTGTAAACAGAAATTCTAGACAGTTAGGACCATCATCAAAACCACTCTGATGATTTTATTTCGTGAGGACTGAAAGATGTCTGTATTTATCGGGTAGGGAATCATAAAATTTAGTATTTTGGGCTTGAGTAACAAGTCCGGATCGCTCTGTAGCACTGGTTTGGACCTCACCTTTCTTTAAGTCTTGTCTCTCACAAGTCCACCAATTTCCAGAAGTGCAATACTAAATGCAGAGTTCCTGCACCTTTTCCAAATTCAAGCACTTTTCAACATTTTCCAGCACTTTACAGCTGTACTAATTACATATTTACATATACTCAAAATAATTAATTCACTTCTTCATCACATGAAATTAGATGTCGTCATGCTCTAAACAACCAAAATTAAACTGTTTCATGACAGAATTCTACAGAAGGGAGACAAATGAAAGGAAAACGCAACTATCGATTTATTATAAAAGTAATGCAATTACAATTTCAAACACTTCATCCAAAATCAAAGCACTTCTCAAACCTTAAAACATTAAAATTCAAGTATTTTAAAGGATTCCCAGCTCCTGTACAAACCCTGTAAATGCCTGGATGACCTCTTTAACAAAATGCACCAAACTGCTCAAGGCATCAGTGTTACATAAAGGAAGCTTCCTGATTTAGCTCAAAGACTGTCTCATTAAAAAACAACCCCTACTTGATATTTGGTAGTAGCCTCACACATTTAGGTCAGTACTAGGGCTGCACAATGGCCGGCTCCCTTCCATGTTCTCCCGTGTTATTCCAACAGGTGATCCAATGGAATGTGCCGAAAATTATGGATTTCTCAAATCCTTAATATCAATGATAAAATTAACGTTTCTTGGTTAAGATCAGGAAATGTCAGATCAAAGATGATGCCACCTACTGTAAGAATGTGATTCTGGGCATTTTTTGAGGCTCAGTGTTGCACATATATATTTCAGTCGGTACTCAATAGTACTGAAGTATGACAACATTGGTTTGGTAAATCAATTCACCAAATTTATTGATGCTGGTGCCAACTTGACCCCTAAAGAGTTTTTTTCTTTTACAGTATCTACATTATACTCAGTATCTTGGTGCTTTCCTGAGTATAAACAAGTTTTTTTTTTTATTTACAAAAGACTATTTCTTCATGTCACAAAGCAAAGCCAGCGCTGTATAAACTTAACAAATTAAGATTTCAATCAGGGAAAAGACTTGATGAACTTGACTAAGCTGATCCAGCTGTTGGTATTTGATATTTGACACATACATTTGACTTTACAGAGAAAGCCTCCCCCCTTCTGTTACTGTGAACAACCCACTAACCTAAATAGTGGGTCACAGTTGGTGAAACCCGCCAGACCTCACATGAACCTGGTGTCAAAATACTGCCACCACTCTAACATTTAGGGTGCTAAATCTGGACCACAAATCACCAGTTGAGCACAATCAGCCACCTGCTTTATGTCAAACCACAAAAACTGTGCTTCTAGTAAACTGAGACATCCCTCCACAGGAAAACTACAAGACTGAATGAATCATCATAACAGAAAAAAGGTGACACAAATCAGACACCCTTACACCCATTAGTTTTTGTATGGATCATATCTGAATGATACTTCTGAATTGGGTTTTCTGTCTGTATGCATGCTGGAGTGTATGTCCCTGTATGTCCTACTGCAGACTTCCACTTGTGAGCACTGACCGTACAGAGCCTGTGACGCATGGATCCTTGCTGTCAGCATGTAGGGCTGCTCCTGATGTTTGTGTGGTACAACCAGCGGCCTGGCCAGCAAAGTGCTTTGATAAAACAGAGCTGAGGGAAGAAGACAACAAGTCATGTTTTCAGGTTGGCGCACATGACAACACTCATGCACAGAACTGTGAACTGTGAACCACAAAGTAAGCTATAACACACTGTTGTAAAGTATCACGTCATTTTCGCAGGTCTCAGCTCAACAAAATACAAATGATGTATTTCCTTTAGCCTGCCTTGGAAGATAAAAACTGTTGCAGTCACCAGCATGTGACAACGCAATATTAAAAACTTGTGTCAATTTTTTCTCTGCGATGTCTCACAATGATTTAAAACAACAACTGACTGTCTTCTGTCTTGAAAACATTTATTTAACCCAGTAATACAAGGAACGCCAGCAGGTTGGTGGAGCTGTACAGGCAGAATAAATACTGATATCTTCATCTGGACTGAATTTTTTGGCTTGTGTTGGGAATTTAGAGATCTTACGGCCATTGTGCACTATCAAGAATTTTAAAAAAGTGTGTTCTTTTCTTTTTTCGACTTTATTGAAAATACGACAAATGCAAACAACAAATGAGGCACATTTTCAGGTTGAGCAAAAACATTTTAAAATTATACACAAGTTTCACCCTGCAAAACATTTCCTCGATAAAATTAATATACAAATGATAAAACTAATTTGTAGTGTTTGCACAGCTCAGCCTGAAAATATGCCCCATCTTTTTGGCAAATGTTTGCATTATTTTATTAACATGTGTTTAGATTCTTTACAGTGACAAAAAAAAAGAGGAAAAGGCTTATGTCATAAATCTATTGATTATTCTAGCCAAATTCTATGTAAATCAATGCAAATTCACTAGCCAAAAGCCACTTTATACTATACTTTACAAAGATTTTGAGTAGTACTTAAAACAATTATACTATTATTAAAAATTATATATACTATCATTAAATCTTGTTACAATAAAGAGGCCATGAAAACTGTAAGGATATGTGTTATTTGTGAAGTGTGTATGTAAATTATATTACAAAATTTGTTTCTAATATTCCCTTTTTACTTATTTACTTTTTTGTAAACATGTTTTGTTTTGATTAATTTCCTTCTCCTCACTTGTGTTCCACCTGGTTTGTTTGTTTAAATGTATGAACTGTAAACTGTTATTTTATTGTCAAAATGTTTGACATGTGCAATCTTAATATAATAGAGAATTACTTTAAAAAAAATCAGCAAGAAAATGTCTTAAAGGGGTAGAAATAAAAAGTTACATAAAAATCCATGAATAAAAATCCTACAGTGCGTAAAGAAACATGTCTTATCTCTAATGAATTCAAACATATCTAGCAGTCTTATCTTAACAACATAAGAGCCCTCTTATCATTAAGAAGTGTCAGTGAGTTACTCAAGAGTTTTAGCTCATTCTTCCAATCAGTTCAGATGGTTTTAACTAGTCCTAAAGTATTGGCATTAATGTGTGTTTGTTTGAAAGAAATGTGGTTCAATGAATCTGGTTTACACACAGACATTTTTTTGACAGCTGGAACCCGTCAACCCAAACAGTCAAAGGAGGGCGGTGGCGAGCACTTTAGCCTAACATGAACTTTTACAGAAAGAGCTACTGTGCTCTTTACTTTACATCATACATGCCGAATTGAAAATCGAGTCTTGTCATTTAATAAAATGTCTATTGTAAAGTTTAAACTCGTATGTAATTTTGACAATATACGTGTGAATTTATAATTCACAAACTTGTGAATGGTGTTTGGCGTACAGTTCTGTCTTTGCGCGTGCGAGCAATAACGTCATGGTGGGGTTGTCTGATGTCATCATGGTGAAAAATTTAAATTCTTCTCCAGTGCTCATCATTGTTAAAACTGTATGAGAGGATTCATCTCATAAGGCACTGACTAACAGTGGTCAGTCATGTTACCCAGCAGTAACTACACTGAAGGTTCGCTTCTCTTCAGTCGTGAACTTGAAGGTAACAGTGTCTGCCCGTCGTGATTTGTTCCTCCACAGCTAATATTCCACCTCGCCTCTGTCAGAACGTCCCGGTCTCAAACTATTACACTAACGCAAGCGCACTTGTTCAAAAAGACTGACACGTTAAGAAGAGACAGAAGTACTCACGTTTGACTCCTCTGCGACACACAGAACTCAACCTAACGATAGCCGCCATGATGATCAACCAACCAAGGTCACCACAGTTACCCGGATGTAGTTGTTGAGTCATCAGCAGCACAAAGATGTTAAATGTTGGAGGAGATCAGCAAAGGCTTGCCGCAAAGAGGTAAAAGTTACACTGTACTCTTGATAATAAAGATAAACCCTGATCAAAACAACTGTGCTTTTGATATTGGTATGTACACACTTGTATACGGCTAGGAGACCCTTGTTCAAGTCGAACTTGAACGTTGTCTCGAAAAAAGTCGTGCTCTGTAATGTGTGTGCAAACTAAGAATTTGAGTTTATACTTCACACTCAGAGAAACACAACACAGGTGTAATAAATATATTTTAAAAAAGTGGTGTAAACCTATTAATCGTGCCCTCACAGTTTTTACACATTAAATCAAGAGTACTCTTTTTTTTGTATAGTTTGGTATATTTCAACAATACATGTGTTCTGTGATGTATTATGTTTTATGGGTAAGTAACTTTATATTTTTGCCATATGTTTTATTCACTTATTAAGGTTTTGGTCATCATTATGTTTTTTTTTTTGTTTGTTTTTTTTGAGTAGATTAAGCTATTGCAATAGACTTAAATTATTGTTGTGACATCAAACATCAAAATGCTTTTGCTTTTTTTATAATAAACCTTTTTATTTATTAATAAACTCTAATAAAACAAGAGAAGATATGGGGGTAATCGAGGTATGGGGAAACACATTTCATAATAATTCAGAGGCTTATTACTCTTTTTGTTATCAGTTAAAGTAAATGACTTTAGTAGAGCGTTTGAGTCCGCTCCTGTTAAAAATGAAATATCTTTGTAAGCGTCACTCCTTACGTCACGTTTAGCCCGCAGATCTACAAATGAGCGGCTCAGGAGCCGCGTGGCGCAGCCGCAGTGTGTAGCTCATCACGTGATTTATACGTCAGCGGTGTTCCAGCAGCTGGAGCGCTCGCTCGCGGTTAGACAGAAGGTCATCTAGCTTCATCCCGGCAGCCCCGTTCACGGGAATACAGAGTTGTTCTGTAACCATTCAGGAACAAAATGGACAATTTTGATAATTTGAGCGCGTCGGAGAAAGCAGAGGCGACGGAGCTTCAGCGTATGATCGCTATAGAGCAACAGAAAGCACAGTTCCAGGCCCAGGTTTGTATGCTAACCATGCTAATCTGTAGTCTGTACCCAGTCCTTTAGCATCGAGCTGTGACAGAGCATGAACCACATGCAGGAGACATGATGGCTTCACATTAGACTCTCCTGGAAGATCTGACAATCCACGCTTTTCATACATGTTGGTCTAAAAGGACAACGATAGGTGTAGAACATGATATGACATATACTAAATGTGAAGTACTTGTTGGGGTTGTGTTGGCAGTAAAAGGCCTATCTGAGAGCCTCAACACTTTGGGTAGTCTTATATAGAATCTGTGATCACTATTGACGGCTAACATTTGTATCACAGGTGTGTTACATCAGACAATATAAGTCAAATGCAGTATAAAGCTTGTGGAGATGTGTATAAAGGGACACTTCAACCTGAAATCCAGAATCCATGTTTGTTCTTTGGCCTGTAGTGCTGTTTATTCATCCACAGTTTTTTTTAGTGTGAGTTGCAGAGTTTTGAAGATATTATCCGTAGAGATTTCTGCTTTCTTTCAAGACACAGACCATGTTGTGTGCAGTTTCATGCAGGAACTACTTTCTTTCTGCAGTAGAATCTAGTAGAACTGCTTCAATATCTATGAGAGCCACTTTCCTTTTAATGGAAAGAAAGTAGTTCCTACATTAATCGATTTAAAACAAGGTCTGTGGACTATCTTGAGCAACCAGGTCATGATTCAGACATTGCTGTGTGTATAGACACATATACGCTGCAACTCACACCAAAACTATCTAGATGGATCAACAGCACTACAGGCCAGATGAAGAAAATTAATTTTTGAAAGCATACATTGTTGCCGTTTAGTTGTGGTCTGGTTAATTTTTTCCCCAAACCCTATTTATAACAAAGAACCCAAGAGCCGTGAACATTAAATCAGTCGGACTGACAGTAGGACTTGGTGATATGGACAAAACAAATATGGCAATATTTTTGACCAAATATCTATCAATATTTGTTGATATTGCTAGAATATTGTACAGTTTGGGCCGATATTTGCCTGTCACAGCTACATTGGTCTATACCCCAATTGGCATATATGTTATAACTTGATTTTCTAACAGAACATAATACAAATTGTGTTTATTTGTTAGCTGTATGGACAGTATTTTATGTATATTTTATCTCTTTTTAAAATTCAGTATATAGGCTGTATTTTACTCTTTGTTTTTTTTATTAAAGTTATTTCTCATTAAAAATACTGGTGAAAGTTTACTGCTTCAATACTACAACAAAATATTAACACAGTTATTATTTCTGATAACTGAACTTTGCCTTTTGGCTAATACAGGGTACCAATCTGATACAATGCATAAATATATATAATAATATTATTTATTAATAGCAGGGTCCCATTTCGGTACTAATCATTGTGATATTAGATTGGTGCATAGTGCACAGAGAGCGTACTTGACGATACCCAATACAGCATTTTAGTCTAAATCAGAAGCATTTATGATACTGGTATTGGTATCGGAACAGCCCTGTAATGAATCACTTTCTTTGCTGGCTAAACATCCAGTATTGCTCTGGAGTTTTGTCTAGTCAGTGATCACAAAAAGGAAAATGGTGATACATCCAACCATAATCACTTATCTCTTGTTACCTTACATGATCAGGTCCAAGTCCATCACCACAGTTTTATTAATCCCACATTTACACAAATCAGCTGTTAATCAGTTTTTGTAATGTTTATTCCAGGTGCACACTTTCACTGATGTCTGCTGGGACAAGTGTGTGGACAGTCCGGGCTCGAAGCTGGACTACCGGACGGAGACGTGCCTGCAGAGCTGCGTCGAGCGCTTCATCGACACCACCCTGACCATCACCAACCGCTTCACGCAGATGGTGCAGAAGGGCGCTCATTAATGACGGACTATAGACACCAGCTGGACTGTGTAATGACATAAATCTAATGTATTCCTATCATGTTCCTGGAAGATTATGTGAAGAGGAAAAGGTTTTTTTTTAAGAACTTACTGTTTAAACTTTGGACTGGTGGTTCGTGATGGGGATCTCTGCATGGTTGTAGCTGCAAATGGCAGCAAAAAGTACCTGTTTGAATTGTTGTGTAATGTGACATTAGTAAAGTGACACAGTACGCTCATGTCCACCATCCTGTCAGTGATCCTTCATGTTCTAAACACAATGGAGAGTGATGCACGAAAAGAATCCAGGGACCTCATTTATAAAACTGCTCTTCGATTTGTACTCGAACTTTGTCTAAGATAATTTCTGACAGTATTAAAGTTCAATTCATAAAAGATACTGAGCATAAAAAACTTCAAGCACATTCTGAGCAGAAAATGTATCACTTAAGCACCTGTGATCCATAAATCTCAACTTATTGACAGCACCTGCCTTACAAGCAGTGGTTTCCCCTTCATGAAGTACAGATGAGTGTCATCAGGAACACTGTAAAAAAGAAAGCTGAGAAAACTCTTAATTTCAACTGTCTTTGCTTTGATATATCATAGCACATATTGAAACACAACGCGACTGAAGGATGCAATTATATGAGCAAGGAAATTAATCTTTAGTTGAGATCATTTACTTTTCTCCTTTAGTTAAATTTAAATCTTTCAGTTTAAGAAGCTCAAAAAAATTTGCATTTCAAGAAGTGGTCACAGTGAGCTGTGAACCTGATTTGATGTTATTTTGGGGCCTGAAAATTAAACCGTTATAAAATAATAATAACGTTAAAATTTTAACCATCATTCACTTTCACTTCAATGAATTTACTCAAATGTTTTTAAAATACATTTTTTGTGGTTTCTAAAACTTAAAAGATTTAAGTTTATCTAAAGCAGAAACAAATGATCTCAACTAAAGATTAAAAAAGTTAAAAGTTAAAGTTAGAAGTTAAAAGTTTTTTAAAACTTTGGAATTTGAGTTGTGCTCAAAAGTCCACTGCAATGCATTGCCTAGAAAGTTTGAGTTTTCTCAACTTTTTAATTTTTACAGTGTATGAACTCGGCCATTTGAAGCATAATGAAGCCTTTATGGGAAATCCAGCTTAGGACAATCAAGAGTGGTCTTTCCATGTGGCTTCCTGGAAGAACATTTCTACAAAAATATCTGTTGCCTAATGTGTCTAATTGATGTTCCATTTATGTGCAAATACTTTCCCCTTACATAATGAAGCACAGATGAGGGTTTCATCAGGAACACTGTCTGAAAAAAAGAAAGCTGATATATCAAAGCGCATATCAGAACATATTAGTGCGACTGAAAGAAGCGACTGAACAAGGATATGAAGCACTGTGTCAGGTGGCTGCTTTAGGCTTTGGTTGTGGTGGTTGTGGTGGTGTTGGTGGTGGGGGTGGGGGGGGGGGATCAGAGAGAAACTCTGCCAGTGAGCAGGTTTAGGATAGCAGAGTCACTTGCCATGGTAACTGATCTAGAGTTTTAAGTTAAATAATCTCAGACTTAATGGTATAATTTGCAACATTTTCCTAACTAAGCAGTGCATAGACTCATATTGCATAACTCCTTTCAATAATCACTTATGACCCACTACAAGTGTGTGGTGGTGCCTGTATACGCAGAGTACCTACCCTCTGGGTATATTACTTCATTTTTTTCTTCACTGTTTTCCTGTGCTCGGGATGTTTCACCAACCCAAAACGGCAGTATCTGACCACCTGGTGCGTTTACGGACAGCTTGGACAAATCCTACTGACGCTGGCTTTAACAATCTCATTTTTCAATAAAAGCTACTTTGTGAATTAGGCCCCAGATGTAAGAAAACATGTTTGTTTGGTACAGACACCAACAAATGTCACATCATCATGGTTTTAGTCAGGTTTTTTTTTTTAATTGAACATGTAAATTGTGATGCAAAAATTATCATTTCCGCTAATCATGAGTCAAAATAATCTTAAAAGATGTTTTACCATAACCCTAGCTCCACAGGATTGTTTCCAACTTGTGTAATCCAAACATTTTATGTGACTCCAGAGCAGAGTAAGTGTAAAAGTCAGAATTTACTGAAAAAGATAGATGTACAACTGTAATCATTTCCAAAATTCCCAACATGTTGGCGTTAAGCCTTTAAAAAACAACACTTTGACTGCAGTAAAAAAACAGTTTGCTCTCCTGCTTGCCGTACACAAAGAGAGAAACATTGTCACTGGAGTCAAGCAACAATCTAAGCACCATAAATGACATTCATGTTGAAAAACTGATGTCTTATATTAATTAAAGAAAGTTGATTTAATAAAAAAAAAACTCAATTTATTTCAATTAATCTCTTCATTGAAATTGAGTTTCTTTAAGGATTTTATTTTATTTCTTACTTTTTTAGGGTGATGATGCCATAAATTATGACAACAGATATTTGAGGCTTCAGTTGTACAAGCGTCAGATGTTCAAGAAAGGCCTTATGTAAAGGCCTATGAGAAAGGATATACAAGAGTAGTGATTAGAATTTAGGAAGACAACCACAACGACACTGGTTAGTAACAGATTGATTCAGTCTAAATGTTTATTCACAAAAACGTCAATGATAAATAAGGACGGCACATAAGTCATTACTAAGAAACACTTTTGCTTTACTTGGCAGCCAAGTACAAGTTATGTAAGTACTAAAGTTGGCTAAATTTATCCTGATCAGATTAAAAACAAAACTAAACAAATGCTCCACCAGAGGTCAGTAGTATGATATTCATCTTTTCATCTTCATGTAAACATTAATGCCATGTCCTCCTCAGCCGAGCTGTAACCTCTCGTTGGCCATTCAGGTATGAACACTTTTGGTGGATGTGTTTTGCACAACATGTATAAACAAGATCATTTAAAGCATAATGAAGCCTTTATGGGAAATCCAGTTTAAGAAGATCAAGAGTAGTCTTTCCATATGGCTCCCTGGAGGAACATTTCTACAAAATATGTGTTGTCTAACATGTCTAATTGATGTTCCGTCTATGTGCAAATACTTCTGATTTTTCATGGATGTTACATATTTTCACCTTTGTTACACAACACCCTTTAATCAAATATTTTAGTGTCTTGTACAACCTACAAGTAAACTTAAGTAAGTTTAGACGGATGTAAATAAAAAATAGAGAAATGAAAGGCACGAGTTGGTAAGTGCTGGTTAACTTGCAGCTCTGATTCAGGTCTAGTGTGGCAGAACATCATGGATTATCCTCTCAAACACTGCATATATCATGGAACAGTAAAACAGTACAACTCATGATCATAATTAAATAATAACTGACCCTTCCTAAGTCCTGCCCTTTTTGGGACCTCAGTCAACTTTATCCTTTCCTGTTTCCTGACATTAAAAAATATTTTTATTTTCCTTGTTTCCTAGGCTAGGCTTGTTTTCATTGAAAAGAAAAGCAACATTAAGTCACGTTAAGTTGGGCTATTTTAGCAAAACAGGAGCTAACTAGCTCACTCACTGACATCAATTGTTAGACTGATAGTTAGCTAGCTAATCACCATCAGTCGTTAGCTAGCTAGTTACATCTGATAACTAATATTAGCATAAGGCAAGCTAACTAGCTAACCAATCTATAACAATTGCTGGCTAGCTAGTTATATCTGATATATATTATTAGCAAAATACTTGCTAACTAGCTAGCTACTTAAATTGTTGGCAGCATTTAGATTAAAATGTGACTATGTTACTTGTAAAGGTCACCCAGCAACATCTTTTAACCACCTTCAAAAAGTTCCAAATATATGTGCAAGCATATAACATATCTAAGGACTACAAAAAAACAGGAGGAGAAAGTTGATTGACTAGGCCGGCTGAGCCAGTCGTCCTCTCAGTATGCCTCAATGCTGCTCTTTGCTAGCTTGCTAGCTAGCTTAAGACTAAATTACAGCTAACATCTAACTAACCTCAACCTCGTAACTCCTCTAATTAATTGATGGCTGGATGCTATCCTTAATTATAACCCCCAGGAGAACAGGTATACTCATCACCCTATTGGAACTGAACAAATTTAGCCCCTTTTTTTACCCTCAATGACATCTAACTATAGAAAGAAGTTATCATGAAGAGTCACAGGTTCTGCCATTGCTGTTTGTGTTTATGATCTGAGCCCTTTGACAGGACTTAGGAAGGGTTAATTACACTTCTCTTTATGGTAAACTTTGTGGAATGTGATCAGAATGTCAGTTTAGGGGCTGTTAATAGACAGGCCTTGTGCTGGTGATCAGTAGATATGTAATTCAATCAATAAATATGTACACAAAACAAAAATATACATCATATCAACGGGGGTTGGTACTGATAGATCTGTATTCACAAGATACACTGGTAAACCATCAGATAAACCCTATTAGATAGAATATGAGGGAACTTACATAGAAATATTTGCTAGACAAAACTAAACTGTGTGGCTATTAATGTTTTTAGCTGCCCTGAGTGCAGACTTCATTGCGGTTTCAATCCACCCATGCGGCGTAGCTGTGTGTTCTCCTGCAAAGTGCACCCGCCCCTCACTCTGGAATAGTTCTCTGGCGTAGTGTCCCTGCTGGTAAGGTGTGAACAGGGCGAAAGCTCCCAGACTGTAAGGATCTAAACCCCATTTCTTCACCAGCCCCCCTGTACACAGAGGCCTGATTTCCTCTCCGTGGATCTTCACCAAGTCGTCCAGGACCACAGCCATCAGGTCCTCCTCGCTCATCCCTTGGAAGAGGGTGGAATCGTCGGAGCAGGTGTAAGACGCCAGGAGAGCCCCGGCATTCGTACCGGGGAAGGTGTGGCTAGGGTAGTAGATAAAGCGAGAGGGCCGGTCTGTGATGCTCTTCCCTCCTCTGATACTCTCTTTCTCCCAGAAGCGATCCCGGAAGCTGAGTACCACCTTGGTGGAGCTGGCGTAATGCACCGACCGCAGGGCCTCCATCTTGTCCCCGGAGAGAGGGGGCTGGAAGTCAATGAAGAGGGCGGCCTTCGCGGTGGTCGTAACCAGGGCGTAGTCCACCGTCAGGTTAGTCAGGGAGCCGGAATTACGCCAGTCCTGGTATGTTACCGTCACATTGCTGCCGCCTGTTTGGTTGATCAGCTTGACCTTGGAGTTTAGGAGGATGGTGGCATTTAAGAGCTGGTAGAAAGCCCTCGGGAGGTGGTCAAAGCCATCTGTCACTTCAAAATACCTGGAAGACAATCCCGATAAAAACCTCTTAGTTAGCAATACGTCCTTAAAGCTGTTCTAATTAATATTTTTATGAAAATAATGGATCATATGATTGTGTGTAATGAGGAAAGCACAGAGAATTACCACCTGACTGTAGTTCCCCACAGCTCTATACAGCAGAGAGTTTCAGGGTCTTCCCGCTTATTGTTCTGGTTTTATTCAAACCCTCTTACATTAACTGTATGCTAACTGCCCATCATGAAACAGCAGACAAAGGTAGTGACCAGCTAGTGAACATAGTGGAACATTAAGCAGCTAAAGAGACAGATTTTTATGTCTCTGCATAAACAGCCGTGGCTGCAGGCATTATGTTTTGGGTTTTCCATCTGCACATACATACGCATTAACACTTTGACAGAATTTTTTCAAACTTAGTACACATTTTCAACTGGACTCTAGGATGAAGTCATTTGATTTTGGTGGTCAAAGGTCGAAGTTCAAGGTCACTGTGACCTCATGCCCATTCCAATGTTGTGAACGTGATATCTCAGGAACGTCAAGAATGGAATTAAGCTAATCTCTTATAATTAAAAAAAAAAATCTGATAAAAAGCTTAATTATTGTCCGACAATTGCCAAGGATTGTTATGAGCAGTTTCGTGTGGGAACTTTTTTCATTCTAGTGGAAAGAAAGTAGTTCTGGTAGATTCTGAAGTAGTTCCAGTAGATTCTACTGCAAAAAAGAAAATAGTTCCTACATGAAACTGCTCACAACAAGATTTGTGGATTACCTTAAGCAACTGGGTCATTATTTGGAAAGAGACACTGGTTTTCTTAAATGCACCACAAGCCGATTGCCATATAGTCCCGTTATATTTGAAAGAAGGCAGACATTTCTATGGCTGACATCTCCAAAACTCTGCAACACACACACACACACAAAAAAAAAATCTAGATAAGGGGTAAACAGCAATACAGGCCAGGGAAATAATATGCATTTTTAATTTGGGGGTGATCTGTCCCTTTAAAGTAAATCATGGATTTTTATGTTTTAGGTTATTTTGTTTTTTGCAACCCTAGGCTGTGAACAAAATGAGTTTGAGAAAAACAAAAAAGAAAAGCAGCTCCTCTGGCTCCTGCCCACTGAGTTGTGACTCAACCAGTGAGATTGTTTCTGCCTCCAGAGATGCTCTTTGAGAACCAGAGCTAAGCCAAAGTCACGTCTGCAGGCTGTGTGTTTCCAGACACAAAGGAATATTCCTTACTCAGTCTTGTCATTGATGTCTGACTGTATATACAGCATCTCGATCAGTGATGTGTAGAAGAGGCTGTTTTCATTCAGGATGTCCCCGATCATCCTCAAGGCACCACGGCTCAGGTTGCCCTCCTTCACCAGATACTCCTGTCAGCAAACAAATGTAAGCTATTAGTAATATATTCACATTTTTAATTCAGATTCAATCCGATGTGTGACATCTTTTAAGACAATGTCAAAATAATTACATCTTTACCTTTACTGTGTAGGAATCATATTTATCCAACATGGCGCTGCAGCCAAGTTTCTTAAGGTCATCTCTCACCTGCACACAGATGACAGTACTTGTAAAAAAAGACATCACTGTTAGCATGAAATAAATAATGGTTACTGTCAGTGTAGAAAAATGTTTCTGCAACTACAGGCATTTTTGATGTCGGGAGGCGAGCTCTGACATTAAAATGGTTACATCGCTCCTGAAGAAAAGGTAATCACTGTTGGCTTGTTTATGTTTGTACCATTAGCATCCCAGATGCTAATTTGTCATTTTCAGTGTGTAGCTTGCAGCCTGGAGGTTGTTGTTGTTATTCTCCAGTGTGCAGCGTACATCTGAGGTGTTAGACTAGTAATAATGTAACCTTTAACAATTATCTACTGTTTACATTAGCTGGATTACGTTACAGTCTCGTGCAATACTGGTTCACTTTGAACATGGAAAATAAGGTGTAAAAATACTGAAGCTGCCATTTGTTTTGCCCTGAAATTGTCTCTACTATAATTCAAGGTGTTTACTGCCACATCTAAAACTGCTGCAGTAAAGACATTTTGTGAAAATTACATTTTTGCTCATTTTGCAGATAAATAGCTGCTAGCAAGGTCTGTTCCGTTAGCTTTGACTCCTAGCATCTAATATTCATCAATTTAACAGTTTTTAAAATTTAGTCCAAAACACACTTACTAAGCTGTTTGGTAAGAACGCACAATAAACACTCAAGAAGAAAAGACGACCTTCCTTGATTTTCTTGATCTGTACCCCCGTCAGCCATGTGCTCATTTGCTAACTTGTTTCCAAAGAAATTAGAATTATTTGGCTTTGAAAAAAAACTTTTATTATACACAAATCTGGTGACTGCATTGCTGTGTTGGAACATCATGTCTGTCACTCTCTGTGTCTGCTGGTTGGGTCTAGAAGGGAACCCCAGACTCTTGTGAGATTTTTCATGGTTTCTGTCAAAATGTTCACTCTCACAAGATCTTGCAGATCTGGGGTTCCCTTCTAGACACCAAGTCTGCTATTGCTTGCCAACAGCGACAGATGAAAAATTGGATTGATGATTGTTAAACAGCAGCCCTCAGTAACTGATCAAGGTACCTTTTAGGTTGGCGATATTCATTTTTGTAAAATTTTACACAGTAGTTAATAGTTAGTGTAAAATTATAAAATTGTAAATATCTTATGACAACTTTATAAAATTGTAAATATCTTATGACAATTTTATAAAATTGTAAATATCTTATGACAACTATAACAAATTAATTCACACTCAAACTGTAGAGAGGCACCACCACAGCAATGGCGACTTGTTAACTTTCGCTACTTTGCCAGATTCGTCCGTAGAATAGATGTTCAGCATCATGGAAAGTGATAAAAAAAAAAAAAAAAAAAAAAAAAAAATCATATAAATGATCAATGAACAAAAATAAGAATGTAATAAGAATAAAAATAAAAATTGTAATTGAATTAACACATTTTACATATTGAGACCAGAGTTGTGGGACATGAACAACAAGTGATGTTTGGACCCATGAAATACTTCATTAGTGTTATTAAATGCCATTATTTAGTAATTATTTTTTATGTCAAGATCATATGACAAATTTTAACATAAATCACTGCTGGGACCTCAAAACGCCAGTAGCTGCATTAACACTAATTATACTATCAATGTGTGAAATGTGTACAAACCTTCCAGAGTGTCTCACTGAAGAGTTGAGCAGCCGACTTCCCCCTCTCTCTGTCAGTCAAGCTGTAGTTGAGCACAGCGGGGTTGTTTTCCACAGCGTAGGTTTTCTGAAGCACTCCATTCACCAAATAGTAGGTGTTGATGTCATCTTGGATGAAGTGGTTTAAGGAAATATGTATTTTGGAGGCAAAGGACAGCAAAATCCTGTGGAACAGATAGTGTACATTGAATATCTTACACATAATATATTATATATATATATATATTGTGTGTGTGTGTGTGTGTGTGTGTATTTTCTTCTTTTTAAGTAACATCAATGGCAGATTAATTATTTCAGTCTCACTCCCATCTCATCCTGTGTCCTTATGTTTCAAACTAAGACGCTCCAGGTCCAAGTATTAAGTACTGTGACAATTAATCTTATAAAGACATTATGAAATATTTTATAATATATTGTAAATATACATTGCCATAAGCACATTTTAACGCATTTATAACTATGTCCACATTATAATGCATTATAGACATTGGTGTCAGAGAAAGTGTTACCTCTGAAATATAAATATGAAAGAACATGTACTTGAAATTGAGTTCTTGGTGGCTGTAGTTACTTGTTGATGCAACAAAGCGCCTTTAACATGTTCAGTCCTCTCATGTCCCTGTCATCTTAAGGCCCAGCAGACAGTGAAAAGAGACAGTCAGGTTGTTACTTTACTCACTTCTGAAAGCTGGGGATCCTCATGGCGCCCAATTCTGCGTACCAGCCTTCTCTTCTGTTCCTGAAGGTCTCCACACGTCCGCCAATACGGTCACTGGCTTCTATTATGGTCACCTTGTTGTCCATGAAGACACGTAAACATCTTGTTAAAGGGACAGTTCACCCCGATGTCAAAAATACATATTTTTCCACTAGTTATTTATTCATCTTGATAGTTTTGGTGTGAGTTGCAGAGTTTTGGCTGTAGAGATGTCTGCTTTCACTCCAGTATAATGGAACTAGATGGCACTCTGCTTGTGGTGCTCAAATCAACAAAAATATACAGGACAGAGCCAGAAAAAGACAGAGTACGGGTCAATATTGGTCACCTTAAACTTCAAGAGCACCCAAAAACAGCAATGTCTCTTTCCAGAAATCATGAGCTGGTTACTAAAGATAATCCGCACACCATGTTTTGAGGAGTTTTAAGTAGGGACTATTTTCTTGATATAAATTACACCTGTCAACCATATCAACTGTGCAGAAAGAAGTGTGCATCACAGATGAGAGGTTATAGCTAAGCTGAGGAGGACGCCATTAATGTTTACATCCTGAGATTTCAAGAGCACGAGCCTCTCATCCATGAGTAGATTCACACTCAGCCACTCACGGCAAAACAATCTAGATGGATAAATGGTACTACAAGTAGGTGGAAAAATGTGTATTTTTGATTTTAATGGTGACCTGTCCCCTTTAAGTACACTTTAATTGTATGACATATATTTTAAGTATCATTAGTATGTACTCAGATATTTCAAGCATGAATCTTTTTGCTATAAATGACTTTACCTTATGTCCAGCATCTTCTAAAAACTTTGCGGCGGTCAGTCCGGCGATGCCCCCACCGATGATTGCTACATGACGGGGTGTCTTAGAGGCAGGGAGACCTCTATCCACGATGTCGAGAAGCTCGCTGTAGTCAGTGTCCTGCAGGCATTCGTACAGAGGGTCTCCAAAGATCCCACTCACAGCAAACACCACAACCCCAACTAGAACCAGAGGAACTGACAAAGGAAGATAACATAAACTGTGTTGATCACGTTGTTCCATTCTTAACTTTTTTGCATCCGTATCTCACAGTTTTCACTGGCCCATTTAGTCTTATTGGCAACAAAAATGCAGGTGAAAGATTTGGATATTAAACAGGGGTAGGCAGTTTGGTTTTGGTGTTATTGGGCAAAAGTTCCATAATGACTTTTAAGTGCAGAATCAGTAGGATTTGTAAGTTGCTGTTTGTGAACACATACAAGAAAGATAGTTGATTGTCTTGATTGAGTCTCATTGCCATGACATCAGTGACCTTCGTTTTGGGTTGGTAAAGTGTCCCCGGCATGACAAAATAATAATAATAAAATAAGAAGGGACAGGTGGAGGGCAGCTAACACATTCTTATACCTTCATGACGGAGTAGGTCGATTGTCAGTTACTCCCAAAACAACATGTATTACCGGTGAAAAGGGCCGGCAGCGACAGGCTTGCCAGACTTTACTACGTTACGTAAGTCACCTGACATAACTATGTGACATTACACACATGGTTTACATTGTAAAACAGATGCGGTTTGGTTAGTTTAGACATAAAAACTTATTGGTTAGGTTTAGAAAAAGACTGTGGTTTGGTTAAATACTACGTTACGTATGTCATGTGAAGAAGTGATGTCATTCACGTTTACTTTGTTTCACACAGGACACGAACCCCAGTCTCCAGGATGAAAGACTGTCTCGCTCCTTATACTTATCCTGCTATACAAACTGCATACACTAGTGATGCACCCAAATACAAATGTGTATTTGAGAAACCAAATAATGCATGGAAACAGATATTTCCTCTACCCATTGGCTTAGCGACGCATCGATGACATCGACGCTCGATTCTAAAAAAATGTTGACGTCAAATCGAAGTCAACGCGTCGCCACCTGCTCGCCACAGCAACATGGGTGACCAAAACATGCAGCATGGAGGACGTAAACTCCGTCTCCAACCACCTCACAGCAGCCTGCCCTCCAAGTCTACTCAAGAAAAAGTCACCAAAAACAACCGCCCTAAATCATCAAGGTTGGAATACTTTAAATGCAGCCATAAACGTAAAGGTATCGTTATTTGCAGTCTTTGCAAAATGGAATTATTGGTACTGTTAAAGAGTAAACACTGACAGGCCTTCCATTTTGTATAACAGCACTTTTATTTTGTGTTAAGCAGAAGATGTTTGGCTGTGAAAAAACGTCGTATAATAAAGTAATTTATTAAGAATTTTTTGGTATTTATTTGAGATACATTATGGTTTTTATTAATCATGCAACAGAAAAATAATCGTTAGATTAATCGTCCAATTAGTCGTTAGAATAGTCGACTATTCGATAAAATAATCGCCCGAATAATCATTTTAAAAATAATCGTTTATCCCCAGCCCTACTACCCACCCCACAAAATGTAAGGCAGTAAAGTTAAGAGTACTAACTTTAACTTTTATCAAAGTACATTTTTACACAAGTACTCAATTTTACTATTATAATATAGCATAATCTATTTTAATATTAATATACATGTATAATATAGTTTAGTTAAAAATTGAAATCAAACAGAAAGAGAGATTTGAAAACACAGTATGAGGACGTGGAAATATATTTCATAATTTATTATGTCAATATTAAATTAAGTTTATGCTTTTGAAAATATAAAATAAAACATCTGATCTGATTTAATGTGGCTCTCTGTAATAAACTGAAAACAGATATTTTGTTGGTTCAGCACATGCAGATGAAAAATGTAGCTGCGAGTGGCAGTGAACAGGGTCCAAGCAGATTGCAAACATTTGGATGCTTGCCAAGAAGCGCACACGTATAACATATATGTAACCCACCTCCCATTTTTTTTAAATCGTGCAGTTGCTGCATGAATGTTTTTAGTGGAGAAAAAAAAGATGCAAGAAGAATAACCAGAAAAAAAACAAAACAATGGGGTGCACATTGAGCGACACTGCTTGGACCCCCAGTTATGTTGTCTCTGTGCACCTCTACCTGCTATGCCCATGAGAGGTCGCTGCCTAACAATTAACAGCCATATCAGTCAGAATAAACTGCTTACACATGTGACCAACACACACTTTTTTTCTGGTCAGGACAGACAACTTTCAGCGTAATGTAATGCAAGTGGTATGAGAGAAAACTAGACTTCTGCTCCTCCTCTTAGCTCCGTTTTAGAAGCTTTAGAAGATGTAGCCTGGGGACCCACTTTTCAAAATTCAAAATAGGCCTCATCTATAAATCTTTTGAGGAGTTAATTTGTGCATAAATGATCATTTTTACTGCCATTTCCACATCACTTTATTCTATCTTGACGCTTTTTTATTGAAAACATTGACCGACACGTTAACCTCTTAAATAAATGAGAAATGAAAGGTCATCCCATTATTTTTATTTCCTTTCAGGGGGAAAACAATATATTTTAGCTTCTTCATAAATGAAACACAATAAGTGCATTTAGGCCCTTATTTTTCAGTAAAACAATATACACATTTAAATGGTGTATGGCAGGTATAAATCTTACATTTGCAGAACATCTTCCATAGTCCTTTATTTATTTTAATATTTATTTAAAGTCTCAAATAAGACCTATTTTGTCCTTTGGGACTAGAAATGTTTTTTGTATTATATATGCACTATGCAATTCAGTAACATTAAAATAAATCCACTCTGGGAAGTCTGTGACAATTTTTGATTTTCTTCTTTATTCTAACTGATAATGAGCTTATTATGCTGGCTACACAAATTGCCCAACATGGCATTTCTTAGGAACTAAGTTGGATTTCATCCACCCAGCCTGTAGATGATATTTTAGTCACTGAAGTTCATAGGAAACAACATTTCTGCATCCACGAAATTTCCAGTCAACCATGAGCAGCCACCAAGTTCCAGTTTCCATCCTTTAGTTTAGTGCTGAGCTTACAAACATAACAAAATCACATCTCTTAGCAGAGCTGAGGGTTTATGACAAATCACATAAAAATAACTTGCATACTGCATTTTCAGAATAATCCACTTGTGTTGCATAATCAGTGCTCCCTTCCATAATGCAGATTTTTATTATGGTCGTATTCAAAGTAAAGAACATGTAAAAGATTAATTTCATAATTCATTAACTCACCACAGCAGCATCAGGCTTTTGACTATGGAGTGAACACATTATGCAATAGTGGTTTGTTTAATACTTACAGAATTTGCACAGTGCCATGTGAGGGATCATCTTGAGGATGGAGCTCCACAGTCTGGACGTCCTCCCTCTGCTGTTGATACTGACACTATGAGAGGAAAAGGAAACCTACCAAAGAAAAACATGTTACAAGTTACAGTTTCATATTCCACGGAAATAGAAACAGAAAAAAAAAAAATACATTACATCTGGTACACACACGATTAATTAAATAAATGATCTAAACCTAGAGGCAGGTCAGGCTGGGCTATCACTCCACTCACCTTTAACAAAGGTAGTGTCTCGTAAGTTGTTGTAAGGCTATGCATGACTGAGGAGAAATGACCCTGATGAGTCCACGTTAACGCTAAACTTTTCAACGCCGTCTGGCCATACAAAAGCTGCCTGGAAAACCTGGAAGCGTGGTATGTGTGAAATTGCACACAACGTCATTTTAATGAGGGGACTGTGTGGCTCCTCAGGTCTTCCAGAAATATTTTCCCACACCGGCTCGAGAGTCAACCACACTGAACAAATCAGATTAGTGAGGTTATACTAGTCATCAGCATACCTCATTTCCTCCATCTTCACTCATTTCAATATCTGACCAGAGAGTGCTCATTCAGTGGTATCCAAAAACTTAAAGCTGCATATCAAACATACTTAACAAAACATAATACATTCCAAGTTTGTTTGTTTTTTTGTCCTTTTTATCCTTTCATTTATGATTAGTGAAAAAAAGGTTTTTACTTCTTACTTACTTATGAAGATGTATGAGCTGTATTGCCAAAATGATGCAGTCCAAATTCACCCAACTTCTTCTTTGTCCCACAGACAAAACACAGCACACAGACACTTTTATAGGCTGCAGTAAATGAAAGTAAAAGCAGGAGGAAGAGGGAAAGTTTCATTTTCCTGACATCATTGGTTTGGGTCACACTTTATTTTGTTTCACACAATTTTTTAAGACACATTTCTTGAAACCTTCCACCCTTTTCCAAAACTCTGAACAAAAAACGAAATGTTTAATCCACATTCACAAAAATGCTGACTCTTCTGGCAAAATCAAACAGCCAGTCGGTACATAAGCATTACAGAGCAGTCAACAAAACATGGAAAACACAGTGTTCAGGGCATGTAGCGACAGAAAAAAAACATTTTTATTATAAACACATTTTACATTTTCAAGAAAATATATAACCATGTGACATTTGTGTGTCATTTAGGTTTTTGGAGTAAATGTTCCCGGGAGCATTATCTAGTGTGTGGAATCTATTTTTCCTTATTTGACATATTTCTATGTCCAGCACCTAGTATTTATCATGTTTGGATGTGCGTGCTTTAGTCCATAACATTTTGCAACACTAGTGCATCACAGTGCAAAATGGGTTTACGCAAGTAAGAATGTGTTTAGAGTTTTGCCGAAAGAGTGAATGATTCAATAAGTGGGTTCAGGGCATTAAGAATCTGGTGCAGAGAATGGGGTTTAGTGTTTTAGCAATTCTGAACAACTGTAACGGTACACTAATGAGACATAACATGACATGACATTAGACAAAAGCTAGAAATAACCTAATTAGACACCATATACCTAATGGTACACTAATAAGATATAACCACATATAAATAGACGAGAACTAGAAATAATATATTTTTTTTATTAAACAGTATTAGAGCCTTTATTAGATGCTTATGCAACTTTATTATAGGGTATTTAGTGACACTTAGGGTATTTAGTAACAGAACTGTACTGTAAACTAAAGTGTATTATTCCCTTATTAAACTTTATTAGAGGGTAATTAGGGACAAATAATAACAGAACTGTACTGTAAACTAAAGTGTATTGTTCCCCACTGTTAGAGCCTCAGTAGACTTTTTTACAGGGCGATTACAGACACTTAATAACAGAACTTTACTGTAAACTAAACTGATATGTACCTAATTACCCTCTAATAATGTTTAATAAATGGTTGTCTAATAATTGTCTAATTAAGTGTCTAATACTGACTAATAAAGAACACATCATTTCAAGTTTTTGCCTAATTTAATACAGAGTACAGCTTGTTACATCTCATTTGTGCACTGTAAAATAAAGTGCAATCATTTTTTGTATTAAAAGGCTGAATAACTACTTTTGTGGAAACTAGTACTGATAAAAGAAAGTAAGGAGGAAATAAGGAAGAGAAAAGGTGTAACTTACAACTTCAAGAAAACGTTCTCTCAGGAAAAACAAACAGGAGCAGATTTCCAAGATTTCCAGCGGACTGCTGTCTTGTGTCAAAGTTTGACTTGGATGTGAAGAGGCTGGTTGCTGCTTCAGAGAGGGACACTCTCACCTGACCCACTTTCTGTAGCTCAGGTGAGACTCTTTATCACAGGTTATAAAACTATGTAGCAATATATAGAGGAATCATAGCTGACCGCAGCATTGCTTGAGGTCAAGGGGCACCTTTTATTTCACATTTTTGTCAGCATGTGTAAAAACACCGAGTTCACTGAACTAATGAGGCTCTGGGAGTTAAGTCAGCCATGTTAATGTATAATTTGTAAGGCACAGCTCTCATTAAACCCTGAGAAATCAAACAGAGCTATGAACCTATGAAGTCAATTTGTTAGGTCTGCAAAATTTTGTCAAATAGTTTGGGACTTTTGGGGATGGAGAGTTAAAAGGAACCAGAACTGCTGCCTTGTGGTTGTATGCCTCCGCCAACCAGAAAAGTTCCAGTTACAGGAGGACAGAGGACTGATAGAGAGTTGAACACTATGAGGTCACAGTGATGTTGACCTTTTGGACATAAAATGTCATCACTTCATAATTTTATCCTGTTAGACATTTGTGTGACATTTCATCACAATAAGTGTTTGAATTCTTGAGTTATGGTCAAAAATGTGTTGAGTGAGGTCACCGTGACCTCTGACTTTTGACCTGCAAAATCTAATCAGTTCATCCCTGAATCTGAGTGGAATTGTTTGGAGACATTCTGTCCAAGCCGTCTTACGATATCTTGACTGTTCATATTCTCATGACTTTGAGATAAGCTCTTTCAACATATAATCAGTAGGGCTAACTAGTAGTGATTTAGTTTTCACCAGTGGAAATGACATTCTGACATGTCCAACATGTAAGTTTGACAAAAAAACCAATGGGCAATCTGGGGGATTTCATTGCTATTGACTCGCTTCACTATCTCGATGCAAATCCAAAAAGGTGTCATCCAAAAGGACTCTAAGGCTGCGTTTCATTTGTAGTTTCACTTCCCCTCATTCATTTACCAACAGTCTTTGGCATGACACAGCTTACGTCTAAACAAAATCACCCTAATAGCCCTGATTCCCTATTTACATGATACATTGTGACGTATCCGTTTTACGAGCAGCACGTCTGTTTACTTCCTGTCAACGCTATAGTAACGTTAACTTCACCTTCAGACTTAGTGGTTTTTCCTCCTTTAGTTTGCTACTTTTTTCAGTTATCTTGGTACATTTTGTTAATAATATTTATTACTCCCTTTTGTATAGTGTTTCTGAGCATTTTGTTAATCACCTCAGTATCTTAGATGACTGTTAGCAACATTAGCTCGCTAACTATAGCATCATCATCTTCATTCAAAGTCGACAGAAACAAAATAAAAGTCACCAAAAATGTCTGGGATTGCCTTTCCACTGCTACGCTGCTTCTCTGATGCCCGACTTGCTCCTCGCTCCTCTCCTGGAGATATTTTAACTAACTCAGTGAATTAAACGTGTATTTCAACCAAATAAGACCAAGGCCGTTTTGGTGAGTTTTATTTGGTTTCTGTCAAGTTTGAATGAAGATGAGAAAGCTAGCTAGCTAGCTAATGTTGCTAACAGTTATCTAAGACACTGAGGTGATTATTAAAATGCTCAAAAACACTAAACGAACAGTAAATATTAACAATATGTAACAAGCTAACTGTGAAAAGTTACTTAAAGACAAAAAAATCACAAAGTTTGTAGTTAAAGCTAACATAACCATAGTCTTGACAGGAAATAAACAAGCCTGTAGCTTGTAAAATGCATACACCTGGATAACAAGCTGGACTGGTCCCTTAACACAGATGCACTCTACAAAAAGGGGCAGAGCCGCCTCTTTTTCCTAAGGAAGCTCAGATCTCTAAACATCTGCAGTAAGATGCTGCAGATGTTTTATCAGTCTATTGTGGCAAGTGTTTTATTTTATGCTGCAGTCTGCTGGGGAGGAAGTCTGGGAAAAAAGCAAGCAAGGAGGCTGGATAAGCTTGTGAAAAAGGCTGGCTCTGTGATCGGAGTAAGGATGGACTCTCTGGAGGAAGTTGTGGAGAGAGACACAATGAGGACGGTGGAGGCCATCCTAAACAACATGGATCATCCACTGCATAACACCTTGATGGACCAAAGAAATAATGGTGGTGGAAGGCTTCTCTCTCTTCGTTGTAGGACAGAGAGATACAGAAGATCTTTCATACCAACTGCCATCAGACTCTATAATTCTTATACAAATAAATGAGACTACAGACAAATGAATTTCCCCTTGGGGATCAATAAAGTATTTCGCATTTTGTATTCGTATTCGTATTCGTATCACACTACGCTGTGCAAGTAGAGAATGTACATTTGGTGGTGGATATTTCCTTGAGCCATACCTCAATTTCAGTGACGTTGTACTGCAAGAAGAGAGCACAAAGAGGTTTATTAAAGTGTGACTTACTTTAAAAGCCACCTAATAACTAGGTATTAGAGAGGTGAAGTCACGCCCCCAGTGGATCTATCGTTGGTAAAAATATGATCTGTTGTCAACGGCTTTCTCCCCCCAAAAGCTAACATTAGCTGCTAACGCCACGATCCCTGTGTGTTTTCCTATCAGGATGTTGTGTTCACCTGCCCCTCCCTTCGTATTAAGTCATGTGTCTGTCCCCTGCTGAGTTGCTGGTTTGATGTTGCTTTGTGGGGGAAACAACACGATTCAACCACAGAGAAAAAGAGAACCAACTTATTTAATACACACTCTATGGTTGCAACCTGCTATTTGGACTACAGTACTCATTTTTGGACCCCCATTTGCTACATATTGGTCCTTTAACATTTTCAAATTAACACAAAAAACATGGAAAACATTCAACTTTGTTCTTAACTGATTATTCTATGAATCCTGTCCACAGGGTGGAGCAGAGCCTAACTCTGGAGAGCTGTTTGTGCCTGTCTGTGTTTATGCTAAGCTAAATGACTCATCCCCTGGCTCCATCTCCATGCACTCAGACATGAGAGTATCTTTCAAATATATTTCAAAAGAGGAAAAAAAGTGTATTTCCAAAAATGTCATGATAGTTTTATTAAATGAATGACTGGGTGTTCGATGAAGTTGTGCGGCATTTTTTTGAGTGTAAGATTTTGAAAGGATGATTCTTGCTTTTCAGGCCCAGAAGTCAACAACACATGGAGTGACACTTATGTAATATGAATACAGCTGAAGGCAATGTGTGTGTTTTGCAGGTTACAGTGAGAAGACATTCTCACACCTTGTTGTCCCACTTTAGTTTCCTCTGTGGTTTTGGGGGTCAGAGTGGGCCATGCCATCAGTGTGAGAAATGAAGATCAACAACACTCATCAACTTATCATGGCATCATATAAAACACATTTGAAATGCTAAAAAAAAAAAGTTATTATTTATTCCAAACACTCACTAGTACTAAAATATTTAAATATTTCAGCTTAATTGAGGTTTGACACATCAACTCAACAATATTTACCAGCTAGTAGCTAACTCTGTCTGGTGAAGATGTGTTCAGAAGATGAAGTCAGTCTCAATCATTGTAAGATACCAAAGATACAGCAAATAAAAAAAATATATCATTATTACTATCATTATTATTATATATTGTTCCATTTATGCCTTGAAACTCTCAGTAAACAAAACTGTGAAAAGACAACAACAAAAAACAAAATAAAACCTGAGCTTCAACAGATACATTGAGATACTAAGTAACTATTTAATACACAAAATCATTATTTACAAATACTGTTAAAGTTGTTAAAGATCTGGTGCCACAGATGGAGGTTATCAATAAATCAAAGTAAAACATAGATCATTCATTTCAGGAAAAAAAAAGTATTCCAAGAAATAGGAAGATAATGATTTTGGGTGCTGTCACACTGGAATATACACCTGAATATAAATATTTGGGATTTATTCTTGATTCTCTTATGACCGATGAAGGTGGAATTAAAGTCTGGGAGAGCATTAGGGTCTGTTGTTAACAAGTTTAAAGTATGTAAAGATCTCACATAATCAAACTTTATGATGCATGTGTCTCTATATTAAGTTATGCTATTATTATGCCATACAGAACATGCTGTTCTTTAGGCGTTCATAAGTTTGCTCCTATTTAGGCTTTTCAGGGTGATTCCTGGCTCAATAAGGTGAAAATGTGAAATAATCAGACTGTGGAATCGTCTGCTTAATATGTCAGAAAACAGGATCAATCAGAAGGTTTTTCTTTGGAGTGAACTGCACAATTCTCCGTGAGTTAAAGAGAGTCATTGTATTTTTAAGGAAGCTGAGTTACAATGTAAGTATAGTAATAATTTAACATGGAGCATAAACACAATCAGAAGAAAGTTACATGCTAGATTTGGAGCAAAATGGTTAAATATTTTGTTAAAACCAAAATTACAAACATAGTATATTCAAATCAAGCACAATTATGGCCAAATGTTTAGTTACACAGCTGAGAACAGGAATCCTTTCTCTGAACCTTGAAGTTGGCAGATTTAAAAACATCCAGGAGGATGACAGGTTATGTGAATTTGTGTGATCTAGGACACTGGCTCCCAACCTGGGGTCCAGACCTCCATAGGAGGGTGCCAGAGATCGCAGGGGGCCCCCAAGACTTTGTCTGCTTTGAGGTCCTCAAAATCAGATTTGCACATGTCAACTAAAATCACAATTTATACAAATGTCTGGATACAAAACTATTAAAAAAAGATACATTTCTTTGTCCTCAATTGAAAACAGTAGGCTTGTCATGAACTTAGCACGGTGGAAGCAGGACTCAAATGCGCAACTCGGATCGGTAGAGCAGTAAAACAAGGTTTATTCCAGGCAGAGGTCGGTACACAAGAAGCAGTCAAACCAGGCAGAGGTATCCAAAAACATGAGGCAAAAAAGGCGAGGTCAAAAACAAGCAAGGTTCAAACACTAATAAACTATGACTAAGACTGTGAAGAGTGCTGGTACTGAGGCTGTGAACATCGACGAACTGGCAACGAGACAAGACACAAGAGGGTATATATGCAGGACTAATGGGGAGTGATTAGACACAGGTGCGGGAGAAACAATCAGGGATCAGGTGCACACAGACAGGGGAGGGGGCAGGGCAGACAGGAACCTGGAACAGAGACAGAGGTGAGTGATCACAAAATAAAACAGGAAGACAAGACATGAAACATGAGGGAGAAAAATAAAATACTTAACAGACAGGGAACATGACAAGGCTACTGAGTAGGGCACAACTCTGTGACCTCTCCAGCTCTGTGATAATGAGTGTGTATGAGCTCTGTTGGGTTGTTAAAAGAAAAAATGCAAAGATTAGACAAGAGACGTTTACCAAAAGTAAAGGTTCTAATGGAAACAATAATAGCTGATGTTAATTTTGGAAAGTAAATTTAAGATAAGATGATCCTTCATCAGTCCCATGATGGGGAAATTTGCAATGTTACAGCAGCAAAGTGGATAGCAAAAATAGAAGGAGGCATCAATAAAAACAATAAATAATGAGTAAACAATATCATATCAATATCAATATCATATCTATCAAGTCCAGTTGCCTACGACAAACCTTGCTAGGATTACCATGACCTGGATGACTGAGAACCTTCACAGACAATGAGTAAACAAGCAATATAAACAAGAGGAAAATATTTTTTTAAAAATTAACAATTTAAACAAGAGGAAATGAAAAACAGGAACAATATAAACAAGGGAAAATACAAAAATAGGAACAATCTAAACAAATTTGGCATGAATCCCTTATTCTTTTTATGTGTGTGCGTCTGTGTGGGCAGGGGGAGGGGGGTTCCTTAGATACAAGTGGGGTGGGGGGGAAGTTGAGAATGAATCACATTTTCTTTTCTATTGTTCTTTTCATAAGTTAAAAATACTGTTATTTTAAGGTCTGATAGTGACAGACTGGACTGGTTGTAACTTTAATGTTTATAAGTCGGTTAACTTTGTTTCTGAAGCTTGGAAAAATTGTCAGGATGGTTTATTTGTTAACCTTAATTGTAATTTATGTTGTTACTCTGGTTTATGGTCTGTTTTTTTTAAATAATGGTGTCTTGTAAGCCTGTTTGGGCAGGGCACATTGCTTGTGCATTACACAATAATAAAAATAATTAATTCATTCATTCACTAAGTCAGTATTTTGATACAATTTCCTATTATTTCATATACTAAGTCATTATTTTTACGTATTGAGTCATTAGTGATTATGTCAGATGGCATTGTTGTTAGATGAAACAACATATCCCAAGAGTCTTAGCCGCTGCTGACAAAGCCTCGTGGGAAGTGTAGTTGTTGAATGCAAACAAAACAGTCAGTATTTTATCCTTATCTTTTTAAACTGACATTAGGTCACAATTTTAGGTCCTGTTTTTCCAACTGATATCAACCTCATTCTCTGCGCTTCCAAGGTATCAGGGGTGCGCATGAGCCATGTTTAGGCTGTCTTATTTGAGCATACGTCATGATACAGGAAGTAAACAAACCAGACCAAAGAGCTCACGAGACCTCCCGTTGAGTGCCATGACAGCTTGTACAGGTTAAATATTTTCCTTTTATTTAAATATCCACACAGATAAAAAATGATCTACAATAAGGCGCCACTTTACATGTTGTACTGTGCCCGCGATGTGTTCTTTTAGTATGTGAGCGGCTACGTCAATCGTTGGGTCGTAGCCTAAAACAGATCTCCATTAAAATATTTTGCAATTTGAAGAAAGTATGCTCACTAGCAAAGAGTGATACCTCACAGGACATTCTTGAAGACCTCAAACAAATCCCTAGAATCTGCTCTTCACTTCGGCATTAATGTAGCGCACGGAAAGGCAATCATGTTATAAACATTTCGACTTTTGTCTCCCCGCCTTTCATTTGCAGTCTTCTTCCACTGCTAATTAGCTGTGGAGGGTGGAGACGGAGAGTGTGCTATAACATCAACTCAGCCACAAAGTACCCATTATGTCGAATACGTTGCTCCAGGTCGAATCCCTGTATGCCGAATGCTGTGCTGTTCGTGTATTATCGAGTCAATATACTCTTACATGCACGTTTATCACGCTTATACGTTTCATGCAATAGATAAACACTAAATTCAAAATTTCTGAGTGGGGTTTGGTGTCGCCTTTTCTCACTAGAGCAGATAACGGTATGTACCGGGGCTAAGGCTAGCCGATGAAGCTAGCTGATGAAGGCTAGTAGAAGTGATAAATATAGATAAACAAATAATGAAAGTGTGACTGAACACTGGCTAGTCAAGCTAGTAAACAAGTGCTTGCTGCCGACAAACTAACGCTAGCAGCTAGCACAATATGTTTTTGCAGTTACATCTAATATATCTAATTCACAACAGCCATTTTGGCTTGAAACAGTGGAGTAAACACAGGTGTTATCAATGATACTGATTAAGCTTCAGTTCAGTCAAACACAGTCAGGGTGCTGCTATTGTGCATTTTGGCTCACTCGAAAGGTTCTGCTGCACTAAATGGAACAGAACCTTAATTAGTGTCATTGATAACACCTGTGTTTACTATTTCATATCAATATGGCTGCCGTGAAAAAGGTATCAAGGGAGTTTGTCATCATTAATAAGGTCAACTGAAGTTAAATTAAGCAGTGTTAAAGGGATAGTTCACCCCAAAATAAAATTCAGGCATTATCTACTCACCCTCATGCCGATTAAAGGTCAGGTTTAGTTTTTTAGTCCACAAAATAATGGACTAGTATTCAAACGTAAAACAACATCCAGAAACCCCAAACACATAAACTGCCTCCATACTACTTGTCTGGTGTAATCCGAGTCTCCTAAAGCCCCAGCATGCCAAGTTGACTTGAAAGACGTCATTTACACCATGTTTTTAGCCTCAGTTTTCACTGTCGTCCTTAGCGTGGAGCCATGTTCACGTGCACACAGTCTGAAATGGGTGTGTTGTGTGCACGCGCAGGTGAACGGCTTGTCGGGGCTTTAGGAGACTTGAATTACATCAGACAAGCAGTATGTATGTTGTTGTATGTTTTTTTGAATTAATGAATAAATAAAAAAAAAACAGTTGGTATTGGTAAAGGATATCTGATGGAAATACCATAAAGTTGAACTTTTGCTCCTGCTCTCCCCTACTGACACACAGACTTGAAGGAAAATGGGTCAGTAGGGGTTCAACAATTCATTTTTGCATTGACCTGCTTTGTATGTTAATCGTCTTTAATTCATATTAATCACTTACTGACTGCATGTGGCTTCTCATTCTGTTTTGAATGTTGTACTTAACCTGAATTCTTCATTGGTTTTGTTCTTCAAGGGGTGATGTTGCTCTGGCATTCATGATCTCCACATCTCATCCAGAGGGCGTCAAGCGAGACAGCGACCCGCACAGTACCATGACTGAGGTGTTGGGACAGAGGAGCTTGTTGGGCTTCGGTGTGGTGCTGGCATGGCTGGTACTGTTCCACCTGTGGTCAACATCTGGCTGTTGTGCGTGTTCACCAGCCTGCTGGTGGTGCTCGGTGGTTGGCTTGGCTCGCAGGCTGTCCTTGAGTCAAACAGTGTGGTTCACCTGGAGAGGTTTATCAGCCTGGAGCAGGTAAACGTACAGTTAACTATGGTTTAAGGCTACTGGGCTCTGATAATCTATGCCTTGTTTGCGTTTGGGCATCCCATATCTATTTCCAGGACTCACTTAATTGACACACTTGACTAAATTTCAGATTCCGCCATCTGTGGAAGATGAGGCTCACTTAGACCAGGAGATCCACAACACAGTGAGGAAAATCATCAGGGACTTTGTCACCTCCTGGTTCTCCACTGTGTCTCACGAGAGCGGCTTTGAGACGGAGGTTAAAGAGGCCATGATCTCTATGGCCATGGAGCTGAAGATACGTGCAAGACGGGTCGACAGGAAGGTACTTGAATTGAGTTTGCTGGCAACAATTTTGAATAGAATTATTAAAATATGTCTATGCAGAAATTCAGGGGCTATTGCTGTGATTTTAGCAACAAATTATTAGAAAAGCTGTAGTGAAAGAACGAGAAAGTATTGACCGATTTAGGCCTGTGTATTTCAGAGTCAGTTTATTTGCCCTTTGCAGTAGGTGCTACATTGAAAATGGGGTGCAAGAGCCTGTAAAACACATGACCACATAAATAACACAGACAGTATGAAAGCCAATAAAAAATAATTTAAAAAACAGAAGTAAACAAAACACGGGATTAAAGGAAAAAGAAACAAAGCCAGTCCAGCTCAAAAGTAAAGAGCACAATACAGTGCATATGCTTAGATATATTTTAAGTGTCCAGTTATAAAGTGCACATGCAAAGGTGTCTCCTTACAGTTTGTACAAAGAGCAAAGACAAAAAAACAAGAAAAAGAACAACTTGTGTAGACAAGTGAAAGTCCATCATTAAGAGTTATTCAGTCTAAATGTTGCACTAGGGAGGAAACTTCCCTAGTGCAATATGTAGATTGTAAAGTGGTAGAGCATTTAAAGGAACTACAGCATCTGCCCGAAGGAAGAGTAGCAAAAAGACTGACAGCAGGATGGCATGAAGGGTCACTGATAATGTCAGTGGCACAGGACAAGAGCCTAGAACTGTGGAGATCCTCTAGGGCTGGTTGGTTGACACCAGTTATCTTAATTTATTTGGTGCTGGGACTGTTTACAAATAGTTTTGGTGTGAGCCTGCCAGGTGAGATAATCAGTAACAAAGGAAAATAAGAAAAAATAGATACTCTCCCATTTTAAACAACTGTCATGGCCATTTAAGTAGAGATTTCATATTTTACAAGGTGCACTTAAATGCACCATGAAGCCCCTGTCCCTGTGTGTTAGGGATGGGGGAAAAATTGATACAAATGCCAAGTATTTATCTTTTATTATATAAATAATTGATATTGCCAATGTGAAGTAAATGTTTTCAGAATAGAATAATACAATCAGTTACTTTTTTAGTCCACCAGATAAAGTAAAAATGAAATTGATGAGGTTTTGCAAATTTTAGTAATGAATCGAGAAGCAGATTGATGTTTAAGTTGCAATGCTAGCAGCTGGCTGGCTTTGTCGCCATACTCATGGTAGGTGGTCTTTGTGCACCTTAGAAGAAGCTCTGCTTTGTTTGTGGATATAAGATCAAATTTGGTTTGGAGCTTGAATATCTCCATCCATAGACTGGGACCGGAGAAGAGGAGTGCTGTCTATCAATTATCAATAGGTTCCATCAGCTCCTTTTGGCTTTGTTTTTCTTGCTTGCATGGCCTCACATTGTAAGAGATAACCCCCCCACACATTACTGCTTTAAAAGTTTCCCATGGAAGGGAGGGAGAGATCGAATCGGATTTGTAATTCTGAATAAAGAATGAAATCCTCCCAGAAATAAAATTGCAAGATTTTTTCGAAGATAATAAACCTGTGTTGAATCTCAAGTTTGGGTGCTTTTCACATTTAGGAACCAATTCAAAATCTAATAGAAGAGGGCATGATGTGAGAAGATTAATGCTGAATATTCACATAATTTCACTGAAGGAAGGAGTACTTTATCAAAAAATAAAGAATCAATGCGGGAATGTGTCTGGCGAACATGCGAATAGAATGAAAACTCCTTTGTTGTTGGGTGGCAGAAACGGCTCACATCCACACAGCCAATTTGATTCATAAGTGTGATAAGAGCTCTATTAGATGGGGCTACGTTTTTAGGATCTGATTTGTCTGGGGTAGGGTTAGTAAGTACATTGAGGTCTCCACCCAGTATGCGGTGGTGTGAATCTAGGCATGGAATTAAAGAGAATAAGGAAGACATAAAATTAGGGCAGTCCCAATCTGGGGCATAGACAGAAACCAGAATGAGCGAGGTTTGGAACAGTAAGCCCACAACAGTAATATAACACCCATCCCAGCCTGTCACTCTGACCCATATCAGCCATTTAATATTAACCTAATTATCAGACTTTAGATGGTATGATATGGTGACATGAAAAGTCAGACAAATGGAACAAGTAACACTAAGCGAGGTAACAACAACAAACACACTGTCACAGCACAGGATCACGTACAAAGAGTTCTTCCCATAAAGAAAAAAAGACAAAGAAAAAGACAGAGCAAAAACACATATTTGAACTGGAACAGATGTCCTAACATCATTAAACCCAACAGATACTTACATACTTGTCCTAAACTCATCTTCATAGACACATGAGAGGCAGCAAATACTACACACCAGCTGTCAACAGTGATGTAGTTTGCTGCCCTTCCAGTGTAATAATGCTTAACACTCATACACAAAAGTCTACAGTGCTCTCTATAGAAATATTAGATAAAGGCTTGGCAAAATGGTCAATACTGTATAGCGTCCCTTCAGTTTATCCAAAAACAAAAAACAATTCAGAGGCCCTCGACAGTGTCCATTCTGTTATCCAAAAAAAGAGAAAACAACTCAGAGGGCGACTGTAGACTGTATTCAGTTATTAAAAAGAAAGAATGAATAATAAAGGAGGCCATCTGCAGCATGTGCTCGTCACAATGAGAGAAAAAGAAAGACGCATAGATGAATAGATAAACAAGATAAAATTCAAAGGCCACCTGTTAGTTGTATTCAGTTACTGAAATGAAAAATAAAATAAATTAAAATTCAGAAGCCATCTGCATTCAGTTGTCAGGAGAAAAGAAAAAAAAGAATGAGTACTTTAAAATTCAAAGGCTGTCAGCAGTGTGCGTTCAGTTATCAGAAAGGGAAACAGAGTAAATTAATTAAAAATAAAATTCAGAGGCTGTCTGTAGCTTGTGTTCAGTTATCAGAAATGGAAAGAAACATAAACAAATTAATTAATTTCTTAAAAATAAAATTCAGAGGCTGTCAGCAGCATGTGTTCAGTTATCAGAAAGGGAAATAAATAGATCAGTGAATTAAAAATAAAATTCATAGCCCGTCTGCAGCTTGTGTTCAGTTATCAGAAACAGAAAGAAACATAAATAAATTAATTAAAAATAAAATTTACAGGCTGTCAGCAGTGTAAATTCAGACAACAGGAAAAATATAACACCAGGCCAAAGCGTATTCCATCCTCATAGAGCAAAGCCTTCACTTTGTTGAAAGTGGCCCCGCTTCTTGGTGAGTGTGGCCCTGAAATCTTCAAAAATCCTGATGGTATGAGACATCCTGGTTCTTCTTAGCCCACTGCAGTACATGCTCCTTCTGGGTATATTTGTGGAAGCGCACAATAAATGGCTGGGATCCTTCCACTTCGAAGTTGGGATCCAGTAGCGCACGTCAGGTGACCTCTTTGAACAGTGCAGTCATGAAGAAATGAGCATCATTCACACAGAGTTTCTGACTTTTGGAACGGGAAACCAGGTCTTCAATGGGCAGCTGCAGTTCATTCATCTGGGTAGTGGACTCAAACTTCGATTTCGGTGTGGCCACTCCATTCTCCTAAGTAGCAAGACAAGGGCTGTTTTCTGGCACAGAGCAAGTTTAGAAATTAAACATATATTACCAATGATAGCGGTATAGAAAGAAACTGCCAGCAGATTTACTCAGTTAGTTGCTTGTGAAAGAGCTAAATTCAAATTTAAATTTTGAAAACCACAAATAATCTTTAATGAGACATCTGAATCCCCGCAGGAGCTGACCCAGAGGGTCCTGGATCTGTTTGGCTGCCACCTGCAGGACTACATCCGGGCCAAGGAGCTGGTGAGCGAGCAGCAAACAACCGTGGCAGCAAAGTGGAGCGGTGAGAGCGAGCAGTTGTGGAAGGCGTACTCCGGGGTTACCACGCCTCATCTCGCCATGACCAGCGAAGCGGTGGAAGTAAACTACGCCAGAGCGGTTGTGGATTTGTTGCTGCATGTATTGGTGCCTTCGCCGCACTTGGAGACCCGCACCGGCCGGTTTGTTGTCGGAGAGCTCATCACCTGCAACGTCGTGCTCCCTCTGATCGACAAATTGTCTGACCCTGACTGGTTAAATGGCCTCATAATCGAAATATTAGGCAAGTCCAGCAAACCTCAGGAGCCGGTTACGACGGAGCAGCTGACTTCATCGCCGCCGTTACCACCGTTGCCACCGTTGCCGCTGCCTCCCGCTCAGCCAGAGCTTGCTCCACTGCAAGAGACAGTGCATGTACCTCAGAAGAATAATGAAGCTACTCCACTAAAAGCTGAGACTGAAATGGTTAATGAGGCAGAGACGGCCACACCTGAGCTCGCTGCCTATGATGTGATTGATGCAGAGGAGGTGGACTGTCCACAGAACAACACTGAAGAGGAAGAACCTAGTCGACCCTTTTTGAGGCATTACATGAGAGGAAGTAAGTCAAACCCATTTTACCAGGAAAATGACTCTGACCTGGATTCTCCTTTAGCTGACTACAAACAAAGCTCCACTGACTCCCTGGTTATGATCGGCCAAGAGGAGGGCCTGTACGACAGACAGAGAGAATGCGCCGCATCAGCTGAGAACAACAACGGTGTGGACCTGGAGGATGTTTGCCCCAGTCCAGTGGACAGCCCCTGCCCTAAAGTCCTGGTGAATTCACAACCAGCACAGGACACTAATGGCTGCGGCCCCTCATCAGTCAGGACAGCAGAGGGGACTCTCAGTATCAGCAGCCTCCAGGACCTGGACAGGGAGGCTAGGTCCCCCTCAGTAAACCCAGCCAGAGAGCTCATTCTGGGGGTAGAACAGAGTGGGCTGGGGAACCCCAGTGAGGTGACTGAAGTCAATCCGTCGCAGGTCTCTTCACCTTTGCCGTCGTTCAGCTTTGAACCCCTCAGCAGCCCCGATGGACCAGTCATCATCCAGAACCTCCGCATCACCGGCACCATCACAGCTAAGGAACACCGAGGCACCGGCTCACACCCCTACACTCTTTACACCATCAAAGTAAGGAGATGATATCACCTATATCTGTTTCTCCTTCCTCTGTTCGTTATTAATTATTTGGTTTCTGTGTGTTCTGTCAGCATTATTATCTTTGTAAACCAGTTGTTTCATGGTGTGCACTTCTAGTGGCACCAGGTTGATACACAGCTCAAAGATCACATCCTGAACAGATTTTCAAAGATAACTTTAAAAACTTAAAGGTACCCAATGGAGTTTTTGACCACTAGCAGCACTCGCTAGGAGTGAGTCTCTGTTGTGTACAAAGACACACAGAAGTGAGCGTGGGCATGTGTGCACGTTGATGGCAGGATCCACATCCTGTTATTACAGTGAAGAAGAAGACAGCAAGAAAATTGTGAAAAGTGCAGTTTTTTTTTCAGAACCTAAGGTGTCATATTTAAATTGTTTGTTACATCCCTACTCATACAATAACACCAAAGATATTCAGTTTACTATCATTATGATCATTCTGTACTTTGATTGGAAGCCACTTTTAGGCATAAGTATCTCAAGAAGTATACTCCCAGAACCCTGAAATTTGTCAGGGACACAGACAAAATGGTGCACGGAGGATCCAAATGACTGATGATGATGACACAAGCAAATGTCATATTTTGTCCCTCGAATCTTGTTCAGATTGAACATGAAGATACAGTAACATGGAAGGAACTTGTAACTTAACACACACAATGCCCACATATAGATCCCTTTTCATACAAATTTTCATCACCATTTTGGCATCTCAAACACCTGGAACACTTGAAATTTGGCACATCATCAGTCAAACCCTCCAAAACCACCTATTTTGCTTTTTTTTTTTTTTTTGGGACAATAATTGAAATTAGCTTGGGCCTTTCAGTTATTTGAATATGTTGTACACCGTTTTGTCTGAGCCCTTACCAACTTTCATTGCTCTAGGAGTTAAATTTATGACGATATTAAACTTTACAAAGGGCCTCTGTGTAAGACATTTTTTGGAAAGCAAAAATGACAAAACTCTGCAAAAATATTTGTTTTTGGTGTGAAATAGTATATAAAGTTCACAAAAATTCTAAAATGTAGACCAAAACCTCCACCTGAATTGACACAGAAAAGCATCAAGTCCTCACATTAGAAAACCAGTGAAATCCTCTTTGAAATCATTTTTGCTTGAAAATGAGTGAAATGATAATCAGTTGCCAATCAGTTGTTTGTCGATCAACTAATAAATGAATCATATTGACCATATGAGCAAAAAGGCTAAATAATCTAGCTGAAGCTAGCCAGCATAGTTAATCCCATAGCAGTTTTTCTGCAAAGCTAATATGGTCATAGTTTTTGTTTTTAGCAAACAGCGGGCACAGTCTTTTGCCCGGTGCAAAGCAGCCCAGACAGTGCAGCACAACTGTCATTGCTTTTTTCCCACAAATGCCGTTGTCATTTTCACGCCCAGCGCCAACGTTGTTTGTGTTGTTTGTTTGTGTGGCCATGGGTGTGTGGGTCTTAATGTGAGGTGTGGTCAGGCACGATGTTGATGCATTGCCATCATGAGGCAGCAGAAAGTGACTGCGCCATTGACCAACAAAAACACGACACACGTACACTCTTCTAGGGCACTGCAGTTAATCTAATCATAAAAATTAAGATTCTGGTCAATAAAGGATGTGTTGCAGGAGGGTGAAATAGGGTGAAGCATCTGGCAATACAGCTTAGAGAGTGTGCACATTTACATGCGAGACACTGCAGCTGTAACGTTTAATCTGTCAGGATCTGTCAAAATCTGATCCTGGTCCTGTGTTTTTTCACACATCCAAAAGGTCACACACACACAGCTGAAGTTGGAGTAAGAGCAAAGCAGCCATATAAATCCATCTACCATCAGAGCTGTCTAAAAATGATTTCTTCTATTTAATCTGAAGAGTTTCTTCTGTCCTGTCAAGCTTATAACTATAGTGTTTAGTTTCGCTGCTTAAATATTAACTATATTTGCTATTGTGACTTTGCTGCGCGTATGGAAACATTTGAAATTACTAAAAGCAGCGTCTCTGATCATTAAATCATCTTTTGAATGTTATTGAGCATAAAATGTTCATTTTCATGATTCAGCAATTTCAGCATATCCATTTGCTTTTCCAACTTGCTGAATCCATCATTTAAATTATGATGCACCAGAGGCAGGCACACCTGGCTCTTAAAGGGAATAGGATTGGTTTAATTCTTTTTTCCTTTTTTTCTCTTAAAGTAATCATAACATTTTTAATTGAGCAGGAAAAAATCATTCATATCAGAATTTACTTCTTGTTTGACATTTCGGACATGGAGTATTTAAAACACAACTGTCCAGTCATTATTATCATCACTGGTTTCAATGGCAAATTTATTCATCCAAGTTTGCAAATTAAAACTGTCAAAATGTCATATTGAACTGTATTGAATATTGGTGTAAGCCTTATACTGTGTTGGTTTTCAGTATGAGACAGCGATGGGCTGTGAGAACCCAGGAAGCCTCCAGCAAGTCTCTGAGGATGGTGACGTTGTACCACCAGGTTGTGAGAATCCATCACCTATTCAGCCGGTGGCCTATCACATGGTCAACAGACGGTACAGCGAGTTCCTCAACCTGCAGACACGGCTGGAAGAAAAAGCAGAACTACGGAAACTTGTCAAAGGTAGGAAGGATGGACTCTTTGTGTGTATTTAAATTAACATTTGAAACTCTGTGTGTGCACAGTGGCGTGGTTAGTTTTAGTCTAGCTTGGCGAAACCCATGCATGTCCCACAAAAAGGCCTGGATTTCCAGTTGAATTCTTTGCAATCACCTGAAAGATCCAGTTTGATTAACTGTCTGCACTTGAGCCAACATCCAGGATTTCATAGGAGGCTGACTGTGTTTCAGGTGTGAAAGGTCCAAAGAAAATATTTCCAGACATGCCGTTTGGAAACATGGACAGTGACAAGATTGAGGCCAGGAAAGGACTTCTGGAGACCTTTCTAAAGGTTAGTGAAATTATAGTTTATTACATTAATTAAGTATTTGTAGGCCAAATGTCAGATTCTACATTGTTTTTGATCTCTAAGGTTGCAGACCAACATTCCCTCCTCTTTTTCAGCAACTGTGCACCATCTCTGAAATAGCCAACAGTGAAGAGATGCAGGAGTTTCTGGCTCTCAATACAGACGCCAGAATCGCGTTTGTCAAGAAACCTTTTATTGTGTCACGCATAGACAAGGTTTGATCCTGAATGCAATCATACTGTGGTGTAACACTCATAAAAACAAAATAATATGACAAAATACTTTATGATAGTGGTACAATTCTGTTTATTTGTATGTGTGTTTTTGTGTTTAGATTGTGGTGAATGCCATTGTGGACACCCTGAAGACAGCATTTCCTCGTTCAGAACCTCAGAGCCCGACAGACGATAATGAGGCAGAGGTGGATGGAGGGAAAATAAGTGGTGACAAGAAGAGCAAGTATGACTCCAGACATCCAGAACAGCTTTTATTCACATATATGCCAGAAATACAAGCCCCATACAGTGGGGGTTGTTGTAGCACTTGCACATATATGAAAGACAGTTTCCATGGTAGCAATGACACCAGTTTAGCTATGCATTTTTAAGAACAATATTGGCAGTTGACAAAACGTCAGGGTGCTTTCACACCTGCCTTGTTTAGTCCAGACCTTCCAGTTTGATCCAAATCAAAATGTCAGGTGTGATCCCTCTCCCGGACCAGGGTCCAGACCAAACAACGCCTTGATCTGACCGAAAAACAGGGTCTTGTTCTAGATCAGATTGGTTTGTTTTTACTGAGAAAACATTTTTGGATGGTTCGGATTTTCATGCCAATAATAAAAAGGTCTGTCAGGCTATTGTCAGAACCAGAAAAAGGAAAAAATAATGTTACAAAACAAAATCAGCCGTGGTAGCAAAAGGGGAGAGGAGGAGAACAAATGTTTCATTGACATTTTGCCCCACAGTTTTATAGAGACTGTGAGTTGGAAAACTCAAAAAAATTCTGACACTTTTGAATTATTTTCCGAGAGGCAACCAGACGCAACAGACGCAGCCAGTTGCAAGTATAGGGAGACGCAGCTCGTGTAGGTGATGGCGACAGGACATAAGAATGTCATGTATAGTTCTTTAGTGCGCTCGCATAATTGCAATGTGAAACCAACACTAACCAGATCAAACGTATACACTGAGCTTTTTCACACCTATCTTGTTTGGTCTGGATTTTCAGGCTTTTCAGTTTGATCCAAACTAAATTACAGGTGTGAAACCTCTCCCAGATCATGGTCCGGACCAAACAGCTGAACTTGGGTCCAATAAAAAGAGGTGGTCTCAGTCTGGATCAAACTGAACCATGGTTTGGTTTGTTTCAATTGCGAAAACATTAAAACAAACAGGATGTAACAAAAATAGCAGCCTTGCTTGTAGCTAACAGGTGTGAGAAAGCAACAAAACCACAAACCTTGGTTTGGACCTTAGTTCAGACTTTGAGGTGTGAAAGTACCCTCAGTTGCTGTTCTTGAGTATCATATTACATTGGCAGAAGGGGTTTGCCCAGTTGTCATGGCACTGTACATGTGTGTTTACATACAGTAATTTGTTTGTATGAGCCCAGGTCTCGTCTGAGGTTCCCCAGTAAAAGCGTCCCCTTTATGAACGGCTCAGACATCAGACCACCGGTTTTGTTCAGTTTGGAGCAGAACCAGCACAGTAAGTAACTTGCATTAAAATCTGCACTTTAATATGAACTCCTGACATAAGAGTTTACATCAGACCGGCCATACATCATCCATCCCGAGTCAGCAAAGACAAACTCCCATCTAAGGGAAAACTCACTGTTTCGTATAAAGGGAGAGATGGGAAAATTCCGAAAAGCTGCTGTGTAGCAGGTTGTAAAACAAATAAACATACAAATCCATCATGATCTGTGGTTCTCCATCCTTCCAAGAAAGACGTGATCCCAAAAGGAGAGCAATAAGAGTTTATGAGACTTTAGAGAACAGTAATTGTCACTACTGATGTAGATCTAACTAAAATTAGCTTGAGCAGGAAACTGCTGGAGTTTAGTCATAAGATTACAGTACAGCAGCATCAGACTGTTGTCTCTGACTAAATCTCAGCCTAGCTTAGATCAAACTGTTGTATATTAACAGGTTTTGTTATTTACAGACAACATTAAGCCTAATGGTATCTGGTAATTCAGTGTTAGCAGAGTCCGACCACTGATTGACTCATCGATCTGCTTGAAATGGAGAAGACTGAAGGAGCCTGACAGCTGACTGATTAACTTGAATTTTTTAAGCTATTGCAAACACTCAGGTTCAGGAAAGGTCACAGAATAATTCTTAGACGTGTCTGTAAAACAAAAGTTTGTTTAACCCGGCATGAATTCATGCAAACCTCAGTTTTCTATCCCCCATTACGTTTTGATAAGGTACCTGTATGTGCTGATCTGATGCATTATGGAGAGACTAGAGGCAGGAAAAAACAGGAGGAAGATTTTTTTTTAATTTTGCATTTTGAGAATTAAGTCAAAATATCTCAAATTAAATTGAAATACCATTTCAATTTTAATCTCAAAATTGTATTTCAATTTTATTCTCATAAATACATAAACATTTCATCTTTTTTCTCAAAATGCTTTATTTTTTGTGCCTGGCACTAATACTGAAAGTTCAACTTTATTCTCGACAGTTCAAAAAATTTTTTTCTTAAGCTTGGCCCTAATGCTTTTCAGTAGATATTTGCTGCTTCAGTAATACAGTGACTTTATAGGGAAGTTTTTCCTGCTTTTCTTACCTTCTCCTCTCTGTTTTTAAAGGTGTTTCACGGGATGTCTTTGGAAGATTTACAAGCCTTCATCACAGAACAAGAAAAACCGTCCATCAGAGGCGAGCCGGAGGACAGTCCAGTAATAAGAGAATTCGGAGGCCATCCAGTTGACAGCTTGAATGGGAAGCACAGTCAGGAACCTGGTAAGAATGGGGCAGAGGGATACGCTGTGAGATATAATATTCACTGGGTTTGATCTCAGGTGCAGTCAGGTTACCTGGTTGGTGCACGTCTCAAAGCTGCTGTAGGTAAGATATCCAAGGACTGACCTCAGAGTACAAGATAAAAAATAAACTCTCCCTCAGTCACATCCAACTGCCACCTCACGCCTTGACAAATAAAGGTGCCAACTAGAACCATAAAGGGTTCTTTGGCTTGTCCCCATAGGAGAACCCTTTTTAATTCCCGTTTGAGTCTTTTATAAAGGTTCCACTTGGAACCCACTCAGAGAGTTCTACCTAGAAGCCAACATAAAGGGCTATACCTCCCAGAACCCTCCATCAGAGGTTCTAGGGTTCCATCCAGAACCCTCTGTGGAGGTTCTGTCGAGAATTTTTCCACCGTCTTAGGGTCCCAACACGAACCCCCCATGGGCTTTACTGAGAACCTTTTTATATTCCAAGGGTTTATGTAGAGCACACTAAGGGATTCATTTAGAACCCACCAAGGCGATTCTACCTAGAACCTTGTTATATTCTAAGAATTTAATATAGAACCAACCCAGGGGGCTCTACCAAGAACTTTCTTATAGTCCAATAGTTTTGTCTAGAATCTACCGAGAACCCTTTTATATTCCAAGGATTTTACCTAGAACACACAGGGCGTTATACAGGGGACGTTTATATTCCATAGATTTTATCTAGACCACACAGAGGCCTCTTCCGAGAAACCGGTTTCATATTGCAAACCCACTCACCCACTTGATGAAAACGTTCTTTGGATGAAAAGGGTTCTTTATGGGACCCTTGGTCTTAAAAAATTTTTGAAGGGTCCTTCACAAACAATGGTTCTGGGTAGAACCCTTTTTGAACCCTCATTTCTAAGAGGGTAGCAACCCGTGCAGTAGAATTAATATCTTTGAACTCTTGGAGGGCTTCAGAAGAACTTCTGAACTGTCTGATGTCTTCTGTCTAGACCAGTGGAGGACTCATCATACCCGTCCTGGCAATAACACAGAAGCTTATATTACAGACAAAAGAGCTCCAGTTAGATGGACAGTCTTAAACAGATTTAATCGAATATTTTAACTGAGCAAAAATCCAATTGTGTCTTGAATCTTAGCCCCCTACCCTCTCCTCATTATCTCTGCTACCATCATGTCTGCCTGTCTGACTCATCCTGGCCTGTCTACTTTCGTTTTCCTTTGTGTCGGACCAACACACTGACTCACCGACTGTTGTCTTCCTTCTGTCCTGTCTGCGTCCCTCCACCACTTTCCATTCACTATCTCACCATGATTACAGCGGGACTATCTGATCGAAACCAGCTTGCTCCATATTCCAGTCACTCATCAGATTCATCAGACGGGGTTCATATTTTGGCGAGCCTCGGCCACTGCTGTAGCTGAACAGAACAAACAAGTCTCAGTGTGACAGTCCTTTTGTTTTTCCTTTCTAAACCTAAAAGCTTCCATTAATGTCACATTCACTGACAAAGGTTAAAGCTGTGTTGGAGGTAACGTGACTGGGTCAGCGTTTGGGCTGCAAGAAACAATTATTTGATTTATTTGATTGTCGATTGATCATTTTCGTGATTAACTGATTAATTAATCCTGTCACAATCTTGTCACGTGAAAAACTGTGTCCGTAACAATTATTTTCATTATTGATCAATCTGTTGATCATTTTCCTCAATAATCAGTTAGTTATTTGGTCTGTAAAGTGGTGAAAAATGTTGATCAGTGTTTACTGTCAGAGCGGAGAAAAGAAACCAGAAAATGTTCTTATTTAATTAGATGAAATCAGAGAATTTGAATATTTTTCCTTAAAAAATGACTGAAACCTATAAATCAATTATCAAAATAGTTGGTGGTTAATTAGGGGCTCCGAGGACCCTATTGTATTTGCTCGGATTATTTTATTCCTTCTTCTTTTTCTTTTTCTCCCTCTTCAGTCGCATTTTTGAGGGGCTAAATGTGCTTGATGGCGCATGAAATTTGGCACACGCATTAGTCATGATGAAGAAATTCGTATGATATAGCTTTTGGTGGTGGGTGTGGCCAAATGGGTTGGTCACGCCCTCTAAAAAGCAGCCCCTCTGGCACGTTTCACCGATATGCACATCGAATTCCTTCCTCCTGTGTCCAAAAGGCGTGAAAATTCAGCTCCTCTTCCACCAGTTGGTGTTTGGTGACATGGTTGCGGCCACAGCACGCCCGGACGGGCGCGGGGGTGCGAGGGCCCACCAATGCTGCTTGCAGCTATGATTTAATAATACATTACTATTCATTGATTCATTAATTGTTGCAGCTCTAGTCAGTGTGTGTTTAAATGCAGTCCAGAAACTGGCTGGCTTTGATCAACTCCAGCCAACCAGTAAGAACTTAAGTTAGTGATGTTGATGGTTAAGTGCTTAATAAGTTGACCCCTCTGAGAGAGAGACAGTGAGATAACATGAGAGAGAGGGTGAGCGTGAGTAAGACAAGAAAGAACTGAAAGTAAAACTTGGTCACTTGTTTCTTAGTCATTTTGTGGTGTGAAGTTGGAATTGGACTTCACCTCTTCAGTTACAGAATACTGACAACAAAAGATTAATTCATGATGATGGGGTCAACAGTACACTTCAGTCCTTGAAAGAAAATCAGAAAACTATTTTGATAATCCATTTATTGTTAAAGTGAACTTTCAAATGAAAATGTCAAACATTTTCTCATTCTAGCTTATTAAATGTAAAAAAAAAAAAAGAAAAGAAGAATCTTTGGGTTTTAAAGATGCCACTTTTGGCTCTGGGAAATTCTGATCATTTATCACAGTTTCTTATAGGCAACATTTTATAGACTAATCGGTTAATTGTGAAAATAATTTGCTGATTAATTGATAATGAAAATAATCATAAATTGCAGCCCTAGTGCACTTGATTTACATGCACTTCCCCTATTTGAAAGCAGCATAATACTGATTGGCCAGTAAGGTAAAAATGTAAAACCAGAGGTTTTTTATTCCACACATTCTTCTTCATGGTCAAAACCAGCCACCCACAATGAAACTCGACTAACGGTGGTTCACAGATGTGGGGTGTGTTATAGCAGGTGCAGCTGATGTAGTCTCAAGCTGTGAGCCTCAATCAGAGGTGATGACTGGCATACAGACCAGGACTGTACAGGACTGATAAGCTCATTGCTAAATTTAGCAGAATTCACTCAGCTCCCTCTGAAAACACGGCAAGGCTTTGTGCAACTTTTTTCACACATGCAGCTATACTCTCCAACACATTAAACACATTTTGATGTGTAAAATTGTTGGATTCCCTTGACTGTGAAGCTGTTCACTGTGCTTGAAACGAACCATGTCGTACAACTTGTTGTTTGATCACATCTATAGAGAAAAAGTGCACATTTTGAGTGTCTTGACTTGATCAATTTTCATATTATATGATATTACAACAAGTTCAAAAAAGTTTGGATGCTGTGTAAAATAAAAAAAACCTGAATACAGTGATTTGCAATTTATTTTTTACTTGTGTTCAATTGAATACAGTACAAAGACAAAATATTTATTGAGAAACTGATAAACTCTTTTTTTTTTTTAAATGTACACTCATTCTCAAAAACACCTGTTTGGAACATTAAACTGAGTGAGCAGTTTAAGAACAACACTTCTCAACACAAAACTGCAGGAATTTAGGGATTTTGGTAAAAGCAGTAATAATTCTGAATGAGTCGGAACAACCAGCAAAGAGACTGAACATTTTGTTAATTTTTTAAAGTCAGCGTAAGTCTCGTTGTTCAAAGCACAGGATTAAATAACTTCCAACTTCACAAAAATCATGCCGGCTGAACCCACCATGTCTTCCTCGTCCCTGGAGTCCTATACTTCACCTCTGTAACATATCTCATGATGTCCACACATGACATATCATGTTGAAGGGCAGGGCACCAGGACTCCAGCAATGCGCTTCTTGTCGAGATTTGGTGTTCCTGAGCCGAGTTATTAAGCAAAAGAGCTTTGTTACGCATCAGGCTTTGCGGTGTAAGAAAGGCTTTAGTGGAATAATTTCTGTTCCAAAGGTGGTAGAGACGTAGGATGAGTTCCCATATATATGTACAGAGGAAAGAGAGTGCTAGGATTAGGCAAGGAGAGAAGGAGGTTAGGGTTAGGCAGCACAGTTAGCAGCAGTATGCCAGTGACTGGTGTTACAAGAGGGAAGGTCCTTGTTGCAACAAGCCTCCGGTCCTAACAGTGAGACGCAGCTCCAGAACGTAGCTTTTGAGGTGTTTTTGTTTTCTGTGACTAATGAATAAATGAAAACGTGGCAGAGTAAGGCTCTTCTCATGGCTAACGGTTTACATGACTATTAGGGGGCAGCCCCAGTGATTTGAGTTTTTTTGGGGTTCTTTTTTTTGATGAGCTTAGACTGTGTCAAATCTTTCCATTGTGCTCTGACCATCACTGACTGCTTTTTTTCTAACTACTGCACTCCTGAAAGACCCCAGTTGTGTTGCTATGACAACTGGACTGGACTGAACTCTGAGTTGAGGTGTTTACTGCAGCATAACTGCATGCATATTAAATGCATGCATATTAAAGTTATAGTTTTTAAATTCTGTGTAAAGGAAAAAAGGGAGTTTTTCTTCTAAACACATTATACATGTTAGAACATAGCTGCTGAAAACATGTGAAAAGACTGAGAACTATGTAGCACTGAACTGTAGAGTTAGACCAGTAAACTGTTGTTAATGATTTCTTTGTTCGGGATATTTTGTGGGTGGACCTAAAACGTGGCTCGGTGACTAGCCAGGGTCATGGTCCCTCAACACTACATAAGCCCCACGAACCAACACATGAACAACACTGCCTCCTCCTCCCTTCACCCTCTTTAACAGTCAGTTACAAACAAACTTTCAGCGACTGTCTCAGTCCAAATCAGCCCAGAAGGTCACTTCAGCTCACTTCAGTTCCATCAACTTGACAAGAAAGAACTGAAAGTAAAACTTGTCACTTGTTTCTTAGTCATTTTGTGGTGCGAAGTTGGAATTGGACTTCACCTCTTCAGTTACAGAATGCTGACAACAAAAGATTAATTCATGATGAGGGGTCAACAGTACACTTCAGTCCTTGAAAGAAAATCAGAAAACTATTTTGATAATCCATTTATTGTTAAAGTGAACTTTCAAATGAAAATGTCAAACATTTTCTCATTCTAGCTTATTAAATGTAAAAAAAAAAGAAGAATCTTTGGGTTTTAAAGATGACACTTTTGGCTCTGGGAAATTCTGATCATTTATCGCAGTTTTTTACAGACGACATTTTATAGACTAATTGGTTAATTGTGAAAATAATTTGCAGATTAATTGATAATGAAAATAATCATAAACTGCAGCCCTAGTTCACTTGATTTACATGTACTTTCCCCATTTGAAAGCAGCATAACACTGATTGGCCAGTAAGGTAAAAATGTAAAAGCGGAGGTATTGTCTTTTTTTATTCCACACATTCTTCTTCATGGTCAAAACCAGCCACCCACAATGAAACTCGACTAATGGTGGTTCACAGATGTGGGTGTGTTATGCAGGTGCAGCTGATGTAGTCTCAAGCTGTGAGCCTCAATCAGAGGTGATGACTGGCATACAGACCAGGACTGATAAGCTCATTGCTAAATTTAGCAGAATTCACTCAGCTCCCTCTGAAAACACCAAAGGCTTTGTGCAACTTTTTTCACATATGCAGCTATACTCTCCAACACATTAAACACATTTTGATGTGAAATGTTATTAAAACACACAATAAATATGATTAATCTCGTGGCACTCTTGGCCTTTCCTCAAGGCACCCACTTTTGGGAGCCACTAGCCACTAACTACATGTTTATATGCACTCCATATAGGTCAGATTCTTCTGACAGGTGCATTTTTTCTCTTCTGCATGGTTCAAAGCTTTTTTTTAAATTCTCAGAGCTCAGTTTATTTCCACTTTTCTTTTTCCTGTGAATAACTGTTCATATTCACCCGCCTGAAGAGGCCTATGTCTAGTAGCTGTCTTTAACTCTTAATTGGAATGTCCCTCACCAGCCACTATATTGCATCATCTGCCATCATTGTTCCATCTTTCTCCATCAGAGGGAATCACCGTAGGAAAAATGGATGATCTCATTAACATCGTATGGAAACTATCTCTGCATTTGCTTGACATTGGAATGAGACATTCCCCGTTTATTGCATTTCTTCCTTGTTAGGCATCTGGTCATTGTCTTTTTTAAGGAATGCGTTTTTTTCCAGACGGTCAGGGTGAATGAAAGGTGAATGAAGCGCCTAATTCTGACCAGACTATGAAATGTTCCACCATAAAAGTTACCAGACTGAAAGTTCACAGAGTACTAATATGCAACTTTCATAACTCACGTATACAGTAGATGTCAGAGTACCTTGATGTTTCAATCAGTGCGTTTGCAATATATTGAATCTTCTAAGCAACCCAGCACCTAATTGTAAAATTCATTCCCTACTGAATTTATATCATTTTAATATATTTTTCTGAAAACCATCTTTCCAAATGTGTGTGCTTTAAATATTTCCGTGGTAACACTAAGCAGAACCTGCAGCATCTTGGTCTAACCACACGAGGGCAGTGTTAATAAATGTATGAGGTGGAGTGCTGATGTGATTACTGTTCATCAGACGCATACAGAATGAATGCACTTCTCTGAAACAGATTATGTTTGATTTTTAGATATACATGAATGTTCCTCTACAGATCCATCTGTCTCTCAGATGCTGCCTTATCATGCAAAACCAATCTGATTTTTGCCTGCAACACAGTCATTATCTTGCAGTATGTCATAGTGAGTTGTGTTTTTATGCGTGTCTTGCATGTTGTGGGCACAGCATCAGAGACGGCGCTGGCTGAGGTGGCTCTGAACATCCTGTGTCTGCTGATGAAGAAGCAGTGGAGCTGGCTGTGCACTGAAAACATTCAGAGGACCATCAGACTGCTGTTTGGGACCCTTATTAACAGGTGAAATGCTACATTCATTTAACAGCACCACTGAAAAAAAACTGCCAGTAACACTCCACAACAGCACACTTATCAGTTATCAGTAGAGGTACTGAGACATAAATTAAGCACATTCTTAAAAGTGAATAGATTTATATGAATACATTAAATGAATTAAACCAAAAAAAGGTTGAATAAAAACAGAAAATCAAGCTGAATTAGTATACATATCTGTGAATCTAAGCCTAGGTCTTAAGGTATAGACCCTTTTACAGTTTGTAAACAATGAGAAAGCTGCGTGCGCATCTTGGCAACGGAAGTATGGCGGACAGCAACAGCTTGTCAATGGGTCGCTGCAAACACAAGCTGTTTTAATCGTGTTCTCAGTCTAATCAACACGTTTAACAGCTTGTAGCCATAGACGCCACCAATTGCTCTGAAACGGTCACAATCTTTCGGAAGTTTGAACAACTTATATCGACCACTGGAATATCAATTCTGAAGTATCACATACTCAATAAACAAATGTTTTGGTGATTTTGGTGCTGGTAAAATGTTTAATTCAACCTTTGCAGCTTGATAACTCGTCTGGATGACTGGAGGAGACCGCTACTTCTGTTGCCGAAATGCGCGCACAGCTCTTCGATGACGTGAGCTGTAAAAGGGTCTATAGCCATGCTGTCTGTCAGACTGATCAACTGTCTGTCGTTCCACCGCTTTGATCTAGAGTAAAATATTGTGAGTATTAACTAGAGTCGAGTAATGCAACCAGCAGATGACAATTTCCTCTACCCATGCTTGATGCTGGCATGAGCACGCTAACATAGTATCATGTTCACATGTATGAAAGCTAGCAACTGTTGACTATACATTTTTATTGAGAGAATCATAACAATGTGAATCCCATTGGCATGGTAATGCTAATGTTGCCTAGAGGACCTAACTCAGCATAATTATGAATATTGTCAGCAAAATAATGCGTACTAAGCAAGGCAGTCTTAGTGACCTCTACAAAACCAGTGCCAAACATCTTAGAATCCAAATTTCCTTTTTTTTCATATTATGTTAAAAGTTTTGCAAACAAATGAACACTGGTTGAATTCCTTGAAGATAAATGTGACTCATTAGAGGGGGACTCATGAAGAAACAACTTTCACTTAATGGGACTGCCAGAGGGACAGGAGGGACAGAAACTTTGTGAGTGAACTACCAAATGATTTGATGGGTCTCTATAACATGCTACTACTGAATCACATTGCTGTCTGCCCAGCGAGCTACCAAGACCCATTATTGTTAAGTGCCTCTATTATCGTGACTGCAAGGCTATCTTACAGTGTGCCTGAGAGAAGAATCAGCTTGTACACCAAGGGCAACTGCAACATATTTTCCTGGACTACACCACCGTGGTCTCCAATAGATGAGCATCCTTCACAGAAGGGCAGGGGCTGTTGTGCGACACACCACGTGTGAAATATGGACTCATGCTTCCACCCAGACTCAGTATCACTTTTTCCAGCCAAGAGGAAAGAGAATTCACACATGCAGATGAAGCAATGGATCATGCAAAATGAAACATTAAGCAACTGACTTGAATATGGTCAGAAGGAGGATTGTGCAGGATCAGCTACACAGTGATGTACAGCAAGTAACACCATTTATATGGCCTGATTGCCAGGTTATATTATGCCTTCTGGTAAGGTGGATCCTAAATATGTTGTACATAGATTGATAACCCACAATCCTTCTGCACATCAGTTCAGTAAGTTTCCTTTTGTATAAGGTGATACTGTTCCCACAACTGAGCAATACTCTGACCTGTAAAAGAATTTGCACTCCATCAATGCTGCACTTAGCTGTAAGGTATGTCTGGTCAGTGTTTGGTTGGTGGCAAATGGTATGTGAACTGTAAGTAGACTGTGAAGGAGAGTCTAGGTATTTTTGGCAGCCTGGCAGCTTTTAAATTGTGCATACTGACAGCGTGCTGTGAGTCCCAGTGGTCTGTGATTTCAACATTTATTTTTTGATCAGCACACCTGAGTTAAATGGTCTGACATCAGGTCTACAGTTTGCTTTTACCACTTGAATCCACTGAGCATGTTGCGCTTGTGCCACGGTTTTGATCTGTCCTCCACATGGCTTCATACCCCACCAACGGGGTTTCAGTAGCGTTTCAGCAGTGGAGTGTTTTACCCACCTGATTATGTTGACTCAGATTTGGTTGACTTGGTCATTTTTCCTTGCTTTTTGTGCTTCTACATGGGTAAGCAGGCTATGCAGTAATAAAGCCTATTTATTATTTATTATTTGGAACATTGACCGGATTCTCTCTGGTTTTCTATGCTTGATTTCCTGCCCGCTCAGTCTGTTTTGTGCATCTTGACGCAGCATCTGTCAAAAATAGACACATATTTGAAGCAGAGCAGAGAGCTGCTTCTGGGACACGCCAAGGTGCTGCTGGTGGAATCAGCATCAGTATTGTCTAGGATGGCCGCAGTCAGCTCTGGCGGATGTGGCTCAGCTGTAATGTAATGCAGCCGTGCCCAGTTAGTGTATTAGGTCAATGAGTCGTCAAAACAGAAGAGGATTCATTGCAAGAATCTGCTCAGAAAGTTTCACTTAAAGTTGTTTTTTTCCTCTCATCTGGAGCTTCCTCTGCACCAAAATTTTGGTTAGTGCATTTCTGCTGCTATTTAGGCTGGGCCCAGGTTGGCTAAATAAGGTAGCTCAAATGTTTGTTTCGCCAGCCACATCCTCCACTGCTTTCTGGATGATCCAGAGGCAGGGTACATGGGATGAATCCAGGAATGAATCCCTGAAGGCCTCCAGATGGAGGCATCCAACAGACATCCTAATCAGATGGCCAAACCATCCTACAGCAACTCAGTGTGAAGGAGCAGTGGTTCTACTTTGATCACGGCAGTATGCTTAAAACGAACCAGTTTGTTTGACATATTGTCTGACCATGTCTCAAGGCAAAAGTGTTTATACCTTTCACCATTGGCCACACTCAAGGAAAGCCTGTTATCATATAGGGAGGCAAGATAGGATGATCCCTTGGGGGTAATGACAAACACTTTAGGACAGTTTCACTGAAGGCATTCATAGTGTTGCACTGTGAGTACCTTCATAATTATGTCAAATATGAAAAAAAGAGCTTGAAAGAGAATTTCAACCCTGCTTACTTTCTCGCCTTTGCACAATTGGCCAATTGCTGCACAAAGTGGGCTCGATTATCAGATTATCCATATAGGAAAGCTGTCCTACACAGCCACATCATTTACAGCATCAGAAAGTTTGACTTCCCACTGACCACTTCAGTCACATACAGTGCCCGCATGATTACTGATGTGTCAACCTCCTGTCAGGTCCGTCTTACCCTAATTTGTGATCAAGACTTCAACAGGCTGTAAAGGGGCCAATCCATTCAGTTCTCTATTGTTGGCATCTAGGAAGTAATAACTGCAAGTAAAGTCTTATGTTTTGGCTGCAGATCAGCCCACTGAAGCAGCAGTGAGTTTAGTACCTTGCTCAGTTGTTTTCATTCACTTTCTCCATCCTCAGTCACTGGTTTTAAGAAGATGGTGCTGACATTTTTAGAACATCCTGATCAGGACCATGCTGTTGATGCTGCCACAAAAATGCAAATCACTTTTCTATCCCTTTAACATTGGTTTTCTCTGGATGAAAGCACTTTTATGAGGTTTTCTCCAGCAAAGAAGTGATGGAAACTTCTACACAGGACAAGGCGGCTGAGTCTGCAGACTCAGCCAGGCCAGGACATGAAGACACATGTTTCCTAGTGGAGATTACATAGACAGAGCTGTTTATGAGCTGGAGAGGGGACTCTGGCTCATGTACAGTCATTAACAAAGAGAGTTGATATTTTACAGAAGGAGTGAGCTTTTGCATGGTTCGTGTTTTACAAAGTCAGGGGCATCACATGCCACGCAACGAACCTGTTAACCACTTCAAACAAACATAAACAATATCTATGTTGTATGTATGTATGTACACCAATTTCCACAATTATTTCAAATATGACAGTATTCTGAATTTGTTGCAGGTCATGTGAGCAGCATATTCTGTTTGGATATCCTGAATTAGTTCTTATTTTGAATGAAGCATTTTCTGATTAAGATGTGGGATATGCTGATACAGCTTTTTCAACCACTTGCCCACCGGTCAAGTAATATTTTACTTGCCTGACAGCTGAACTTACTTGTCCGAAAAAGAAAATATAGGCATATTAAGAAATAAAAATCAACAGGGATTCTGACAAGTATGTTATATTATAATTGCATCCTTTTGCCACATTTAAGGTTTAGAATGCAGAACTTTTACTTATAAAGGAGTATTTTCACAGTGGGACTGATATTGTTCTTCAGTAATGGAGCTCAATACTTTAACCTCTGGTTAACACACCCACAGTCTATCTGCACCTGTGTATTATTGGCTACTGGCCAAGCCTGACGCTTGAAGGAAGGTGGGCTTGTGGGTAGTTTGTGTGGGATGGAGTCTAGTGGGTTTGTTTGTTAGTGAGTTTTTCCTGGAATGTGATCAGGGTGGGTGGGTCAGGCAAGAGACAGTTGAAATAGCACAAGTAGTAACGACTCTTGCTGCTAACTAGCTAGAGTTCAGTGGAGCAGACAGTTCAGTGATTGTAAATAAAGATGGACGACGTGTCTCTACTTCCTCCAGGTGTACAAAAATGAAACACAAGTGCTGCCATCTTGAGCTGGTGACATCATTTGAAGTCAGAGTCTGTCCAGTAGTAATCAGTGTTGGAGCCTTGGTAGCTGAGGTTCCGCCCACACACCCAGCTGCTTCATTCACGAGCAGAGCTCAGCTGTCAATCATGGCATAAAACCCCATTTTTATATTGTCAAATAACTAATTAAAAGTGATCAGAAAAATTAACACTTGAACAAACATCTGCATGGACATCTGCAGGATAAGACCTACCTAAAATGACAGAAACCATCTTTGGGAGAAACCTATTAGACATGTGCTTCGATGTTTTGGTTTGGCCCATGTGCTGTCTATGAACATTGGGAGGCAGGATGCATGACTTGTACTGCAGCCTTCCACCAGGGGGCAACTGAGAGGCTTTGGCTTCACTTTTGGGGAGCTGTGATCCTGTCTGTTTCTAATATATGTCACTGAGACAGATCCACAGATGTGTAATTGCAACTTCATGACATTTCCTAAAAATCTGAAGCAGTGGTGGCAATAAAAATAACCTTATATAATGGAAACTCTGGCCAGTTTTAGGTGGCTTGAGGAACACTGTAAGCCAAAAACAAGACAGTCGTGCATTATTCCACTGTGCAGTGCATCAGAAACACGGGAAAATAGACATCACATTTATTTGAGACATCCCACTTGCCCCAGCACTTGCCAGCAAGCTGCCAAGTATTAACCGGCAATCCCTGGCTGATATTATTCAGGTTTTAGGAGCATTCTTTGTATTTGTAAGTATATCTCAAATGTGCTGTATACATACAGCACATTTGAGGGTAGAGGTGCATGCACAAAAGAGAAGCCCACATTTCTGGTGGCATGGAGAAACATCTACTTTTAAACATTTTGAATGACTTGAATATCAGCCAGTTTTTGGATATGCTTTGGTATGGTTTTGAGTAAATAAAAGGTGTAGGATGTACAACATTACATTAATGGAGTATGCACAGCTTCATGTAAGCGGGAATATTAGTGAAATATTCATGTTAAGGTAATTAGTAAAGACTGTTATAAATCAGTGCTCTTTATCTTGAGTAGCTCACTCTCATGTTTTGAATAGCATCAAGTCTTTTCACTGTTACATTCATTGTAGAGTACATGAGTGTATGTGCATATAAGCATGCCTGCACTATTTGGCTCTCAAGAGAATGCCTGACACTAGCTCCCTAAACATTTGTCACAGATAGGTATAGCTCCCGCTGCCAGTAAACCGAACATGCAGACAATGTTCTCAGGTTCTAGTGTTTGTGCTGTTAGTGCTGTGACCTCACGTTCCCTGGGGTGTCAGTACCAGAATATCGTTTGTTCATATTGATACTGGGCCCTCTATTTTAAGAAGTTCCAGCAGCCAAGTATGAAAGGCCTTGTGCTTTTGTTTGGCCTCGTCTATATTAGGCAGCAGTCTGTCAGCATTGCAGTGACAGCTCTCAGAGCAGCAGGTATCTCCTCTCATCAACCGGTTTCTCCGTACAGAGGAGATGAGATGCTCTGGCTGTGAACTACCGTTGATACAAACATCAAATATGAAATTGTGTTACTCTGCTGTAGCTCTGTTCATGGAAAAAAAATCAACAGAGTTAAAAACAAATGCAAAGTGGCAGTTAGACAACAAAACAACAAAATTATAAGCCAAGCTGATGAACAATAAAAAATTCCAAGCATGGATGTTACATAAAAGTAACATTCAAAAATAAAATAAGCAATATCTTACCCAAAAATTAAAATTATATAAAAGGCTCTCTACTGAAAGGAAAAAGTGATTAAACAATGATGTGAATGATAGCTCAGATTGTTAGCATATGTCAGGGTGTTTTCAAGTGTCTGGGCCACAACCTTTGGGCTTTAGCCAGGATTTGCTGATGGTTACCAGAAGCATGCCTTAAGTATTTCGGGACACACACCATCTAATTAAGATGTGCAAAAGACAAAGACGTGGCAATCTTAGTTTCCATTCCTAGCCAAGCTTTGAAGCTCTGCTAAACAATACTTTTAGCCATGCTAGCCATGCTAGCCATGCTAGCCTGCTAGCACACTTGGCTAATAAGTACACTCATGGCTCCCAGACGATGAATCCTAATGATTTAAGTAGAACCCTGACTTTTCATCTAGGGCCACCAGCAGGTTGAATTTTTTTGAGGTACAGCTATTTCGTGGATTGCCACGAAATGTGGTACAGACATTCATGTCATCCTCAAGATGAACTGTAAAAACAGTCGTGATCCTATAGAGATTTTTTTGTCGAACACCATCATCAGGTCAAAAATTTAAGTCATTCAATACCTTTATGATCAGATACTTGCAAAATTCAAGTCATTTCCATCCCCCAAACTGAGATTGTGAACATGATAAACACTATACCTGCTAATCATCTGCGCGCTAGCATTGCCATTTGAATATGTCTTGCTGCCATTAGCATTTTGCTCAGAGCAGCACTGTGATTACCTACAGCTGTAGACTCTTAGTCTTACTAATATTAAAATTGAATCAAATGACTGTGAAAAGTGAATTGGCTGCTACTTTTGTCCAGCTCACAGAATTAACATTGGTTTCTTCAGTTCTGTGCAGCTTTGAGCCACTTGAAGCCTATTGTTTAGGTTTTTCAGCTTGTGCATATAGTATGGGGTGGCAGGGTGGTGCAGTGGTTAGCACTGTTTCCTCACAGTGAGAAGGTTCTGAGTTTGCATCCCAGTAGGCTGGGGGCTGGGGAGTTTGTGACTGGGGCAGGGCTTGTCTGTGCAGTGTTTGCATGTTCGTCCCGTGTCTGCATTGGTTCTCTTCAGGTACTGTGCACTACTTCTCACAGTTCAGAGACATGCAGTTTCACACCCTAGGTGTGAAGGTGAGTGTAACTGGTTGTCTTTCACTATGTATTAGCCCCTGAGATGAACTGGTGACCTGTCCAGGGTGTACTCTGCCTCTCACTCAGTGCCAGCTGGGATAGGCTTCAGCCACTGCAACCCTTCAAGGATAAGCTGTTACAGATAATAAATGAATGCGTAGAGTGTGTGTCTGCTGGTTGTGTGAAATGCCAGTTGTTTGATAACATATTAGCCATCAGTATGTGCTGACCTGATGGTGTATTAGGCATGTGTTTCAGTGATTTGTTCAGTAGAAATTAATAAAATGAATAAAGTTATTCAAAAATAGTTGTCTTTTGAGTGGCTGGGAGACACTGAACCACCACCTTATGTCACTGCACAAGTCATGAGTTAAAACTGACAAAGTCAGCCACCTTTTTTTTTCTTTTGGTAAGTGGCTGTGCTATATGTTTGATGAGTCACTATATGCAGAAACAGATGAATTCAATGGAGGACAGGGTTGGGATGTCCACCAAATTAGCAAGTGATAATGTTCATAATGAAACATCGCGTTGGACGATGATATCCTTACTGGGTTTAAAAGGGTCTCGGCATCACATGTCCATAATTTAGTTGTGTTTAAAACGAAAATAATGAACGTGACATGGAGACATAGTCCAGTCAACAGCAGCAGCTTCTTTTTCTTTCCTCTCCCACATGTCAAAAATGGAATCTATGGCAACTCTGAGGGCACATGCTACCTCAAATACAGAAGGTTTTGAATCATGATGTTACGATGGCAGAGGGCTTAGTAGGCGATGACTGCCAGCCATTGCGATAGATGGTGGCATTTTACACCGACCCAACCCATTTGAAAGAAACGCCTTTGCTTCCACTTTATCAATTTAATTAAAGCAAGACAACTCATTGTGTAGTGTCGCTCTCTATCGGTTTCTGAAATGTATACTGAAATATAAAGACCCAGTTAAGGGGAAAGTTCCGCACTTTTCATGTGGATGTCCAGTCATTGGTAATGGTAAATCTAGTCAGTTGAAGCAAAAAAAATCTGCAGTGCGTGCTATATTGACCAAGAGAGCTGAGTTCTCCTGCAAAATCTATGGCTAGTCCTGCATCCAGTTATGTCAGTGGATATAAGGAAGAACAACAGACTATTTCAGCTTGGATTTCTAGGCTCTGCCTCTGGGTAGCGTGGGGACGTGGTCTACTACAATTTTCAAATTGCAGGAAGTGCAATATTTGTTGAGCGTGAACTGTGTGCCAAAATACAATTTTAGATTAAATATTGTTAATCCTGGCCTACACATCATATTCTACAGACTTGCGAAAACATATTGCAACAAAGAACACATCATAATCATTTTGTCATTGTTTTTCAATGAAAATGAGACTAATGATGTAAAAATGATCATTCTCTCTAATATTGCAAATCATACTGCAGTTGCGGTATCAGTCAAAATAATCACAATTTGTTAGTTTTCGTAATACATCCTGGTGTCCAGCAGGAGAACTCTGCTTTTTGGTCAATACAGCACACACTGAGCAATTTACTGCTTCAATTGACTCCCTTCAACAAATAGTCATGGAAGTGCGTTCAATTAGTGAATTAACTGCTACCTTGTAATGTAATTTCTTTGTTTTCCAGTTTTGACCTGTTATTCTTTATAAAGTGATCCTCAAATTAGTCCAAACATCCCATTTAAAACATTGTTAGTGGGACTGACAGATTATATCAAGTGCTGTCAAGGTTTTTATAATCTGACAGCTGTATGATGGGAGGCAAGAGAACCTTATCCATGCCAGTCTACATCTCTGTAGTGGATGCCCGTCTGTCACAATTTAATTTGGAATTGCGAGATGATAGAGAAAGTGTGTGTTTTTGTGTGGAGGATGAAACCAGGACCCAACAGGCCAGATCTTGGTCTGTGTGTGTGTGTGACAGGTCTGGCTGGAAAAGTCGGCTCTCTGCTCCTATAAATGAGGTCCAAGGCAAGGCTCTGGTTTGGGAGATGTCTGATTTTTATGGACTGGAAAGTGGGACAGTTTAAGATGAATATAGTCTCTTTCTCTTAGACAGCAGTCTGGATGGAAAATCCAGCTGGAGCCAGATTGTTGTCAGTGTCTAGATGTACTGTAGATGTAGGAGACTGCAGCCACTTTATGTCAACATCATGAGCGTTTGCAGGGATACTCCATGTTCTTTTTGCTTAAATGTGTCTGTAAACATAATGCGCCCTTCATTTGCCAAATAAAAAGCTGAGTAAACTCCAGTTGCTCATTATTTTGAAGTAAACATCTGTCAATACAAATAAAAATCAATTACGTGACATTACAAAGCATGCTGAGACTTATGTTCTTCTTTATAATGTGTGAAGGTAACTCTATAGATGCATACATGAGAGTGTTGAGGTTGGTTTGCCCTGCAACTGAAAGAAATTAAAATCTTTGAGACTCGTATACGCACACACGTGCAATGAACAACACTGGCTGCAATCGTGTGTGGTGGAGAAAGTGGGTCAGTGGTGGTGTTGATACAATATAATGACCGTAATGAATCAAATTGTGTCAAGTGATTCAGATTTTCTCTGCAAGCTGGACTTTGGTTAATAGGATTGGGTGATATATTAATATTTTCCACCAGCCACCATCAGCCCATCAGCTGGCAAAATATTCTTCCCACCACCTCCCCTCCTCTCGAGTCTCAGCTGGGAGATGTCTGTAAGCGGTGCATCCATTACATCAAGTATGCTGCGTACATTCACTTTGTCCAATAAACAAAATAAACTCTGAAAGTGCCAAGAAATTAAGTATTCTCACGCCTGCCAAAAACAAAAACAAAACAATCATACACCTTTTGAATTCAAGTTACTCCATTTTACAGAACTAAGACTGGCTTAATTGGCTTGTTAACTCATTGTAAAGCATATTTCATGCAAACACAACAGAAAAAAAACATGCAAACCTCACCAAAACCATATCTTTGTTAGTCTGTCTCTGGTTTGGTCAAATTAAATCCTTAATTCTAGGGCTGCAATTAGAAATCCCCAAAAGCCCCAAAAATCGGCCCCCAAAAAAAAAAAGACATGGATTCAGCCTTTCCTCGATAGATGATATATTTGTCTGATCGCCCCACCCTACTAGTCAGTAACATGCTGTAAGTGTGGAACATTCCCCTTGCGAATCCAAAGGACACCTCATATCTGCTGATGGACTGACATTTTTACCACTCAACCTACTTAGAGAATGCACAGGTGCTCTCTGTTGGCACACCTGTACTGCCATGCTGATACTCACCAGTCTTTTTCTGGTTTGTCAGTGGGGCTCTTGTTAGTCTGAAGGGCTTCATTGTTGGTTTACATTACGTTTCACCTCACCAAACTCCATGTGGCACCTCTGCTCTGCCAGTCCTTTGCTGCACCTGTCACACAATAACATGATTCTTTATTCTGACTCCCTAAAATGGCTTATTAATACTTCCATAAACAACTCAGATGGTACCACAAGTCCTCGCTGACAGCTAGATGATGGAGGTGAGGATAAAGAAGAGTATGGGGGATTTAAAGCTTGTCACAGTTGTCACAGAGAATGCTCTCACTCTCTCAATCTTTTTCTTTGCCCTCTCTTTCTCTGCTTCATCTACACTGTTAATTAATACCCAGGGATCTCCATCTGACATAGAGTGGCCTGCTTGGGTTTCTCTGGTGGTGAACAACAAGTTGTTTGGCGCGAGGGAAAGTGGTTTCTGTCTCACTGCTGCACTATTTAGCCAGTGACCACATTGTGGTATTTGGAAAGAACTCTGAAGATGTGGTCAGAACTCCAACATTAACAAAATATATAACACTGGCTTTCCTAAGTAGTATATTTTATTCACCATGAGTCCACTCATCCATTTACATGCCATTTCATAATTTGTTTTTCAATTTTAAGAGCTGGCAGTTTGCCTTTGACTGCAGAAGGTTATGCATGAGAATGAGCAGGTGGATTGCTTCAGAGCATTGGAGCAAGCTCATTCCAAGAACAACAGTCTTGAATGGTAATCTGGTCATTACGGTCACTCCTAATATGATGTTTTCACTACAAGCTCATGTAGATGAAATTGTGAAGACCATGCGGGGTTCATCGTCAAGGTTTTTTTTTAGGTGCCTGGTCAGTCAAGTGGGTCAGAAATCTACTTGCCTGAGGTCCGTTTTTACTTGCCCCCATACAAATGTTTTATACATTAGCAGTTATCAGGTACCAACAAAGACTAAAGTTAATTCTAGTTAACTGTGTGAAAAATGTCCATCCCAAGTCCAAGGTCATGTATCTAAATGTCAAATGTTACTGCTTGAGTGCACTAATAGAGGTTAATTAAATGTATATTTCATTCCAATATGGAGAGATTAATTTAAAGTGTATAGCAATATTTATTGAGGTTAGCAACTGAGAATGAGTTTCACAGTTGACATTGAAATGAAGTTTCTTCATTAAATGCACACACTGGTGGTCGGGGAGTGAAGCCAGCAGGTGGTTGATGGAAACACTGAGTTGGAATTTCCCAGAGCATCCTGAAGGTCACAGTGGTGTTGATAGAGGTTGTGTGGTTGTGCAGAAGTAGTTCTGAAAGACAGAATGGCAAGAGAGGAGGGACTGCATTGCAGCATCCAGGAACCAGCTGACTCCAGGAACACCAGAAGAAAGATGACTGGCCACATACAGTACAGAAGTTAGCATTTGTGACTAAAAGAAACTTTGACAGCATGGGAAAGTGGAAGTGTTAAAGAAGATTTCAAGGTGCTTTCAGACAATGTATACACAACGGCAGCTGTGCCATGAAGGTTGACCCTAGTGGCAAGAAGAGAGTGTTTGGCTGCTGCCCTCATCAATGTGCATGGTTCTTGCAGCTGCATTTAGTTTATGATGATTAAACTTTTTCAGTTTGTGAAAGCTGGGGTTGAGGTAGTGAGTGAGTCAGGGTAATAGCAAGCCAAAAGCGACCATGACTGTAGTTAAACTTTTCACTACTCTGTCCAGTATACATAAAGTAGAGTAACATACAGAAAAAAGGTACTGGTGGGTACCGGTACTGGATTCTAGGTACTAGTATCAGTACCGTATCTGTACAAATGTGAGTGGTACCCAACTCTGGTAAAAGCACTTGAAGCAGGAAGAAATGTCATAAATTATCAGATAGAACAGTGAGCGTTTTTAAGTTTTAATTTTATACATTTGAAATTACCATAAAAAATTATGATTAATTTTATAAATGGAATCAAAACTAATAAAACAGAGCCACAGGATTTAAATTACATGTTATTCTTTATTTATCTGACCTAGTTTAACAGGTGGTAGACCATATTTTATGACCTGTTACATCAACACTGGAACGTATCTTGTATCTTGTCATTGGTGCAATAGTCTTGTGCGTTGGTAAAGGTTTTGGGTGGGCTGCAGAAGATTTTTTAGACTTCAGACTGGGCCGTGGCATTCTTAAGTTTGGGAATGGCTGCAATAGAGGAATAAATTTAAAACATATGAGAAAAAATCATCAGTTTATCTTTCAGCTGCCCCCTTGTGGCCACAGAGGTACTTATTTTGTTTTTGTGGAAACTTGAAGCTGCAAAAGGCCATTACAATATATTTTCAGCTTGTATTTGTAGCTTGTAATTACTTTCAAATTTAATATTGTTTTACTTTTGCTTCCATTATCCCTCCTGGCCTGTTATTCATCCTAACACAGGCCACACCACTATCAGCACCATTTTAGCACAGCTAAGGACTTCAGCAAGCTCCATGCTGCTGTCATGTGTTCAGCAGATCCATATGTAGTGATGTTTACCCACCTTTAACGGCTCATTTGCTTGGTAGTCAGCTGCAGGCTCACCGCCGTCTCCACCAGAGAGAAAAAAAGAACACTTGTTCAGATTAATTGGCTCAGGCAGTCTGGTCTAAAATTACTACGTGTACGAATATGTATCTGCAGATATTTAGTCTGAAATATAAACAGTATGAGAGAATAGTCATATGTGTCTGGATCTGAAGACAAGACTATTTTAATCTTCTAGTCTTTAGCTGCTGTTCTTAGGACAGTGTTTCATTTGGCACCTCTGACTGGCTTTGCAAGTGTCAGAGTTAATTTTTTTTATCATTTCTTAACATAACAGAAGACATCATGTTTGTGGTACTGTGTGAAGACCTAATGATTCTCCATGACAGTGATGTGGGGAATCCAGGGACTTTTCTAAACTATTGGCCCCAAAACAGAGATCCCTCTGCAGCTCCGGAGGATTTTTGACAACACGGGTTGTTTTCACAGTGAGAAGGTGATCTCAAAGTCCTCTGCTGTTTTCTGTTCTGGTGCTGTTCCTTGACATATGGGTCCAAGGGCCAAGCACGAGGTATAAACAGAAGATCCCGCTTGGAAGCTCCAGGCTTCTCCTGTCAGCACAAATTCACTCTTGGGCTGTGAGCGTGCCGGTGGCCAGATGGGTGGGCCATACATGACAGATTTGGTATTGGTGGGAAGAAGAGGAGGGAGTGTTAGACGGAAAAGATGCTTGTTACATAATAGTGCGGGCTATCTATCAGCCTCCGTAGAGTGGAGGAGGTGTGACATCCCTGGACAGGCTGTTCCTGAGTTGAGACAAATTCAGACCCACTCCTCATAGTGGGATCAGGCTGTCTGAGTGGTTTATATCTCACCCTGTGTTTCACTTGGACGTTTGCCCTCTGTCATGTCACCATCACGTTTGCTCTGGGCATTATTCCCTTTTTACATCTACAGACGTTTCTGACATCTAAATATTGTCTTCTATTACAGTCTAATAGTAGTCTGCAGTTGCTTTCCAATTCCTACGGACCTATGTAATCGTCTCAAGGGGACATCATAGGTCGAATACCTAGGTCACTTCTCATGTGGGTTATGAAACACACTTATCCCCAGCCCCAGTGTGCCATCAGTTCAAGCCTGCCAGCTTCAGTGTCCATTTATCCTTATTTAGTGTTGGTGGGTTGTAGGGACATCAAAATCCTCCCTTGGCAGGACATGAAAGGCAATATGGCTTGTTATTGTCCACACTCTTGATAAAGTTAGATGGAGGACAAGTGCCACGTGCTAAAACGCTGTCGAGATGTCTGCAAAATGAACTTGATAAGTGACCCCTTGGCCTCTTCACATCTCTGGTGTCTGTTTTCACTGCTCACCTGAGCCTGGGGCCAGTGATGTGGCTCCAAAGTCATGGTTCATCTTCTGTCTCGAGAGACATACTTGTGCAATGACATCTTGTCTGTTGAAAACTGGCTGTAGGCTTATTTTAGCTCAAACGGGACCTGGTTATACTTGTCTGTGTTTACCATAGATGGAAACTAGGATAAATCCCACTGGAGTCCAATACATACATAGTTGTTGGACAGCTCAGATGATGTTTTACAAGTATTTGGATTCTCTTGCACCACTGAGTTTTGATTTCCTGCCAAGTATTTGAATCATCTCGCCTTTTTATCTTGATCGTCATTGATTGCGTCAGGTTGATTGTTGGAGTTGAGCCCAATAGTTTAATCACTTAATTCAGAGTCTTGAGCTTGGGAGTGTAACTGGACTTTCTCTTATAACTCTCAGTGAGCGTCTTAAAAGGCTGAAGGGCTGTAAGTACACGGTGTGCATCACGGCAAAAGCATTCAAAAAGTCAAACTTAGAAAGGAACAAATCAGCATATATATCCTTGGTGCTTGTCTTCATTTGTGCACATATTTGGTCAAAATTGTAAAAGAAAAAAGTTTAACGTTCCCCTAGATTTGTGTTCTTCAGAGGGATTTTTTGTTCAGGCAGTTAATGCATTTCCATACACCTGAGTGTAATTGTGAGAAAAAGTACAATGGGAATAGACTTAAAGAATAAATCGGGGCGATGATTCTCTTGCGCCACTGATATTTGTTTTCTTGCAAAGTATTTGAATCATCTCACCTTTATTTTGATTGTTATTGATTGTGTCAGGTTGATTTTTGGAGTTGAGCCCAATAGTTGTTCATTTAAGCAGTTGATTCAGAGTGTAACTGGACTTTCTCTTACAACTCTCAGTGAGTGACTTAATAGCCTAACGGGCTAAAAGTACACACTGTGTGTCACAGTGAAAGAATTCAAAATGTCATGCTCAGAAAGGAACAAATCAGCATTTATATCCTTGGTGCTTGTTTTGATTTGTGCCCATATTTGGTCAAAATTGTAATTACCAAAAACAGGAAAGTTTAATGCTCCCTAGATTAGTGTTCTTCAGAGGGATTTTTTGTTCAGACAGTCAATACATTTCCATACATCTGAGTGTAATTGTACAAAAGTAAGTAATATGGAAACAGACTTAGAGGATAAATCATGATGTACATGAAGCACAAATTAACTGAATGGAAATGGCAACTACAAAGTTGTTACTGCAAGTTTCACAACAACAAAAAAAAAAAACACTACATAGCAAAAATTGATGAAAAGGTAATTCTGCTTACTGTTCACTGTGTGCGTCACCATTTTGCTGTGTTGTCAGGTGTGTTAATGTTGGCAAACTCAATCTAGATGGATCTTGCCTGAGTTTCCGACTTGGAGTTCCGACATGAATGACCACTGCACTTTTCCGGGGTCAGAGGATGTTTTTTCCGAGTTCTTAATACAGCATATGTCAATATTACGTTCTCTAGTTAGTAGTACACCACAGACCCTAAGCTGACAGCATGTCTCTTAGCAATGCCAGCCCTCAAACGTCAATCAAAGCCGTGGGAACACGCACCCAGAGGCTGAAGCTTAGGAACAGTTTCCACAAATATGCCCTGAAACAGTTTGATCCTCTTTTGAAAATGGAAAAAAAAACATTCACAGTAGCTGCAGTATTATTATAGTTTATAGTTTATATTACACAAAAATATTAGGAGAATTCAAACTTAGATTCGCTGAGCAAGAATGTTATGCTAAGTCTGGTCAATCATCTCACTAACAGTTGGCATTACAAGCCAAGGTAAGTGTGGCAGTTGCTGAAAATGTATGGATTCAGAGGCTGATTCAGTCTGTGTGAACAAATGGAGGAAGAGGATGTAATATTTGAAGCTGTCCTGTCTCTTTGACCTGGGATCTTCCTCTAAATCATGTTGAGTTCGCACTGACTACTCACCTGCTACTTGTGTGTCTTTTGAAACTCAAGGGCAATGCTCAAGGGGATTTTTCCTGTTAAGATTATAGTATTGTATGCCACTTGCACTGTAAACATTTCTGTTCTGGCAAGCCCGACAGGAACTGGAGTAAGAACTGCCACAGAGAGTAGCTGCCTAGTTCTCTCTGCTCTCTCTCATGAGCACTGTGTTTTTCACCCAGGCAGACTTAAGTCAGCAACAGCCGTCTAATCCTTGTGTACAGACTAGATGAAATCAACTTTGCTGCAGAGGTGGGACCAGGTCTTTGTTTTGCATTGCAAATCACAAGGTAGTCTTAAAACATTGAATGAAGTTGGTTGTGTCTCCATCTGTAATTTTTGAGCTGCATGTTTTGCATACTGCAGTTTGTTTTTTGTTGACCACTGCATAATTTTTGCACATGAACAATATGATCTTAATAATTTCTTAATATAATTTCTTCCAACTGGAGCTCAGTAACTTAACAGTAGTTCTTTGTGGTTCTCTGCTGCAACGTGATTGATCCTCACATCCAAGTCGTGTGACCCCCACATCATGATTCCGCACCTTTGCCTTGCTTTGATATACTGTTAAACTTTGAGATGTTTTTCTCTATGATCAGTGCTGTGCAGTTAACAGATTTTTAAAATGCCAAGAAAGAATGCCCAAACATCTGCAAGACGGTTTGTGAAATTAGCAGGCTGATAGAACAGACATACGCATATTTTGCAAACTTCTCCTGAGGTGATCCACACTTGATCCACAATCTGACTTTAATACAGTTACACTACATGTTTTGTTGAATTTAAGCCACATGAAGCCCACAGGCATGGAGCAGAACATTGGTTGGGCCGCTCTCCTCTTGCTTGAAAAAATATCTCTGACAGAATGGACCTGGAAAACAACTCTGGTGGTTTTCATGGTAGTAATAATGCTGTACGGTCTAAGACTCTACCAGACCACAATCTCTCATATAGAATTACTTGGCATTTGTCAGCTCTAATTGGTTGAAAGTTCTCTGCTCTGTGTTTGTGCGCAAGGTCTAAATCTGTGTGAGGTTGCACGGGCCAAAGGGAAAAGTAATCTCTTTGGTGATTGCCATAAGATTGCAACGGCGATGACAGCAGAGACTTAAGTTCGATGGATGTTATTGTAGCACAGGCAGGGACCTTGACCTGTGTGTGCACATGTCTTCATGTTTGCATGCACTACCTAGTGTTTGTCCTGTGTGCTAAGTGTGTCAGTTTGTGCATTGATGAGACACGTATGGAACCAAGGCGGCGTTAACCTCTGTGGGCCACATGTGATTAAATTCTGGCACAAGGATGTAACGTCACATGTCTGTGTTTTGACCAGCCACAGAGAACGAGGCGCCACAACAGTCCTAATAAAACCAGGCCCGGCACGTACGTGCACACACGCAAACATACACAGAGGAACAGAACTGACCTTAGACAGCAGGGCAGGCGGCTGTAAGATGGCACCATGGCCTGAATGAAGGTGGTGATGTGTTGATACGTGAGCCAGAGGGCTGGACTGAGGTGTACCCTCACTGGGAGCTGACACATCACACAGTTAGGTGAAAACAATGGCATAGGTTCGAAGTCTGGTCGCTCTCTTACTGTTTCTGCAGGTGTTAGTCTGCCAAATGGATGACTCTATATTATGAGCTAAACAGTATGCTAAAATGTGTTTCTGGAAAAAAAAATGGGCACAGAAATAGACAATGAGAAATAGAATCTTGATGCATATTTGATCACCACTGCCTAGTTTGACAGTTTGGCTATCGCTACCTTTTTACACTGCATAGTTTTATATTTTAAACTTTTAGATGTCCTTTAACAGACCTTAAAACTCTGACCTGTTCAGAGGCAAATAAAGAAATGTTAAAACCCCTGAAAACTAAGCTGTTTATTAAAACACTCCAAAACTCTGCTAATCTGTCTGAACAAGACTTTTATGGGCGTCGTCATATTTGATTGACGGTGGCCTGGCAACATAACCAAACAACCCCACAACTGTCATCACATTTTGATTCAAATCTAGCGAAACTCGTGTTGCATCACCCTTTTCCAACTGAGCCTGGCTCTGGTCGAACCAGTGAGAGGAGTTCAGAGGAAAATACAACTGCAGAAATCATATGAAATTCCCAAAATTGTTCCAGTTCTGGAGGAAAATTGGTAGTGTCTACAGTAGATTGTTGACCCAGACCTGCAAGAGATTTTTGCCAGAGTGATCATTTTAAACCAAACCATGATCTTCCCCTATTCCTAACCCGTGTTTTTGCCCCTAAACCTAAATTGATCTTAAACACAACATTTTTACATTATAAAACATTCTTAATTTGTACAATGTACACAAAAAAGGCACAACACATATACACTTTGCAATAGTTTTGCAAATCAAAGACAGTCATTTAGACACAACGAAGAAAACTTTGTGTTGGACTCATTACATCCCCCTTTACAATTTGTAAGAAGATGATTGAGAAATGTTTTTTAGGCTCTTAAAAGTTTAGTGTGCAGAGGTTGTTCCTTGGACTTACAGACATTATTGTTGTTGATCTGGTGGGCTACCAAACACTACTCAAACTACAATTACAATTACATTACAATTTCCCTTGAACAGCCCATTCCGGGCTGATTTCTGTGTTCTCACCAGGGTTTCTCAGCACATATTTAAAAGGTAAAAAAAATAAAATATCTTTTTACGTGTTGTCAAACCTATTTGGGTGGAGTGCCCAAATAAATAATTAAGGGTAACATGTTGTTCTAATACTCATGCTACTATATCTACAAATAGTGTATGTTGTATATAAACAGATGCAGTGTTAATTTTAGTCTCTACTTCTGTCTAGCCATGAGTGTTTTGAGTCAGCGTTGGCTGTTAACACTGGATAATTAACACTTCACCACACTGACTGACCTCTAATTTTACCACTGCTCTTGAAATTGAACTGTGCTGGTTCTGGTAAGCGCCTGGCACTTACTTAATTTTTAATGACAAGGTTCTCCTGTCATTAAAAAACTTCAATGTACCATATTTTTAAAGCTTTATAATTCATACTGGAGATATGTATCAAATATATGTGTATACTGTATGTATCACAGCAATGTCTGGAATTATTAATCATTGCTTTTGTGGTGCTCAGTTACTTCAGGATACACAATCAGTAAATCTTTCTCCTGCTCATTCAGGGCCTCTCGGGAGCTATTCTTTAGCAGCAATGGCCCAATTTGGACAGGATTTATTTCTGAAAAGTAAATTGGATTATTTTTTAATAATGTGTGTGCTAATCAGTGGTTTTAATCCAGTTCTGAGTGCATATGTGTCTAATATTTTCCCCTCTAATTCTGTATTAATTACAGCGCCAAATATCCAGTGTTTTTTTTGTCACATTCAAGTCTCATCAGCCAGACTGGAATAGTAATCCTATCCAGGGAGATCTTTCTAACTCCTTACTAGGCTTGGGCCATATCTGTTTTTTTTGTACCTTAATACCTTCCTGACTTTTTACCAGGATACATGGTATTATGGGCGTTTGTGTAAAATTTGTAATGCTGCAGTTTTATGCACTGACAAACTCATATATAAACGGTACATTTACTGCCAGACCAACAACTTCAGTGCTCATTTGTCCCTCCACTCAACGCGCTTTCACCGTCACTCTCTGCCACCATGGACACATACACATTCACTACGATACACTACTGACAAGTTGGCAGTATGGAGTGTTTGCTGGTTTACCTTTATCATTGGGAATCAATCCAAAAATTTGAATTGTTAGTCCTGTAAGATTTTCTCCCAGATGCCATGTTTCGCAGCTCAGCTGCACTACTTGTCTACAGGAGACTGACCCCTGGTGGTGGGAGCTGTGCACTACAATACCGCATATCCATTTCAGTTTAATAGAGAGAGGAGGGTCTGTATATATGACGGTATTGAAAATCATACCGTCTGGATTTCTTAATAACCCGGTATAACCATAATACCTTTATATCTCCCAAAGCAAACTCTGTTAGAATACTAACTAGATATGTTACAAAATCACTTTTTATTTAAGGCCCCTTCTTGGGTTTTCTTAATAAGCTTATGGTTGGAAGCTGTATTGTTTTCATTTGTTTGCTAGAAATATTTCTTTCCTACCTTTGCTAAATTGTTGAATTTTTAGGGCCCGAGCACCGTAGGTGCAAGGCCCTATTGTTTTTGCTCAGACTGCCCAAAAAATGAATCGCATTTTTGGGGGCTTAAACATACTCAAAAACTCACCAATTTTGGCACACACATCAGTCTTGGTGAAAATTTACGTGTCATGTGGTTTTGGTTGGTGGGCGTGGCAAAATGACTTGGCCACGCCCTTTAAAACGCCGCCATTACCCGCACGTTCCACCGATTTGCACGAAAATCGGTACACACGTAGATCATGCCCAGATGCACAAAAAAGTCTGGGGGATCCTATAGGCTAAACCCAACAGGAAGCCAGCCATTTTCAATTCCGTGGTCACTTTTGGTGTTTTCCACGTGTTGTATTTTAACGAACTCCTCCTACAGGATTTATCATAATGACTTCAAAATCACTGGCTACCATCTACACTGCTTTGTGATCAAAAGTTATTAAAAGATTGCGCTATCGTTGAAGGGCGTATCGGCTTTTTGGTGTCGAAGTTTGACGTTTCGCCATGAAACACGAAATCGCTATAACTTTGGACTACATTGTCCATTCCTCACCAAACTTCGCATGATTCATAATAGTCCCGCCCTGAAAACAGCTACATGACAAAATTCCGTGTTTGTCATAGCGCCCCCTGCTGGCGACAGGAAATGACATGTTTTACACTGTGAAGTGCTGCTCCCAGCACACTGACCATATCCAGCTCAAATCTGGTCTGAAAGGCCTTAAGACCTTGGCGATGCTATATCATGAAGATTGTGACGTATCGTCAAACGGCGTTGCCCTGACGGCATGGCGAAGGTCAACGTTTCACAGAACACAGGAAGTGACCCTGGCTTCAGTGTACTTGATCGAATCTGTCTGAAATTTCACATGCTTGTTAATGGTCCGGGTCCGAACGTGTGCTATGAGTTTCGTCAATGGGCCTGGCCAAATGGCTTGGCCACGCCCTCTAAACACCGCCATTACCGCCACGTTTCACCGACATGCACGAAAATCGGTACACACGTAGATCATGCCCGGACGCACAACAATGTATCCGTCAACCCATAGCCTAATCCCAACAGGAAGTCGGCTATTTTGAATTTCGTGGTCATTTTTGGCGTTTTTCACGCGTCAAATTTTAACGAACACCTTCTACGGGATTCATCAGATTGGCTTCAAAATTGGTGTGAACCTTCCAGACTAGTTTGTGATTAAAATTTATTAAAAGATTCCGTTTCAGTGAAAGGGTGTTGCCATGAGTTGGCAGCTAATTTTGATGATTCGCCATGAAACAGGAAATGGTTATAACTTTGGCATACATGGTCTGATCTGCACCAAACTTAATATGTTTCATAATAGTCCCACCCTGAACACATATGCATGAGAAAATTCCGCAATTGTCATAGCGCCCCCTGCTGGTGGCATGAAATGTTATGTTTTAGACTTTGAGGTGCTGCTGTGCACATTTTGACCGTATCTCACTCAAATTTGGTGTGGAAAACCTTCAGACCTTGCTAATGCTATGTTGTGCAAGTCGTAACGTTTTGTCGACAGGCTTCGCCCTGACAGTGCAACGTAGGTTGACGTTTCGTACAAACACATTCATGGCATTAACTTCTGTGTACACGTTCGCATCGCCATGAAACTTCACATGTTTGATAATAATCCCAGCCTGAATACATCTACATGAAACTCATGAGTCACAGTCATTGCGCAACCTAGTGGGGACAGGAAGTAACACACAATTGTTTCCTACTGTGTCAAAAGGGGGTGAAAATTCAGCACCTGATCTACCAGTGGGCCTCTGGTGACATGGTCGCGGCTGCAGACGGCTCCAAGTGGCACGGGGGTGCGAGGGCCCGTTCAACGCTGCTTGCAGCTTTAATTTTAAATTGAATTGACTTTTTATTAGCACAGAAGAAGTGATTAAAAACAAGCATACAAAAAGAAAAATAGCTGGGATTGTGCAGGAGAGGTAAGAAACCTGAGGGGGCTTATAGTAAAACCTCCTGTCTTGAATTTATAATTTATCCCAATATGTGTATTTCTCTCCTGAATATGACAATATAGAAAAAACAGACAAGTAGTTATAATAATCATAAATGAGACACACAAGCTTATGACACATAAACACATGATTAACACATTAACAATGGCACAGGTGTTTTTTCATATTAGACTGATGTATTGCAACTTTTTTTCGGCACACTGCAACCACCAATTGCCGGATGAGGGAACAGTAGGAAAACAGGCAGGAGTGTGTAGGAGTGTGTCTCCGGTGTACTCGCCTGCAAGCAACACAGGAACCTGCTCATAAAAACACTGCTAGTGGTCAAAAACACCATGCATGAGCTGGCCTGAAGACTCAAGAGATTCAAGAATATAGACTCCACAGGACAAAATTAGCCTTTCCATTAGTCCCAGACACTGGTCATTTTAGCCATGCTCTCATTCACTACTAGCGCAGCTCCTCGTCTCAAGAATTGTCTTGGTGTGGTCATTTTTGGTGTCCTTTTACCCCCGGAATTCTTTGGTCATGGTGTTGCAACAGCCTCATCTCCGCATGACTCCTGTCTGCCCTTGCTGCCGTGTCCACATCATGACTGGTCATTCCTCCTTATTGCTCACAGGCTCCTGATAAATGATCTCATCTGTGGGGATGTAAACTGTTTTCATGATGTCCATGTTCTCCTGCTGTTTTTTTTTTTTTCTCTCTTTCTCTGATGTAAGACCATTTACTGACAATGGAACTCTTAATGGAAACCGGGTTCAACAGTACGAATTCGCAGCCGCCACAGTCCAGTGCTCAACTCAGACTGAGGTCAAATTTAATTTCTTGTGCTGTGGCGGGAAGTCACTACCTGGTGGTTGTATGAAAATCAGCATGCATTTCTACCTCCATATTAATAATTCAGATGATCAATCAAAATGTATTGCATGATTTAACATTATAGATGCTCTAATGTATCATAAATGAGCCTGTGTGTGCCAGGATCTTGATTATATAAGAGTGGGCTAATAATATGTGGACTAAACCAAAACTTTGTACGTTTAGGATGATAAAAATATCAATATAGGATAGGATGATTTTTGTTGTTTATATATTTATCTCACGCCATGTCTACAGAGAAAGCATTTCCTATTTTAATATATCTAGCTGTCTACTCAGGTCATGTTACAGCTTTCAATTCACACATGCTATACTCCCAGAAACGTATCCCAAGGCATATTTTTACGTTTCATGACCGTTCTCTTCTGTCTCAAGCACTTAGATACAGTAATTGTGTGTTTAGGGCTGGGTGTCAGTACTCGAAATGAAGTACCACTCAACTGAGTTTTTTGCAGGACTGTCCACTTGTTCACAGGTCATACGTAATCTACAAAAATAAAATAGCCCTCTTGATGGGAAAGTGCAAGGAATGTAAGCTTTGGTTTTATTTCCAGTGTCCATCAGTGAGAAGAGAAGCAGCAGTAAAATAAAAATAGAAAAGCATTCATTCCCTTGCACGGCCCAAAATTGCTTCTAGTTTCAGTAAGATAACTACACAAAAAAAGGCCAAAAAATATTTAACTGCTTGAATCACAATGAAAATATGAATGATGTTGAACTACCACCAAGCTGTTACAAAATGTAGTAAGTGAACTGTAGTAAATTGCTAGTTTAATGACAAGTTCACTGCTAGCAGTGAATATTGTTAACGATTACAAATTATAATTTGACCTAAATATATCAAAAGAATTGATAAGAAAAATGTCCATCTAACTTACAGTAGGGGATATCAGATAGGAAAACTCTTTCACATGTATAACCTGAAAGCATGCCACCCAAACATCTATTATGCAACTCTGGAAGAAGTAACTTGGAAATCAAATGGGGTAAATCGAATCAATTTGTATAAAATTTCAGGAAAGTATACTTTTTTTTTTTTTTTCCAGGGATCTGAATATTTTCACAACATAGTTGATGCCGTTACAACACAACTTAAGACCGCTGGCATGTGGAGTGAAATTTCTTGTCCAGCATCAGTGTTCACATGATCAAAATCTTTATGTGGTAGCAACGCTGATGGAAGGTCCAGTTCAGAGGAGGTTGCATGTGTGTATCCTGTTCATTGTCTCATGTTTCCACGTGTTTAGCTCTGAGAAGAAGTCTGAGGTTTTTACTCGTCGGAGTAAACTGTACTCGAGATTCTGCCCGCAGCTAAAACATATGGAGGTGATTTAAGATAACAGACTGACTTGTCTATGCGAGCGGTGATCACTCACTAAGACCACAGCTTTTAAAAATGTGTTTATATGCTGTTTGACTCCACATCCTGCCTGTATAACCATCGTCTAAGTACATGAGTCTGTCTTGAATAGGCAACATGGAGCTTGCTGTCTGTCATCCAACTACAAGTGGTATCACTCAGTTACAGGCTGTGACATTTGTTCAACTCTGTCTCTGTGCTCATATTCAGTTGTTTTCAAATCTAATAGTGAAATGAGCTGCTAGGAGTCGTGTAGACACGAAAATCAGATCTCAACTTTTTTTGGATTCATAGGAAATAGTACACAATTTCCACCAGCAGCTGTGGATTTGCAAGATTATCAGTCAAATTTGTCAACTTGTTACTCTCAGTTTCCATCTTCAGTCTGACATTGCCTCCGCTCTGAACGATTTATGTGGGGAAGGGGGATTCCATTTTCTCTAACCAGTCACCAGAGACAAATGTATTAGCCGCACAGCTTGACAATGCTTGAAAACAGCATCACTGGTACCAGTTGGTTGGGCAATATGATAAAATTTTCCACACAGACACCGTCAGCCCAACTTCAAACTTCAGGAATTTTTTTGAAATATGATCAAATTTGCTAACCTGAGGGAAGACTGCTGTCATCATCATCGGTGGTCTTCACATTATAGATATATATGCTCCTCATTGCTGGGGTCAGGGATGCACACAATGCTGATGTGCTCTTCATGGGGTGACATAAGCAGTAGTCTTCGCACAGCCAGACCCATCTTCACGACGCTCACACAAGCAGTCGAGCACAGTGCATCCCTCTGCTTACAGGTGCATGCCGTGACACGCAACTGTATTTAAACCTATGTTGCACATCTTTAGATGCACTTCAGACTGTTTAGCTTGGTGTTAACTGTGTTTGTGGTAGCTACTAGCTAGTGGAAGGCCATATAGAGTTAGTGTTGCACTAATGTTAATGAGGCACATTCAGGGATGTGTCTGTAATGTCCACACCAGAGGGCAACTGCTTCAATCAACAACTCTGGCATGTGGCACTGAAATGAGGCACTGTAATCAGTGTTGTGATTTGGTCTGGTAGGTACTGGACATATAAGAACCAGGTTTCAGCACCCAACCCTACCTTAAAGTTGAGACTCTCGTTGAATTTCTGTTTTGTCACATGCATGTCAAGTGTTTGGCTGAATTGTTGGTATGAAAATTGAAAAAGTAGAGAGGGAGTGCTGACTATTGTAACACACTACTACAGCTGCATGACCCTTCATTAGTCAGCCTGACTCTTTAGCTGAACAGATGCTGCTGCTGACTGTGTTACGAGAGGTCTCCAATCTTCACTTTGCGTCCTTTAGTTCTTAGGCATGGGTGTTAACCACGCTAGGATGTTAGACTATTGTGGTTGTATGAGGTTTTTTTAAACCTAATTTTCCCTCACCCCAAGAGAGAAACTAATTTTATAGACTGATCTGACATCTCCTCAGTAACTTATTATTGGCTCATTTACAGTTTTTCCAGGTTTATTAAACTGATTTCAAGAGTAAGAGATGATATTTGAGTGCTACATTATTACAGTGATCTAAATAAGGTAGAAGAATGCTACTGAGCAATAAAACCACAGCCGATACTGATTTGAAACACGTTTTCCTAATGTCTCCCTTCTTCATATTGTTCCTCTACCATGGTATTTGACATGCAGACATTACACCACAGTGGCATGTTGTTGCTGATTTGATTATAAAAAATGCTGTTAAGAATATGACTGCATTGAAGATGAAAAAAAAGAGATTGATGACTTGATCTGATTCCCAATTAGGCTTATGCTTTTACTTTGGAAGGTATGCAGCACCATTTGCTGGTTGTTGTTTTGCAGATCCATGTTGAGAATGATCTGAACTGTGCACTTGCATTGTTTTAACTTGCACTTTCAGTGCAGCCTTCATTATAAAGAATATTTCTTGCTTTGCCTTGGCAAATTGCTGCCAGGTATTCTTGCCTAGTGTCTGATATTTTGTATTTCTTGATAATATTGTGATTGGTCTCTGCAGAATGTTTAGCTTGGAACACTTTTAATAGTCCGTCTGCTGTGTGCCTCCAATTAAATCAGATCCCAGACCAGACAGTTAAACTCAAGTGTGAAGCTAGATTTAACCATAGGCTTTTTTAGGAACACAGTGCGTGAGGCCTGCCACAAATACAAACACTGCCAAAGTATTTTTATTTGCCCCCATTTGTTAAAGGTTCCCAGTACAATTTCATGGTCTCCAAATACAACTACATATGAAATGATGGTCTTTGTGTGTTAATCGCAAATAGCTGCTGGACAGGACAGCCCCGCTGTTAACTGTGTGGTGATGCTTATTTGTAATTTATTTGGCTTTCATTTTATTTTGCTTGGCATGACGAAGGCTTTGAGGAGAATGAATTTGTACATTTTATGTGGGAATGGATGAAGCCATGTGGAAGCCGCAGATCTAGATCCAAGAGGCTGTGCTGGGTGTTTTTTTTTTTTTTTTTAGCATTCAAGTAATACAGGTGAAAGTCTCAGAGAAGTTACATTAAACTAACTTTAATCAGCCTTGATCAAAAACGCATTGCCACAGAACTTACTCATCAACTAATATGTTGCATTGTTAGGTACAAAGAAGGCTAGACATTTAGCTATACTGTACAACAACACCACACAATCATCCATCCAGTGTGGAAAAATGGTCCAACTGACTCATATAAGAAATCACAGTCCAACAATTGCAGAATTAGTTTCAGAACACATAAAAATTATATGTTATTTAATTATTACAAACCCGTTTTAAAAAAGTTGGTACATTGAGTAAAACATAAATAGAAACAGAATGCAATAATTTGGAAATCATTTTTGTCTTGTATTCATTGAATACAGTACAAAAACAAGATATTTTATGCTGAAAATGATTGTGTTTTTTTGTAAATATGCTGTCATTCTGAATTTAATGCTTGCAACATGTTTCAAAAATGTTGGGACAGGGGCAACCAAAGACTGGAAAAGTTGTGGAACGCTATGAATGACAGGGGCATCCATCCAAGCAAGGATGGGGTGAGGTTCACCACTTTGTGAAAAATTGTGCGAGCAAATAATCCAACAATTTTGAAAACAATGCTTCTCAACACAAAATTGCAAGAAATTTAGTTATTTCACCATCTACAAACCATAATATTATAAAAATGATTCAAAGAATCCGGTGAAATCTCTGCACGTAAGGGGCAAGGCTGAAAACCAACACTGAATACTTGTGACCCGCAATTCTTCAGATGGCACTGCATTAAAAACCAACATTATTGTGTGAAGGATATTACAAAATGTGCTCAGGAACACTTGAAGACTGTTGTCGGTCAGCGCAGTTCGTCACTCCATCTACAAATGGAGGTTAAGACTCTACGTTAAGTGAAAGCCATATATCGCCAATGCTGCAGACTTTTCTGGGCCTGAGCTCATCTGAGATGGACTGATGGAAAGTAGAAAAGAGTGCTGTGCAGTGCTATTTTTGTCGTTGTGTCCTCTGGGCTATAAAGAGGAAAAGGACCATCCAGATTGTTACTAGTGCTAACTTCAAAATCCAGCATCTGTGATGGTATGGAGGTTTGTTAGTGCCCATGGCATTATGGGTAAATCTCACAGTGAAGGCTCCATCGATGCTGAAAGGTACACAGGTTTTGGAGCAACATATGCTGCCATCCAGATGATGTCTTTTTTCGGAGATGTCCCTGCTTATTTCAGCGAGACAATGCCAAGACACATTCTGCATGTGTTACAACAGCGTAGCTTCCGAGAGTACGAGACTGGCCTGTCTGCAGTCCAGACTTGTCTCCCATTGAAAATGTGTGGTGCATTGTGAAGCACAATTTAGGACAATGAAGACCCTGAGGCTATTGAGCAACTGAAGTCTTACATCAAACAAAAACAAGAAAGAATTTCACTTTCAAAGCTTCAACAGTTAGTGTCCTCAGTTCCCAAACACTGACTGAATGTTGTTTAAAGAGATGGTGATGTAACGCAGTGGTAAACATGCTCCTGTCCCAACTTCTTATGAATGTGTTTCAGGCATTAAATTCATGTTTTTACAAAAAAAAAAAAAAAGTTTTTCAGTTTGAACCTTAAATATCTTGTTTTGTATTGTATTCAGTTGAATATAGATTGAAAAGGATTTTCAGATACTTGCATTCTGTTTTTATTTGTTGTTTACACAGTGTCCCAACTTTTCTGGAATTGGGGTTTGTATGTTCTAATAGTAACTGTGATAAAATACAGAATTTTTAACATTGCACTAATGTCACACAGGGATGTGTGTGTAGCTCCATGTGACAGACAGATTAATGTGAAGTAGCAGAACTTCAGCTTAATCAAATATTTGGCAGCCGCAAAGCCAGTACTTATGTTATCTTTCTTTTAGACAAATGAGACATGCTAACATAACCTGAGCCAAAACACATTCATTTGTATATTTTAAATGAACTGCATCAAGGCAGCAGTCCGCTCATCAACCTTCAACTTGTCCTGCCAGCTTACAGGCAGTTCATTAATTGTCTCACTCACTTGTCCAAATGAACATTGGCTTCCCTTCTCTTTGCTCACAACAGCCTCTCTCCCCTGACTCTGTCAATTTTTCCACTATATTTGTCATTTAGGCAAGGTCATTTTCCAGCTGGGATATGATCTGAGTGATTTTGTTTATATTTTTGCAGTGTCAGTCAAAGTCACAGCACAGTTTATATTGTGGACACCCCACTGGCTCCGGTTGGAGTAATAAAATGCATTACTCTTAAACAAATCTTGTGTCTGTTTCTATGGATTTATGCATCTCTGCAGTCTTAAATTCTGTGTTTTATTCTGAGAGGGGATATTCAGCATGCTCACACAAGCCTCGAGTCGACTTTTCAGTTTGTTTACTCACTGTGTGCACAGCTGCAGCCCATTAATCATCATAGCTACAGGATAATTTTGCTTTTGTATCATTACTGATGTTTGCACTAGTAGTAAAAGCCCGAGCAATTTTCATGTAGTCACATGAAGTTTTTCTTTATTCTGGGTCAGTAGTCATCAGCACAATTTACAGTAAAACCATTAAGTGAAGGACTCAACCTCACCTGACACATCATTTACAGTATCATGTTCTTGTCTTTCTCTCAGAAATTTGGCTTGAATGCATAGAAATTTACAACTTTAAACATGCTGATTTTCTTAAGAGGAACCATTATTATGAATGACAACTGCCTGTTGCAGTCATTCTGTAATGTAGCTGAAAGATAACCATATAACAGAAAAAATTAATACCTGAGTCACATTGAAGGTGTTATACCAAACCAAACTGTGTTACAAAGTCAGAAGTCCAGTACATCAGTAAAGTAATTGTCTCATTTACGATGTATGAAGGAGATTTTCTCTTGGTTTCTTCTTCACTGCATATAAGATTTAAAACAGCATTGTGGAGTTTCCATTCAAACAAACAAAAGTTATATTTATAACTATATAAAAGTTATAAGTCACGGTTTAATGAGTGACCGTGTTAACTGGTGTCTCAGCAAAATAAGTCGCAGCACTAGTGATGGTGTTACACTGTATTTGGTGACCCAACAGATTCTGTGACCTGCAGTGATGGAAAATTTTACTTAAGTAAAAGCATTGATACCACAATGTAAAAATGCTTGATTACAAGTGAAAAATCCTGGATTTAAAGTCCTACATAAAGTACTAAAGTAAAGTAACTTTACTTTCACCTCTTATAAATTTGCAGGTCTAGAGGACACTCTGCAGAGGAAGTAAAATTAAACTTCTAGCTTCTGAGATAATATTTTTAGACAGCTCTGATGGAGCTCAGGATTTATCGGGAGCATGGCCTCTCTACTCCAGTAACTTTCACTATACGAACCTGGACTGTTTATGTGACCTTTTGGATGTGTAGAAGAAAACAGAGACGAGACAAAATCATGACTGAGAATGTCCTCAAATGTATGACGCCTCCATGACACCAGGCAGGTATATCTTGTACCATTTGCCTGCCACTGTAGAAAATGTGTTGCCACTGTGTCTCACAGAGAAAACCTGAAATCGTGACCATTAACATGTGGCAGTTAACCAAAGCATAGCGAGCCCTTTAAGGAATACTAAACATTTTTCCCCTGCACTCTACAGGAGATTTAATCATCCTAACGATTTACAGTCGTAGCAATAAAGTGACTGTGGAATCCCTGACAAACTGTAAATTAGTTCTAATAATGTCATGGTGCTTCAGCTCTTTATTATGTCTGTCTGTTGGTCTCAGTGTCCATATGTTCCTGTTTGCAGTGGGCAGTCATAACTCAGAGTGATTTAGTGACTTGACTCTGACTGGTATGAGCTGGTGAAGAGACAAACTTCATTGTCCACCTGCTGAGCTTTAACCAGCATGGACCAAAATACACTCCTGTTACTGGGGATGAGCCGTGACTTCAGTGGTAACGACGCATTACAACATACTCTGACAAATTACAACATTATCTGTGTTTGGGCATGTGTGTGTGTAGAATTTATTTTTTCAGATGAACCTGAAGTTTTTTCAATATTTGTTTCATTTTTTATTTATCTTTTAAATCCAGATCTTGTCCTCAAATGTCCTTGAAGTCGAAAATGAAATCTGAATTCTCCTTGAGCCTCTGATTGAGCATTTGAGAAGCTGATGCAAGACATTTCTACCCACTTTCTCAACAGTCCCACATAGCAGTGGTAACAGTGTATGTACTCTGAGCAGTTTAAGATGAATATTCAACATTTGGAAGGATCCATCGTGTTGTTAGGTTTTTTTGTTTGTTTTTTTGGATGTGCTTTTTATTTGGATAGGGCAGCTGAGGTTAGGACAGGAAAGTGGAAGAGAGAGTGGGAGGATGACATGCAGCAAAGGCTGGAACCAAACCCATAGCACATCAGGCAGATTCTCTACCAACTGAGCTACCAAGGCGCCTTGTGTTGTTAAGTTTTGAACATTATACCACTTGGGACGAGTCTGAGTCACCAGATGTAGACTGTGGCCCTGACATTCAGGCGGCATTTTCCTTCCCTTCTGCTATCTGCATATTACTATTTTTGAAATCCCTGCAGCCTTAATGCTGAAAATGGCAATTTACCCTAACCCTGACCTGGTTGCTAATGGTGCAAACGTAAACAGGGACAAGAAGAACCAAAAATCCCACAAGGACAGCTCTACATCTCTTGTGAATTCCAAAGCAAGAATATTTGTCATATCATCAAGAATATTGCTGTCACAGAAATAGAATAGAAAACTATCATATTATTATTTTAGGGCCACACTGTATGTGCAGCCAGGTCGTTCTTCAGTGCTGACACAGCACTGTGGAGATAGGTCTGGCAATGCGAGAATAATTTAGGACAGTCGAAGCTAGTTAGTCTAAGTGGTCTAGCGGGTCATCTGCCGATTGCTGAGTCAGCTGTTCGATCCCCACCTACCCTGGGCCACATGTTGAAATGTCCTTGGGCAAGACACTGCACCTCAGTATGTTGCTCAGCCACTGGGGATGCACAAGCCAGTGCATTGCCAAATTGCCCATTTATCCAGAATAAATTGGTAGGTTGCATCAGGAAGAGCACCCAGCGTAAAAAAGCCAATGCCAAGTCAAATATGTGGATCCATACCAGGCTGGGTGGTGCCGGGTCTGCCAGTGAGCAGATGATCTGCTGTGAAAACCCCTAAAGACAAAGCAGCTAAAAGACAAAGAAGAAGTAGAGCTTCAGCACACTGAGTGCTGTGATCATCTCACATAATACAAAAGAGGGCGTCTAGCTAGGGTCAGTGTCAGCTCTTACATTGGTTAACTTGTGGTTGACAGCAAATGACTAGACAGTCAGAACTCAGAGCAACAGGTAGTCCTGTGGCCTCAGCAGTCTGTACATTAGCCTGTGATTCCGATCATGACACACATAAATATATTATGATTATATTATGGATTTTAAATGGTGCAATTGTGTTGAGAAATGTTGTTCTTAAAGGACAGTTCACCTCAAAATCGAAAATCTGTATTTTTCCTCTTACCTATTTATCCATCTAGATTGTTTTGGAGTCAGTTGTTGAGTTTTGGAGATATTGGCCATAGAGATGTCTGCCTTCTCTCCAAAATAATGGAACTAGAAGGTATTCATTGGTCCTCAAAGCACCAAAAATACTTGTCAAAAACTCAACAGCAGTGTCTCTTTACAGAAATCATGACGCGGTTACTCAAGATAATCCACAGACATTGTTGTGAACAGTTTAATGTAGGACCTACTTCTTTCTACTCAGAGTAATATTTGCAAGTCATTACATTCTGTTTTTATTGCATTATGTTTTACAAGTGTCCCAGCTTTTTTGGACTCAGGTTGTATTTTTTGTGCCAAACAGCACCGATTGAATTGCAGTATTGGCATTGTCTGAGCCAAAAAAAAATCAACCACCCCAACACTAATTTAGGGGGTAGTAAAATACTGCAGAAAAATAAATATAATTGAATTTCTGTTTATTTTAATTCCTTATCAAAATAGTTGCCTAGTGTTTTTCTGTCGATTGATGAAGCGATTATTCAAATAATTGTTTCAGCTCTCATTTTATGTGTCATGTACAAAATTTTATTCACTTCCTGAAATTCGGCCTGTCAGTGGGACCTTTGGAAAGTTTAGATCTTACGCACCAACCAGTAGGTTGCCCAGTTACATAAATTAAGTTTGAATGTCGCCCATGCCTGTTTTTCCTCTGCAGTTGTACAACTTGAGGGATCGAAAATACCATCAGTATTAAGGATTTGGCTTCTCTTGCGCTGTTATGAAATACTAAGGGATAGAGGCATGTAAAATAGTGGCAACCAGAAATTGTGGCTGGCACAAGTTGTCCATCCACAGCTCCTCTGAATGCAGCTCAGCAGTGTGGTTAACTGGCTAATGAAATAACTTCATTAGGGGCCACATGAAGTGAGCAAAAGAAGCAGAACATTAGGCCCAGAGGGAGGTCCCTGGTTCTTTTTAACAGAGCCTTGAGGTTTTGAACCATGTTGCATAACAGCATCTGCATGGTGTTAAACATTTTCTAGGTGTCTGCAAGTCCTGGAAAACTCTTACTGTATCTAAAATTATCTTATTTAAATGGTTTTGAACAACACAATTTTGTATATGCTTGGTTACTTTGTCTTCTTTTAGGCTGCTACCAACTTGTAAGTATCTCCTACAGCTTTACGGGCCTGACCTGTGCAATGCTTGAATACTTGAGCTACATTGAGATGTTGTTTTTAGCTTTTACTTTGTGCTTTAAATAACCCCCTCATCCAGTCTGGATGGCGACTGGCTGTGTTTCCACCCCTCAGATGGTAAATCTTGGTGTGAAAAAGGTCAGGTCAGAACGGAAGGGTCAACGTCTCCTGGCTACGCACAGCCTATTGAATTCACTCATCACAAGACCTTAAAGCCAGCAGTTAAGTGGAAGACTTGAGGGAAGTGGCCTCAGTTTGAGATCAATTCCAGCGTGAGACGGTGCCAGGCTGGACTCCTCTGCTGCACTTTGAGATTCAAATCCGTGTGGGAATGCAATGAGGCATGGGTTACATTTAAAGGGATTGGCTGGTCTGAGGCCAGGATCATTCAGTACTGGCCAGATCAGGCATGATGAAAAGGTCACCACACATTGAACTTGCTGACTTAAAGTCAGGAGGTTACCCAACTGCTGCCAAGGTCATTGCACCTTGACATGATCACAACACAAAGTGACATTTGCTCGTCCACGTGAATTGGTGAGGTTGCTGTGGGGATAATTGGTGAACATGCTAGCTAGCAAGCTAACTGTTAACATGCTCACTGGCCCAGCTGGGCTAGTGAAAATCAGTCTAGAGCTCTGTTTGCTTCCCCTGGCATTTTGTTCACCACTTCACACAATTTCTTTCAACAAAAAGTTATTATTTCAAGAGGGAAAATAAAGCTCTCTGAGCTAACAAACTTGCTAAAGATCAGTTATCAAACACTAACTGTTAGCCTGCTGACAGGACAGTAACTTCACAGTTTATTTAAAAGATTGGCTGCAAGCAAAACCATATAAATATTATTTTTTTTTTTAGATCTGGGTCTCATAAGGATTGAATCCAGGTATCGTTTGACTGGAGAAGTTTTGATACTTCTTGGTACTGCACTATTTCAGTTGATACCTTAAAGGTATTGCGTACAGATACCCAGCCCTAGCAACACAGCTAATTAACTATGATAGCTTCTTCCATTTTGGACTCTCAGGGTCTGTCCTCTTAAAGGTCCAGTGTGTGAGATTTATGTGGATTTATTGGCAGAATAATGCAGAAATTGAATAAAATATTCATAAGTATGTTTTGATTGTTGTGTAATCATCTGAAAATAAGAAAAGTTGTCTTTTTGTAGCTCTTTACATCTACAGAGGGAGGGGGTTCTCTTCTACAGAGGCCGCCATGTTGCATGGCTATGTGTCTGCAGTAGCCCAGAACAGACAAACGGTTTTTTGTTTTAGGGCAACCATAGTTTCTCATACTTACTTTAAAGGGGTGAGTGAGACGACGCATTTGCAGTCTGTAATCTCACTGCTAAATGCCACTAACTCCTACGCACTGGTCCTTTACAGGTCACCACTGATCTTAACAATTCCACTGAAATGAATTGAGTTTGCCATTTCAAATGCTGGTGTGACCGGGCCTCAGGAGCGGATTGTTGTAATCCATTCAAATGACAATCCAAATACAATACAGATATAAAACCTGAATAACAGAGTGACTTTTGTAGCAGGGCCTGGTTGTAGATTCCACTCACCAACTGTGCTAATTTGAAACCACTGTTGTGTGTTTCTTGTGTATTTCAGATGGCTGGATGTTAGCGTAGCCAACCTGACATGCACCAGGTACTGGGTGGTGTACCTGCAGGTCATCCAGGAGGCTGTGTGGCCAGGAGGAGCTCTGCCCACAGCCCCTCGACTTGAACGCAGCCAGCAGCAGAAAGACAGCACCAGACAACAAGCCTTAGACTGTCTGATGAGCCTCCTACCAGGTACATGTACCCACAGTCCAACGGCAACAATGTTGACCAACCAATACCTTGCATGGACAGTGTTATTGGAATTTGGACATTTTAGGACAACACTGTATTTTAAAGGGATTTTTACTCTTCAACTCTTTTTACTGTTGAATTATTATGTTGGAATATGTGGAAACTTTATCATCATTAAATAGTTTGTCTAACAGAGACCACCAATGAGCCTAATTTTGAAACTGTAAAATGTTGCACTTAGTACGTCTCTTGGCCAGAATTCTTCAATAATAAAAAGTTTCAAATTATGCTTTAATTCTGACAGTTGATCAAGGTAAATGAGTGCCTCAACTTGCAATTAAGAGAGAGGGAAACAAAATAAATGGCAGTTCACAATGTTTCATCCTCCCTTTGTGTCTCCAGATCTGGTCTCAGACATGTTGGGTTCAGACAAGTACAAACTCAGCTGGCAGACTGCACTGGACTCTCTTCAGGACCCCTACATTAACAGGTGAATCTCCACTATACACTCATTCATCACTTTATTACAGTAAGTTGCACTTCAGGGGTATAGGTAGCATATGCAATTTGCTGAGGACATCTGGGTACATGGAGAAGGATTTTTAAAAAAGCACCACTTTGCAGCCCTTCTCAGATTCTTAATGCAGTTTAAACATGCTGACATGATACACACAGGGATAGTGGTCTGTCTAGTTTCCATCACAGATAAACATCCATTAATCTGCTTGGAAATCATAGAAAATAGATCTTCAGATCTGCGCAATCAGGTCCAGTATGTCCTGAGGGCGCCGCCCTTATCAAAGACACTCGTCCTCAACATCATCCACTAATGACTGCTGCTTTAAAGTACGTCCAACTTACGCTGCCAGGGGGAAAAGCTTCGGCCTGCGTCTTTCTTTGGCAGCTGATTGTAAAATTGTTTAATAGTCCATGTAAAACTGAAACAAACTCACACAGAAAGTGAGGAATATCTGATGAAAGTAAAACATGTTTTTGAAGTCACTGTAAGAACTGTAATGGCGTTTTTAAGTGCTTATATTGGTACTCAGTATTGGCAAGTACTTGCACTCAGTCTGAACATAATCTGAGTGTAATCAGTGCATCCCTAACTGATGTTAAAACACTACCTGATGGTCCTCATGAATCTGCCAGCATGCTTCACATACTCAGATGCATGCAGATGGTTTGCTGTTTTGTCATTCTGCCTTTTGTTAACAAGCAGGTGTATCTGATCAAGCAGCCAGGGAGTGTACGTGCTCGCTCGCACACAGACACGGAGAGAAGCTCACCTGGAATCATACAGTGTGGACTAACGTCTTCACTAAACAACAAACAGTTGATTAAACAACAGCGGGATAAGTCTAACAATGTTTACAGATGTAGAAACAAACTATGGTTGGAATCAGTCAGCTCCATTTCATGTGGTGTTGATATGCAGAGTCCCAGAAAGAAATGAAGATGCGCTGAATAAAGAAAGCTCTCCCCTTTTTTCTTTTTGTTAAAGACTTCATAGAAATATTGGATTTGATTGCGGCTCTTCATGCTTGGTTACTGAATTTGTCCAGAGAGACTGAAGTCTTGCTGGTTTTCCTACTTGTTCCATTTCATAATGGTGGAGCCCACTGTACTCTGGGAAATGTCAGCGAGTGAATAATTCTGTCTCAATTCTGCCTCCTGAACCTTATGACTTTGTGTTTGTTCTGACACTGACTGCGAATTCCGACACCTTGAATAGACGAGTATGTGTCCTACTCAATCATGACCAACTTGTCACACGTGGACTGTACATGGGGTTATTTTTAGGGACATCTCAAGGATGATGAGGCAAAGTATTATGCATCCAAGCTTTATTTAGGCCCATTTTTCACTCGTTTGTTACAGTCTGAATCAGAGTTTGGACTGCTCTGCTTCCTCATTTGTCTATTGTTTTTAGAGCCCTACTGATATAATGGTATTGATACTGGCCTATCACAGCTCTTTCCTTTGATTAACTTAAATTAAATGGAGTGTCTATTTGCATTTGTATCTACATCCTGGGTGCAAATAGTATTGTTGGCTACAGACACCTGGGTGCTTGTCTCTGCCATGCAAGGCTATGTACACCCAGGTGTAAGTTGGGGGTTGGAATCTCTAGGTACTTCTCAATTAGATTCGATTACAATTCAGAGGGCTGTGATACAATGATAAAAAGATGAATCAATGCATCTTGATGCATCAAAATTTTATGCTTTTAAGCTACAGGGTGCCAGTCAGACTGTATCCATCTGCAGCTGCTCATGCTCAGCCATCCTCACCAAAACTCACGAGATAGCTTAGTTTAGAAGTAAACATGATGCCCTTGTTGCATTTAGGCATGGGAATCTTTTTGTCAATTTGATTCACAGTCTGTTGTTGATTGAATGAATAAAAAATGGGGCAGAATTTTCAGTCTCTTGCTCTGGTTTCCCTTATATACAATATGAAACACAACTGGCACTTAAATGGTCTGCAGCCTTTTTACTTTAAAAAGTTAACTGCATCCTGCTCCCTGCCTGCCTCTCCGCTCTATTAATGTCTTGTACTCTCTGGGTGATGTAGTACAAAGTAGTCACAATATACTTTTAATACTTTGTTATTTAGACATTAGATTAAAAACAATGCAACTGCTGCCTTTTGGAAAGATGAAGTACTTCCTCCTTTACAAGATAACAATACTGTGTGTATGCTGTAGACTTCACGACCCTGCAGCTGAGTTCTGTCATTTTTGCTCTGTCAACATCCCATTGTTAATCAACATTTAATAAAAATCCATTTTTGACATTTATGAATCAATCTAATGTTGCTAAATAGCATTTTGCCTTGGCTAAACACCGGTACATATATTAACAAGCTACCAGCTTTTTGTCAGTTAATTCAGGTAGCTAAAGAATGTCTAGGGACTTACTGGGTGTAAATATTTTGTAACAACTAATCTTTAAGTTTAAATTTCTGTAAAACTTGTGCAGCTGGCTCCAAACACTGAATGTATGAACTCCAGATGTAGAGGACAATGTGATTCAGTACATCACTTCAAGGCAAAGCTACATAGAACAGAACCAAATGTACGTGCCAGAATTTCATGGACAGCTACTGTATAACTTGAAATAACTTAAACTTAATACTTAACTTATGTAACTGCATGACTGATAGAATTACATTACCACTAAGATAAATAAGATGGTCTTAATTAGTTTTGTCATAAGTTACAGCGGCCCAAGTCTAACCAATTGGACACACATTTGCTATGTCCTCATTCAGTCTCACTCTCATTAAGTCACTTAAAGGATGCTGACTGCTGGGACCTGTCTTCCCTTAGACACCTGGTCTACTGCATATTTGATCTTCTGCTGGAGTTCCTGGTTCCTGAAATACCTGAGGCAGACTTCCAGAGGAGCCTGTTGCAGACCCTGTCCAAGAACCCAGAGAAGACGCTGGCATGAGAAGAAACCCCCACAGGAACACCTCAGAATCCAGCTGTAAATTTCCATCATCCTAACTTATCATTCACCGCCGATGATTTGCTGAAAAGCAGCGTGACAGCGAGGCTGCTCCTGTTCTACTAACGTTCCATGATGAGAGTGTAAGTGAATGTTTCTGGTCAGACCATCCCTGCTCTTAACCCCTCAGGCCTGTCTTTAGTTATGTGTTCTTGTGTTGACACATAAGGCTGTTGAACACGGTGTTCTGTATGTGCACACACTCAAACACAAGCTACATTTGAAGCAGGTTTGATTACATGAGAGCACCTGGTTTGGGTTTGGTCTCCGAACGTGTCTGACCTGTTGCTCATATCTAAACATGTGTCAAAGCCTCCTCCGATCTCCACGTCCTGCTTCTTCCTGCTCGGTAAACCCTCCGACTTTGACTAAACTCAATTCAGATGCTTTTCACACTCTTGCCCTCGTCCCCACGTGCAGTTTCTGGGTACAACAACCCACACCTGTTGCTCTAATCTGAAGAGGCAGGATTTGCTTTTTCCCCCTCAACTTAAATCTCAAAATGCTCTGCTGGGATTTAGCATCAGTGTTTTACTCTCTGTTGACCCATTCCTCAACATCCCACTGGCTCTGTATAGAGCCACATGTGATGCTGACATAATGTGAGCTGTACTTCCTAAATCTGAGCCTTCCTGAGGGATCACATGTCTCTGGTAGTGATTTTTATTTTAAGCCGCATGTGTCCAGGTGTAGGAAAAGTACATACTGTAGCGTTGCGTGGTGAAGAGTTGGCCACAAGATATTTTACTGGCTTCACAGATGCGTCACAGTGTTCTTTTAACAAGTCCCTCGGAGAATTATCTGTGTAGTTAATGTCAAATTCACCTCAGTACTGGGCTCCACAAAAACAGGTATATGAAGGACATCGGAATGGTGTTGGCCCAGCTCCATTCAATAACTTAAGAGGTTTTTTTGGAGGTTACTGTAAACCAGAGCTGCTGGAGCTTCCGCATACTTAAAAACAGTTATCTCTGTTAGCTATTTAACCAGCAGGTTTACAGAGTTGGTGAAGTAAATAGAAGCACAATTCCTCACTTAATTCAAATGGTATCTGTCCATGCTGATAGATTTAGTTTATTTTGTCTAGAGCCGGGGCCACTCATCAACGTAATCGACATCATCGATTACAGAAATATGTTGATTTGTAGAACATGTGTCGACGCGTCGCTATGAACTGCTGCGCCCGGTCAAAGCAAGGATCCACCCAGAGAACAAGCTGCCGAGACGAAGCCTCGCTGCCATCTTCTAAAGTGTGGGAGTATTTTAGACAGAGATGCAACAGTCTGGCTTTCTTTAAGCTCCACAAACTGGAAATGACTTATCACAGCACTGATGAGCGCTGAAAGTGAAGCACCGAGTGATGTCCTCCTGCAGCAGCAGCAGTGAGACAGCAGCATCACCATGTTCACTTTCTGTCAGAACCCAGTCACGATATGTCAGGATTATCAACACGTGGAAAGAATTTATGTTAGTAGGCATCACTTAAGACATCACTTATGTTTCTTTATCACCTCCATGCTAAAAGTGATGTCTGCACTGCTGCCGTGGACATTACACCGTGCTCCATTTCGTTATACTGGCCGTTTTATGCTTTCTGTTTAATGTAACGGTCATGAAGGAGTCAGAAATGGCTAAAACTATCATGGCAGTCTGTAATTTGTTTCAGTTATTGTTCTTGCCCCACACTAATGTAAAAATACATTTACCAGTAATCACCTTACCTGAGTATCACTGCAGTGATGAAATAAGTCCATGTCATGACCATGTCATAAAGTTTGAAGTCAAGTACTGAAGTCAGTAAAAATACTAATTGTCCAGTTCAGGAAACAGGTTGATGCAGTGATTTATTTAATATGTGTCACAGCTTCTTTTGAATTTGAAGTCCAGTATTTTTCTGATCATGCATCTGACAAATGGACTCAGTTAAATAAGATGGAAATTAACTTTAAAATATGCCTCCATACGTTATTATTCCTCTGTGCTTTATATTTATGTTTTTCAGGATTATGATTGAATAAAATATTGAAATATTGATGAGACAAATTTTTGATATTTATTTTAGGAAAATTAATTGTTATATTAATCAAATAATAATTTAAAAAATGTTAGATAAATCGATAAATTAATCCATAGATTAATGGGTTCATTGAAAAAATAATCGTTTGATTACTTGTTTAAAGAATAATCAGCCCTAATTTTGTCCAAGTACTGAGTTATCAGTCTTTGAAATTTCTTCCACTACTTTTGCTGAAGAAATCGTCCCTATGAAAACTGCTGTGAATCTTAAGCTGCCTTCAAATGTTTTGTTTTCCGTGTTCACGGGAAGAGTCCATATGAAGACCCCCCTCTTGTGGTATTCATGGAAAGTTTCTGAAAGCTCTGTCATTTCTGAAAACGCCAGTGAACGTCACAGAATCAAAGGCTATTAAAGAATGCGCCTAAAACCTGAATATTAATAATCAGCATATCCCATGTGTCCTAATCAGAATATGTTATATACGTTATGAAACATGCTGTTTGCATGAACTATATCAAATTTGGGATATTGTCATATTTTGAATAATAGTAGAAAATTAGTGTGTATTTGTGTGTATTTAATGCAAACTTTAAACTAACTTTAACTTAACAAACTATATTGGGTATTGTCAAACTAATGTTTAGTTCAGTTTCAGTGTGTAAAGATAATGCTTTTCTTTTACCTGACATTAAAAAGCTGCTCAAATTAATGAATTAGTCTTAAAACTCATCACGTCTGTGGCATCACGTTGAGCTAGTGTATATATTCAGTCCTTTATCCCAGGCCTCCATCTTTCACTCATTCTGTTGTCACCATAGGAACCATCAGCATAGAGTTTTAGCGGTGTCACCACACAGTCTACGTTCACTTTAAACAAATTATTGAAGGTTTTTGCACTTTGTAAATCTGCCTTAGCATCCTCTTGCCCTCTTAGAGGTTACACAACAATCACCGCTGTATTCCCAGTTGTATAAAGACAATAAACAGAAAACTGTTGTAATTTACTGAAAATATCCTAAGTATGTATCCATGTTACAGCACAGATCATTATTCATATCTCCATCGCAGACATGTGTAACCCTAATGTCTTAACACTCACTGTCTTAAAATACTGTTTAGTTCATCTTCAGTTGCAGCTGGCCAGAATAATGATGTAATCAAGAGTAAATCAGAGTTTCTTGACCTTTTCTTCCAACTTTTAAACTTTCCAAAATGTCATGACTTCACTTTAGAGATATGTGAATTGTAATACTGCATATTTTTGCATTTTCTTTGTAGAAGTATGAAAACAGCTACAAGTGGGTTTTTATTAAAGCTAAGGGCATGTTCACACGTAAAGGTCTGGTTCCTGAATTGAACCAATGCGAGAACGATCCATTGTTAAATTTTTCAGCTGGTTTCGGTTCGTACACACACCAGATGGTTTGGTCCACAGAACCATGTGGGAAGTCGTCCTTAGAAACTGCCGGGAAAAGGGCAGGCACTTTCAAAAAATGATTGGATGAACCATCTATCACATCTAACACAGGCTAACTTCAACCAATCAGATCAAACTCTTGCTGAAGCCGGTCGGGCAAAAGAGCAAAAATATCTTTTCCCTGGAGAAAATCCTTCAGTGCCGTGCTCTCCAGTTGTGATGTAACTGATGCTATCACAGTATCTACGCTAACCTCACCCACGCCCATAGCTGCCAGTAGTCCCTCCTGTAGATACAAACGAATAAGCTGAGGCCTGGCAAGATGGATTCTCATGTGATCTCATGAATCAGAAAGTATACCTGAAAGTACAGATAGCACAAGAGAGAAACTAAACTTCAAACGACAGAGAAGCTATAAAAGTACTGAGAGCTAAACACACAGACACACAGAGTAGTTGTCAACTCAAGGAATGCCGCTGCTCCGCTTTGTTGATTGATGAGTCTTGGTTTGTCTCCTGTAATTCAACGTTTTTGTAGCAAAGGCACTGCTAGTTCCGCAGTCACCAAAACAGAAGAGAAAAGTTTTATTACTCAATAAAATAACACATACAATCGTATGCTTCTGGAACCACACCTTCAAGGCGGACCATAATGCAGTTTGTTGTTTGGAGTCCAGCGTTTATACCAACCCAAATGAACCGTACCAAGCGGGTAAATGCTCCAGGGTTTAGTTCAGCCGGACTAAGGACAAGGCTGGTGTGAACATGCTCTCAGATATGCAGTATTGTCTCATTCAGAATACATAATATACAAAATCAAATGTTTTTTTCTTTTCTTTTTTTTTTTTTTTTTTTTTTTGTTGTTGTTGTTAGCAGTTTCATGCAGGAACTTTTTTTTTCCTAGTAGAAAGAAAGTTCTGGTAGATTTTACTGCAGGAAGAAAGTAGTTCCTACATTAAACTTTTTTTTTCCTTTTTTTCTTGCCTACAACAAGATAACAAACAGACTGGTAAAACATAGCACATGTAAAATCAGATAGGCCTTGTTTGTCTGAATCTGCATATTCAATGAAGTTGTGTTGTTCTAATGCCAAGTTACATTCCATAATGTAAGTTAAAAAAAAAGTAAAATGTTATTGTTAATGTTATTATCATTCCAGTGTTTTGCACTCTTACTCTGGTTTTGTGGTCTCATACTTTTTTTTTCCTTTCCATTATATTAGCTTGTGATTCAACCTATTTATTAACCTATTTATTTACTTGATTTATGACTCTTAATTCCGTCCATTAAAGAGCGAGGTGCCAGTGCTGACAGAGAGGAGCGTCCTCTCTTATGAAGTGCTTTGAAGCAGATTTTGCCTTTACGAGGTGACTTGATGAAGTTTGGTGTGCCTGTCCTGCAGCAGTGCAGCTGACCTGCCTTAGTAGAACATAAGCACCCAGTCCCAGCTCTGTGTAGTCAAACTGTGAACACCACGTTCTTTCTATTGTGGCATATTGTGCTGAATGTTGAGGCTGTTACAGTTACTTGTTGTGAAGAGATTGTGAGATACATGTTAATTCTATTATCTACTGCTGCATATTGCTGCCACCGTGTTAAAGGGACAGTTCACCCCAAAACCAATAATACATACTTTTCCCCTGTCCTGTAGTTAGAACTTCAATCATGCCTGAAAAGTTGAGCTGGATGAGACTCGATCCTGACAAAATTTTGTCTGTAACTGACCTAAACCCGACCCTCGGTAGCATATTTCAGCCCGAACCTGATTACAGCCCGACATTTTTCTGAACAAGCTTCCCTCTATGTACCAAACAGTATTTTTTTTTTTTTTTTTTTTTTTTTTCAGTGATAGGAAGAATCTATGCAGGGGATTGGAATTGGCAACAACTAAATTGGGGAGAAAAATGAAAAAAATAAAATAATAATAACTAAAAAAATATATTGCATCCCGAACCTGATGTGAGCCAGTGAAAAATAAGATACGACATGACCTGAACCCATCCGTTCAGGCACAGATTTCAAGCTCTACCTGTAGTGCTATTTATCCATTTAGATTTTTTGGTGTGAGTTGCAGAGTTTTGGAGAAATTGGCTGAAGAGATGTCCGCCTTCTCTCCAATATAATGGGACCAAATGACATTCTGTATTAGAAAAGAAAGTAGTTCCAGTGGATTTTACTGCAGAAAGAAAGTAATTCCTACATGAATCTACTCACTAGGTGTGTGGATTGTATTAAGTAACTGGATCATGATTTCTGAAAAGAGCGCCATGTAGTCCCATCATATTGGAGAGAAGGCAGACATCTCTACAGCCGATATCTCTAAAACTCTGCAACTCACACCAAAACTATCTAGATGGTTAAATAGCCCCACAGGCCAGAGGAAATTATGAAAATTTGATTTTGGAGGGGAACTGTCTCCTTAAACAAATACTTACTCTGTATGTAATTATAACAAGAACATTTTCTTTCCATGTTGTAATAATATATTTTGCTTGTCATTACTTTATTACTTTGTTATGGAAGCTCATTTTTGCTAATGTAATGAAAAAAAGATCCTGTGTAATAATGAAAAGGTAATGTTCTAGCTAGAGCTGCAATAACTATTAAATTATTCATTAACTATTTTGATTATCGATTATCGAAGCAAGTCTTTTACAGTTAAAATTCTCTGGTTTCATCTTTGTAAATATGAATATTTTCTGATTTCTTTACTCCTCTCTGACAGTAAACTGAATATCTTTGACTTATGGACAAAACAAGACGTCATCTTGGACTTTGGGAAACACTGATCAACTATTTTCACAATTTTTAGACAATTTATGTACAAACTTTCTCAAATACTTGAGAAAATGATTGACAGATTAATCGATAATGAAAATAATCGTTACAGGAAAGACTTGAAAAATAGGTCCAAACATGTTTTCTAATGGCTATTTTTCAAGTCACAAGATTGTGACAGGATTAATTAATCGATTTATCGCGAAAATAATCAGAAATGGAAATAATTGTTAGTTGCAGCCCTAGTTGTAGCATGAAAGGTTTCTTGTAAATAAATTCTGTATGTGGTAATAACCAGAAAACCCCCAAATCTTGTTATATCATTAAAAGGAATTCATTCAGAAGTTTTTGTATTTGTGGCAGCAATATGTTGCTGTAATTATCTGCTTTAATCAGTGGTAGATGTTAGATGTTACATTATTCATAGTAAAAAAAAAAGCACTGTGCTGTTTGTCTTATGCCAAATGTTATTAGAACAGTTTCATAGATGATGACAACACTGACACTAAATCTTGTTGTGTTTTAGACAAGTATATGACATTATACAGCTCTCATTGTTAACTATAATCCTGTTCTCTACCATCTTTGCACTCTTTTTTTCACCTTTTTGTCCTCTGTTCTATCAGATCATGTGTGTCTGGTGTTTCCCTGCACTGTCACTTGCAAACACATGGCTCTGTGTTGTGCATGTTAAACGTACCGCTGTGAATCTGTCTCCTGTTTGCTTGCACAAATGGTCCTGAGCATATTTGCAAAAACAATAAAGTTACCAAACATGAGTTATTAAATCTTCAACTGTTGTTCACACTCATTATTTTCCTGGCCTGAGGTGGATGATACATTTTACAAGAGGCTGGTGAGCTGCTCGCTTATCTTTTATGAGATTTTACTTTAAATTTATCCCAGGCTTGTTGTAACTGTCTGGAGGTTCACCAGAAATGTACTTGGCCTCCTCAGGGTCATATATGTGTTCCATGTTATGAGTTTTTTACCCCTTTGTATAGATGTTTTACATTTGCTGTTCTCTATCAGCTCCCCACTAATTTGCTATAGCCTGCAGACTCGTGGTTCACGTCCAACAACAACAAAAAGTGTGTGGATAGTAATACTCTGTAATAAAGATCAGAACCATTTCTTGGAACGGTTTCTGTTAAGCTCCACTTCTCTGACAACAAAGGGAGAGTCGGGGGGTGTTGGACGGCGGCTTTGCGCTGCTGAGAAATCCTCTTAAATTGGATTCACAGATAAAACTGTAAGCAACACTTTGGGTTAGACAAGCACTGAGGGACACGGATGAATAAATGGGATTAAACATTTACATAGATCACCTTTTGATAGTGTTTTTGTTTTTTAAAAAATGTACATTGAATAAATTAGATTTGTCTCAGTTAAATACGATAGTTCACAGCTCTGACCTCTATAAAGTCACATTCAGGTCTCATTCACTGGGACGTCAGTCCTCGGCTAAACTTCCTACAGTCCAAGATCCCACTTCTCTTTTTTTCTAGACGTAATCCAATAATGTTTGACTTTAAAGAGTTTGTTTAATATGCAGTAGAGGGTTGTTCCCATATACCAGTATGAGAAATTCCTCTGATATTGCCTAAAATGTAAGGGGTATTGGGGATTGGGTACCCAAGTCTATGCACTAACAGCGACGCAGATATACAGCACAAAATTGCAAATAATTTGGACTCGAAGTTCAGTGTGCCTGACTATTCACATCAAGCACAACAAGATTTTGCGAATAAATTAAAGTTCGTGTAAAGCATGAAAAAAAAAAGTGTGTTCTGAGTTTGGCACACCACAGAAACATGTCATTAATCACCCAGCTCAACTTGAATGGTTAAAAAAATAAAATGGTATATAAAATTAGGTCTCAAAATCGAAAAATTAGTTTTCTCTGCTCTGAAACACTGGGGGTGTGTCCTCTCCAATGTCTCAATGTCAAACATCACTATGACCTGAAAACCACCTGAAACATGGATGCTCCATTTACCAGCTTTATTGGACATGTCCAGACATGTTTGAGCCACCAGAGCCAGAGGACGGTGACAGGATGGTATTTTTTTTCTTCTGTGTCGAGTTGTTGGAACTGAAGTGAACTGAAGTGAACTGCTGGGCTGAGTTAGACTGAGAGAGTCACTGAAGTACATTTGTTACCAAGTCGTAATCAATGACGGTTCATAGGGCTTACATAGTGTTGAGGGACCATGGGTCCAGCGTCGAGTCATATTTCAGGTCTGCCCAAAAAATCCTGAACACAGAAATCGTCAACAGTTTAACGGTCTAACTCCAGAATTTTGTACTGACAGTTCTGTCTTTTCAAATGTTTTCAGCAACTATTTTCTAACGTGTTTAAAAGAAAAACTGAATTCCCTTTACAGACTTCAATCATCTTCCGTGGCAAATAAAAAGAAATGAAACATTTAATGTTAAAACTGTTGAAGGTTGAATTTCTGTTAATTGACTAATCACGTTTAAACAGTGTGGCCCCAAGCAACCAGTTTCCAAACTCATCAAGACCTGACACGATCTAAGACTTTATTATGCATGTGATCTGTTACAGTGATTATATGTGAGCTAGTATTAGCGAGTGCGCATAGTTTAGAGAACAAAGTGCCAAAAAGAGCAACAGTGCCAGTAAAAGCCTCTGTGTGTGTGTGTGTAAGGGGGGGGGGGCTTCAATTCCTGGAAAGCTATTCAGAGAGCTGTGTCTTACTGATCAGGGGTCTGTGACTGGGCTGGGATATCTGTTCAGACAGATGCAAGTAGTTTGAAACACTTGGTGGCCTTTATTATCTTCAGATTTAGCTCATTTATCATAAGTATTCCGTGTTCTCCCAGTGTTTTTATCGTTACTTTGGTGGTTTGGCAGACCACCATTCAGTAGCAGGCGACCTCTGGGATTCATAACTGCTTTTAAATGAAGAACTACTTTAATTGCCCCAAAAACAATATTGGACAATTAAATGAATAAATGTTTTGTCCAATGAAAATAAAATGTCATTATGAGAGTCAGACTGTTTTAATGCGATTGTGGTTCAGGAGGCGCCTCATGTCATCATGGATGACACAGACTGAGTGACATCAGGACGGTCTCTGAAGACAGAGCGCGAGGAAGAGGACAGATTTGCATCATTTCTGGATCACTGGACGAGCTTCTCTTGACTTTGCATGGCGCTCGCTGACAGTGGCTCAGAGCTCTTTGTGTTTCAGGACAGTGTTTGGCTGGAAGCCAGGGCTACCGCCATCACACACACACACACACACACATGACCAGACCATCTCACTGTGTCGCTGTAGCAACTGCACCCAGAGGGGAGGAGGAGGAGGAGGAGGAGGAGGAGGGCTGGGGGTGAGCCTTTACCTACCGCTGCTGCTGACATAGACAAGAGAAAGTCATGCGTTGCTGTGGTGACATCTCGTCCCAGTTTCACGTCTCTATTACAAAAACCTCCCTGTGTGAAGAAATTTGCTGAAATTAAACTCGCACACGAATGAAATGAGATGCAACAGTTCAAATTCAAAAATTTAAAACTTTATCTTGACCTTTTAAAGAGGAGCTGATAGCACAAACTCACCTCGAGGTCTAACAAGTAGTTTTAGTAGTTGGAGATAATTATTTTGTAATTTAATTTCATGTAACTAGTTGTTCTCCTGCAGTGGTGACAAAATGTTGAAAAACATACATATTACCAGTTTGGGTTAACTAAAGCTCCCTGCGCAATATTACACCAAACTCTGTTTAAGAAATATTAAATATTAACAATTTGTTACGTGTCAGAAAAACACATAAGTTTAGAAACACAAGACAAAAGGTGTCATATGTTGTCAGTCTTCTTGTCTGTTCGGCATCAGTATAATTTATAACAAACTGTATTTCTATACAAACTTTTTTAAGTTTATGTCAGCTGACTTTAGGTTTGAATGTGAAGTGTGAATAGCACACATAAGAACATTTAAATGCACATAATTATTAATTAGTTATTAATCTAAACATGCATTTGCACATAACAAAGGAAGGAATATTTGGACAAACAAACTAATTTAGGTTAAACAGTTTGAACATATTTGGTATTGAGGTGATTCATAAGTAATGAAAGTAATTAGGTTACATTACTGTAATATTGTGATACTTAGATTACATTACGACTACATTTTTTAACAAGTAATTAACTGTATCAGAACAGCTGAAAAAGCTCCTCAGATACCATCACACACAATAAATGGTGAATTAATGATATTATGAGTTTGTGTTTAATTCTGCCTCTATCTGATCCACCAACCAACACCTAATTTAGTGAGAATTCTTAATTTTTTAAACATTTGTCTCCAGGCTTGGGAGGGTTACTTTGGGTTACGTTTGGTGCTGGAATGAATGCACCGGTCTTATGACAAAATGTGATTTTTATGATGATTATGAACAATCTTTTATCCACAGTAGTTTAAAAAGCAAAGTTACAGTATACGATCAAAAAATGGGGATGCAGAAGCACACATTTGCTCCCCTGAGTCTAATAGTGGGGTTGCAGTTTATCCTCTTACCCCATTGTTCAGGCGCGTATGGTGAAAATATTTTAAATATTTAAACTTATATTGATTTTTTTGGTGTCTTAAACATTTTTTTTTTTTTTTTGCTGACCCTGTCCACAGCAGTACATGCTTATCTTCCAACACCGTTACTCCTGCTGCTTCTCATTACTTCATACAATCCCACTTCAAATAATCCAAACTATCCCTTTAATCTGAAACAGATTTTTTTTGTGTTACAGTTTGTGTACTTAACAACCAAACATTAATGCCTCAAATAAGCACTTTACACTAACAGACAAGCTGTGGCGTCATTTTGAGACCTGTATCTTGTTCCACACCGCAGATCTAATTGGCCGTGTCAGTAGTGCTGGGTGGCAGCAGCAGCACCCACACACCCGTCTGCCCGGCGGCACGCTGCCACAGGTTCCTCGGGAAATAAATGAATTAAAAGTTTTCTTTCACGTCAGCATCAGTCTGCAGTGCGGGCTGATTTACATGGAAACCACATGTTGTTCATCCTCGACAGGTTATGCAATCTCCTCTCATCAACCCTCCCTCCACACAACACACACACACACACACACACTCTCTCCAACACTGTCTGACATGCTTGGGTCTCCACTCCACCTTCGTTCCCTGTCTAACTCTTGTTTTCTTTTCTTTCTTACATAATAAAATGCAGACACACACACACAGGCCTGCAGCTCTGAGGACATACATGTTTGAGCCGACTGCCCTTTAAAGGACAAAAGCTGAGACACAACCCTGAAAGTTATTTTGTCCTCCAACATGCCTGATTACCTGCTCTTCACAGTTTCGATCGTCTTTAATGCCAGGAGGAGACATTTGGAGCCGTTCCTCTGACGGCCTCATCATGGTCTAAACATCTTGAAACAAACAAACATCACAAAAATGTATCTCAGGACGTTGCAGTCGGCCAGAAAAAACAGCCGAACAGAGTGTGGTCTCCTTTTCAAAATCAATCTGTCCAAGATAATGAAAACAGTTTATGCAAATTCTTCAAACTGGCCGCGCTCTCTCACACACAGATTACCAGTAATACCAAAATAAAGATAAAAACCCTGTTGCATAAAAGCTAAGGTTTCCTTTAAATTTTCATCTAAGGATGTCTTAGGAAAATATGAGTTGCATAAAATCACCGTAAGGATTTCCTTAAGGGAAAACCCTTTAGTCTCTAAGTATTAGCAACTGAAGTATTCCCTTATGTGTTGCTAGAAGGTCTTTAGTAACCATTTCCGAAGTCCACCTACAGTCATGTGTTAAATACTATAAAATGCTCTGCAAGGAGTAATAAATTGTCTGGTTTAAAATTTTTCTTTTACAAAATAAGTTCAAATATCTTGTTAAAATAGCGTACATAAAGCTCCACACCTCGCCTTCATTCAGTATTCAAGGATTCATGAATATGCAAATAGTCCCTGCACCTGTAAGTAGCTCCACCTGGCTTCTCCTCTGTTTTGCTAGCTAATCATGGTAACTAGCTACGTCTGACTTCTCCTGTGGGCTGGTCGTCGCTGCTAATGATATGTATAGCGCCACCCCACTATTAACAGGATTGGTTCCTCAGGTTTGTGATGTCATATACCCATACTGAATCGTTTTGTTTTTTTTAGACTGCCCTTTCTCACTGAAGTTTCAAAGCAAGAAATCTTCAGACGTGGAGTTTACTTATTTGGCTCCTGATATGTCTTGTAACACTGAAAAACACCACATGGACATGCTAACAAGGTTAAAAACCTGATTTTTCACTGGAGAGGGTGAAAGTGAAATAATTCATGGAACATAAGACAATGATAGAGACATGTTTTTCAGGAGAGAGAAAACCCACTGCACACTTTTGACTCACAAGTTGTTAGCATTAGCATAGATTTGTGATTAACACCAGCAACTCTGTAGCTAGCTGGCTAAACATGAACATAACTCTAATATATTAACATTAGCTTTTATTGAAACTCAGCTCCTATTTTGTAAAACTGTAGTGGGAGGATTCCAAACTTCTAAGGTGGACCAGGGGCATGCATTTTACATTTAAATGCATGCATCTGGTGCACCTTAAATGTAAAGGAGGCCAGATTCTTTTCTCTCAAATTCAGGTCACAAATCTCAGGTTGAGCCCAGCAATTTAAACCCACCAAAAAAAAAAAAAAAGATAATAAATGGGAAACACTGGGGCTCATCTACATCCAAAAACGTATTTATTATAACACCTGCTGAAATGAGACAGCTGCTGAATTTTCCTTTAAACATGATCATGAATAAATCAGACTGCTCGGGGGACCTATGCATCCATATTGTCTGTATATAGCAAGAAATGTGCCTGACTCATTTCACAGCAAGATTACTCACACTTGTTATTTTTACCCCATCTTCTGCATAGTTAAATTAACTTTGGATTATGTGCTTGTGCTTTTCATATTATTTTGAGGAAAACAACTTTCTAATCTTTCTTTTCTTTTTGTTTCTCTTGGTGATCAATTTTGGAGAAACTAACACAGGCTGATTTAAATGTGTTAGTTAACATTATTGTCAGCTGTTCGCAAGCTTGTCTATTTCACAGCGTTCTGTTCACAACTCCTGTGTCGTAATTCCGAGTTCACCAGTTCCATTTGAACGCAGCAAAGTTACATTAAAGAATGCTGAGTGAAGTGTAACCATGGTAACTGGAATGTCCATGTGATGAATTGTGACAGTAACTGCAACACTCCTGAGTGAAATTCTTCAGCTCAGGGAAATATTCTGTAAAAGGGACAAACGTGAATTTGAAACTTAAGATGGTTTATGCAGCCGGGCTAAAGAGCCTCTTGTACTTTTTGCAGTGAAGCCATTAACTCTTCACTGTTTCTCTCCACCCAGTGAGAGGCAGATTTTAGCAGAAAGGGCACAGTATTTATTGCTTGTTTGGTCTCAAAATGTGTCTCTAAATGTCACCTGTTCCTGAGCTGTTGGAGTGACAGAGTCATCTCACCTGCTTTAACACTGTGCAGATATATGTCCTTTTTCATGGTAAATTAAATGAAGGAATCTACAGTCAAAGGTTCAGTTATACCAGATCTGTGCTGCTCTACAGTGCCCTCTAGTGGCTCAAAGGCACACAACTTGAATTGTATAGAACCTTTCAACACAGAGGTGGTTCAATGTGTTTTACACAGGCTGAAGAAATGCCTAACACTTCATTTGAAGGGACATGGCACTGTCTTAACAATGAAAATCAATCAGTCAATCCAGCTTTATTTATATAGCACCTGTGATACAGGTTAGTGCAACTCAAAGTGCTTAACAGATGACTGACAAATTGAAAAAAGACAGAATAAGTGTAGTGAAATAGATTAAATTAGACTAAAAATACACACAATAAAAATGATGCCAATGACATACAGTAAAATTAATTTAAAAGCAATGAAAATAATAAAACTCAGTTAGATAAGAAAAATAAAAAACAAGATAAGGTTAAAGGTAGTCAACTTTGCATTAAAAATTGTGTTTTAATTATTTTAGATTATTAAATTATTATTATTGTCACGCTAGTGTCACCTCACAGCAAGACAGTCGAGGGTTTGAATCCCAGTTTAGGCAGGACCTTTCTGTGTAAGTTTGCAAGATGCTGGCTTAGAACTGGAGTTGGTCCCCAGGTGCCCACTGCTCCTAATACTAGGACTGGGTTCAAATCCAGAGACTAAATCTGGCTGTAAAATTGTATATATTACAATAAAATTAATCTGAACTTCACCTTAAAATTTTTTCTCTAACTTCACATCTCATCAAATCAACTGTATCACCTATTGATTCAGAGTGACGTGTGAATCATTCACCACTAGATGGCAACATAACCCAACTGATGATTCAGTATCCATTTTTAAAGGGACCACAGGGAGGCGCTGCATGTTAAACTAACAGGGATCCACCTGTTTCTGCTGAGAGAGGCTGTGCGAGGAAGGATGTGGACAGAATAAGCTCAGTCAGGGTGCTGCCTGCTCAGGCTCACATGAATCTCCATTATAACATATAAAGAAGAAGAAGAAGGTATCTTAAGGGATATATATGGGCTTGATTTTTGTTCCTAGCGAGTAATAATGATGGTGAAGTTTACTGTCAGAGCAAAGTTTTTGTGTTTTGCTGAAGAAATACAACCACAATTCCAAAAAAGCTGGGAAAGTTGTGTAAATTCATTTTCAACTTGTATTCAGTGGGATACAGCACAAAGACAAGATATTTAATGTCCAAACTGATAACTGGACACTGGAAAACCGTTGTCCGTAAACACAGTTTGTCGCTGCATCTACAAATACAAGTTAAGTCTCCACCATGTAAAGAGAAAGACATAAATTAACAACATCCAGAACTGCTGCAGACTTCTCTGGACCTGAGCTCTGAGATGGACTGACACAAAGTGGAAAAGTGTGCCGTGGTCTGACGAGTCCACATTTCACAAATTATGGATGTCCTCCAGGCTAAAGAGCAAAAGGACCATCCAGATTGTTACTAGCACTAACTTCAAAAGTCTTAGTGCCCATGGCATCATGGGTAACTGTCACATCTGTGAAGGCCACATTAATGCTGAAAGGCACATACAGGTTTTGGAGCAACATATGCTGCCATCCAGACAATGTCTTTTTTCAGAGACGTCCCTCCTTATTTCAGCAAGACAATGCCAAGACACATTGTGCACGTGTTCCAACAGTGTGGCTTCATAGTAAAAGAGTTCAGGTACTAGACTGACCTGCCTGCAGTCCAGACCTGTCTCCTATTGAAAATGTGTGGTGCATTATAGCGCTGCACATTTAATCGCAATATTATTAAAATTGCAAGATGGCCAAGTGCGATATCCAAATCGCAGAACCAGAACCAAATCGCAAAATGTGTGAGAAGATGGAAGAAAACATGTTTATTTGGTACAAACCCCGACAAATGTCACATCACTTTATTTTTTCAGCAAAAATGAAAATTGTGGGCGGACGTGTAGCTCAGTTGATAGAGCGTCCAACCCATGTATGGAGGCTGTTAGTCCTCTGCAGCGGCCACTGGTTCGACTCCCGCCTTCGGCCCTTTGCTGCGTGTCATCCCCTCTCTCTCTGCCCCGTTTCCTGTCTACTCTCTGGCTGTCCTGTCCAAAAAGGCAAAAATGCCAAAAAAAAATAAATAAATAAAATAAAAAATAAATAACTTGAAGAAAAAAAAAGAAAAAGAAAATTGTAATGCAAAACTGATCATTGCCACTAATAGCATCACGTATTGAAATTGCACTTTGAGTCAAAATAACTGCAATATGACTTTCTTTTTTTACCATATTGTGCAGCCCTAGTGCATTATGAAGCACAAAATACAACAGAGACTGTTGAGCACCTGAATCAATCAAGATAAAGAGAGAATAAGAAAGAATTTCACTTTCTAAACATCAGCAATTAGTGTCATCTGTTCACAGACACCTTTTGGAACATGTTGCAGGCATCAAATTCAGAATGAGTGTATATTCGCCAAAAACAATAAAGTTCATCAGTTTGAACATTTCATATTTTGTCTTTGTATTCGATTGAATCATTGCAAATCTTTGCATTCTGTTTTTATTTCCATTTTACACAAAGTCCCAACTTTTTTGGAATTGAGGATGTACATCAGTTTGAATATGAAGCTAGTGTGGTAATACATGAGGTAAATAAATTATGACCTGTAGACACATTGAGGAACGTGGAGGAAAAATGAGAAGTGAGAACCAACAACAGCTGCAGGGGGGTTAACTCCCCATCCAGCCATTCGTTAGCTGGTAACCAGCTTCCCGCCTCGCTGTCGCAATGCAGCTAAACCGCTGAGCAGTCACAACAACCTTCACAGCTGTATTTGTAACCACAATCCTCCTCTGCCTAATTAATTCCCCCCCCGCCTGTGTAATTGGCTCACGCTGTATTTGTTATTGTTTCCCTGCCGAGCTGTGTGAGACTGGGGAAATCAGCCTCCAGTTGTCCAACCACACCAAACATCCTTAAATGGTGAGTTTAGCAGTGCTGCTTGTGCCGGGTTCATTGTTACAGACAGTGAGGTCATGGGTAATAAAAGGTGAGGAAACAATGACATCCTAGCAATGTGCATCATCAGTTGAATCTGCCAAAAATTATGAATTAATATTTCTTTCACTCCTAGAATGCTAATTTAGGCATTTTTTTTCCATTAACAGGCCCTGTCATGTTCCAGAGGCCTTTCACACTGACAAGAATAGAGTCCAACTGTGATCTGGGTGCTTTTCTTTTGTTTCCTAAAATTTCTTTTTACCAATAGTAATTTCTTAAACTGGCAGCTTAAAGGCTTCTAGTCAGTGTATTGCCTACAGTAGATGGCGGTTTTCATGCCCCTAATTTGGAGAAGCAGCAGGAGTACTGGTGAAGGAAGCTAAGCTCCACTTTGTTACTTCACAACTCTGACCAAAACCACAAATTGTCATTTATACATTTGTTTGTGTACAGATTAAACATGTTTGTTGTGCATTCATGATGTTAAATCAAGCAGCATAGAGTCAGGCTAGCTGTTTCCCTTGCTTCCAGACTTCATGTTAAACCTTCTCGTCTAACTCTCCAAAAGAAAGCAAAAAAATCGCATTTCCTGGAGTTCCTTGAAACCCGTCTCAGTCAAACGGGGCTGCAGCTAATGATTATTTTCACTGATGATTAATCTGCCAATTATTTTTTTGATGAATTATTATTGTCACAATCATGTTAGTCGAAAAATATTTTTCAAGTCTTTCCTGTAACAGTTATTTTCATTATCAATGAATCTGTTGATCATTTACTTGATTAATCGTTGTGTTACCTGGTTTATAAAATGTTGAAAAATGTTGATTAGTGTTCTCCAAAGATGATGAAACCAGAAAGAAACCAGAAAAATATTCACATTTAAAAGCTGCTATAATTTCGACTTTTTTTCTAAAACATTACTCAAAGTGATTAAACAATTATTGAAATAGTAATTTAACGATTAGTTTAATAATTGGTTAATAATTGATTCTTCTGAGGCTCACCCAAATTACAACTTTGATTAACACACAAGACTAGTCGCACTAATGTTGAGAGATAAATCATAAATACACTGCCTAGCCAAAAAAAAAGGTCACACACTTTAATATTTTGTTGGATCAACTTTAGCTTTGATTCAGTTAATCAATTCAATAAGCTTACGCAATGTTACAACATTTATTTCTGTCCAGAGTTGCATTAATTTTTCGCCAAGAGGTTGTTTTCATGATGGGAGAGTCGGACCGCAGCATAAAGTCTTCTCCAGCACATCCCAAAGATTCTCAGTGGGGTTCAGGTCTGGACTCTGTGGTGGACAATCCATGTGTGAAAATGATGTCTCATGCTCCCTGAACCAGTCTTTCACTATTTGAGCTCGATGAATCCTGACATTGTCATCTTGGAATATGCTCGTGCCATCAGGGAAGAAAAAATCCATTGATAGAAAAACCTGCTCATTCAGTATAATCAGGTAGTGAGCTGACCTCATTTTTTGGACACATAACGTTGTTGAACCTCGACCTGAGCAACTGAAGCAGCCCCAGATCATAACACTGCCCCCACGGGCTTGTACAGTAGGCACTAGGCATGATGGAAGCATCACTTCATCCGACTCTCTTCTTACCCTGATGCCCCCCATCACTCTGGAACAGGGTAAATCTGGACTCATCAGACCACATCACCTTTTTCCATTGCTCCAGAGTCCAATCTTTATTCTCACTAGCAAACTGAAGCCTTTTTTTCTGATTAGCCTCACTGATAAGTGGTTTTCTTCAGGCTACACGGCTGTTAAATCCCTTGAGTTCTCTCTACATTCTGTGTGTGGAAATGCCGACCACATTTCTTCCCGGAAGATGATGGTTCACCACTATCCTTCCAGGTTTTAATAATGTGTTGGACAGTTCTTAACCCAGTTTTAGTAGTTTCATCAGTCTCCTTAGTTGTTTTCTTTGCTTGATGCAGGTCAATAATTTGGCTCTTCTGAAACAGAGGAACATCTTTTCCATGACCACAGGATATGTCTTCTGACATGGTTGTTTAAGGAATGAGAAGCTCCTCACTGCATCAGTTAGAGTTAAATAACTTGTTACCAGCTGAAACATCACGTCACTGTAGTAAATATCAAATGGAAGGATCTTACCTGTTTGCTTAGTTAAATCCAGGTGGTGACTTTTTATTTGGCCAGGCATTTTATCATAATTTCAAACTTAGAAAACTGAAAACCTTTTTAAATGTATTTTTCATGGCCTCTCAAGGTCGACCTGCAGGGCCTTCACTTTGTGAAGCGCTGGATTGTTCGGTTAATTGTTGCAGCTCTACAGTCAAATAAACGTTGCCTGGTTTAGTAAAGAAACACGAACTGTTCAGAAAACATAAAATTCTGTCATTAATCCTCTAATGTGTCTGCTATTAATAAGATTTAATATCTGGAGGCAGATTTCAGAGCTTTTCTCCTGCTCCTCCTGTATCACTGTGCCTGTATCACATTTAATGCCGAATGTGCAGCTGTCCTCAGCGGCATGACTCTGTTTGCCTCAACATAAAGTCAACAGACTTCTCTTTGTTGCACAAGTTGCTGATTTCCTGAAGCGAGTAGGAAATATAACATTGTTGCTTGCCAAAAGAAGACCGAGAGTGACACGTCCCTGCCGTTCCACAGACCTCTAAACAATGCTGGCAATGAAAACGCACACACGGGACTGATACGACACGCCCTTCACACTAAGAGTGCTGCTGGTGTGTCTGTTAGCAACACACACACACACACTATCACTATGCATACACACAAGCGTACACATCAACACGCCTCCAGAACTGCGAAAGAAATATGCACTTTGGCTCTGTGTATGCTGTGTGAACTTCAAATGAACACAGTCTGCTCATCACATGGGGATATCTGCAGAGATAGGAACACACACACACACACACACACACAGTAGTGTTTCCATCACTTCCGAGGACATTACACTGACTTATATCAATTTCTTGGAGACTCATCCTGACCAAAGACTTCCGTAAAGTCCCCATAAGGAAGGCGAGTCCTCACAATGTGTAAACAGGTTTATGTTCCCGCAACATGGCCAATACACACACACACACACACACACACACACACACACACACACACACACACACACACACACATACCTCCAGGGACTGTTGGAATAATTTGTGAAGAACACGCTTAATTGTGTAGGAAGGTTCCGGGTGGAGGTGAATGGGAGGTTAACTGACATTCAGTCAAACCTCCGGGCCGTGAAGTGAACTGACCTGATGCCACTGCAGCCCTGAGGGGCCGACAGCTCTCCAGGTTCAATAAGTCAATAATTCTGGGACATTTTAATATTCATTCGAAACAAATATGAACATTGCAGAGTGCTACTTTTAGGAATTTATATGATGCTGTTCTTTCACAGCTGTATCTGGCAAGTGCAGATAACAGAAGGCACTGTGTGACATTAACATGACTATATTTCTTCTTTAAAGCCAGAGATGGTAAAAAAGTGGTTTTGTTTTTTTTTTTGTTTTTTTTTTTAAGAAATGTATTTTTAAATAATTTAAAAATATTGTAAAACCAGCCTGTCCTTATCATGTTGGTCGGTTGTGCAAGCAACCTATTCCGACATGTCAATTTATTGTTAGGTGGTGCCCCCTACTGGACATAGGAGGTATGACTACAGAAGAATAACAAGCGAGGAAATACGCATTTGGAGGAGGTGGGGTGGATGGACGGCTCAAACAAGCACAGGACTTTCACCCACAAGACCGGGTTGCGATTCCTGTGTGAAACCAAAGTAAACATAGAGTTATTTAAAGTTTTGAATAACTTAAAACTTTGTTATGGATGTGATGTCTAGGGCTGCAACTAACTGTTATTTTCATTGTAAATTAATCTGTCGATTATTGTCTTGATTAATCGATTGTTGGTTTGATGTTTGGTTCACAAATTGTCAGAAAATGGTGAAAAGTGTTGATTTGTGTTTCACAAAGATGACATCCTCAGAAACCAGAAAGAAATCAGAAAATATTCCCATTTAAGAAGCTAGAATCAGATCATTTTGACTTTTTTCTTTTGTTCCCATTAATCAATTACCAAACAGTTCGCAATTAGTTTAATAATCAATTAATATTTAATTATTTGGTTAATTATTGCAGCTTTAGTGATGTCCTTCATGCAAGTGACTTCTGTCATGTGATATACATAATGTAACTATTTTAATCCAAACCATCTTTTCCTAAACCTAACCAAGTAGTTTTATAACCTAAACCGAACCAAACTGTGACTGTTTTACAATGTAAACGACATGTATAGTGTCAAGTGATGTCATTGCATGAGTGAATTACAGGGAAGAACATTTAATGTCTTCAGAATATGTTGCTCAACTATAGTTCTATTGGTTTCTATTTATAATACTAAGGTATCACAATTCATTTGACACTTATACATTGATTTTCAAAATTTCCCATACTTTACATCTGTGGGAATTTAATTTGTAGTTGAATTAATCTGATCTTTATGTCACATTGAGGCAGAAATGACACCAGTAATGCACGAGTAGTTCAGCTGCTCTCTCTTGGTCTTATATGGATCTGTTTTGACTGGGTTTCTTTGTTTACACGACTACCTGAAGCTCCTCAGACTATTTTAGCTGGCAGCTGACTGTACTGTTCTTCTGATTGGTGGGTGATCAAAGGCTTGAACCCTGTGTGACCTCTCAGACTACACTCTGATCCCTGCATGCTGTAGGTTAATGTTTACATACAGTCCAATGAGGCAGATTGAGTGGAGAATTAGCAGTAATTTGTCTCTCTGGAGGCCTGATGTTCCAGTCAAATATGAGGGGTGATAGAGTGAAACTGCAAAGGACTCTAAAAGAGCCTGTTTAAAGGGGCCTTCACATGATAAGAAATTTTTCCCGGGCTCATGGCGAGGTAGGACACGGAGGCAAAGCACAGTGCTATAAATCATGTCTGCCTTGTATACAAACAGCTAAGCTAATTCTAACTTTACTAGTGAGATTGTGGTATGTTTTTAATGTTGTGTTATAGAGTTTGGGGAACTCTCAAACACTTCTTCCATCACTCTCAGTTGTGTCTAGAAGGCAACCTTTGATTTACGAAATTCTCGCAAGATCTATATGCATTAGTTTCATTATCGTGCTCATTTGTGGGGTGGTGGTCCCTCTATTTAAGAAGGGGGACCGGAGGGTGTGCTCCAACTATAGGGGGATCACACTCCTCAGCCTCCCTGGTAAAGTCTATTCCAGGGTACTGGAGAGGAGAATTCGGCCGATAGTTGAACCTCGGATTCAGGAGGAACAATGCGGTTTTCGTCCTGGTCGTGGAACACTGGACCAGCTCTATACCCTCTGCAGGGTGCTTGAGGGTTCATGGGAGTTTGCCCAACCAGTTCACATGTGCTTTGTGGACTTGGAGAAGGCATTCGACCGTGTCCCTCGTGGCATTCTGTGGGAGGTGCTTCGGGAGTATGGAGTCCGGGGCCCTCTACTAAGGGCTGTACGGTCTCTGTATGACCGGAGCAGGAGCTTGGTTCGCATTGCCGGCAGTAAGTCAGACCTGTTCCCAGTGCATGTTGGACTCCAGCAGGGCTGCCCTTTGTCACTGGTTCTGTTCATTATTTTTATGGACAGAATTTCTAGGCGCAGCCAGGGGCCGGAGGGAGTTCGGTTTGGGGACCACGGGATCTCATCTCTGCTTTTTGCGGATGATGTTGTCCTGTTGGCTCCTTCAAGCCAGGACCTTCAGCATGTGCTGGGGCGGTTTGCAGCTGAGTGCGAAGCGGCTGGGATGAGAATTAGCACCTCCAAGTCCGAGGCCATGGTTCTCGACTGGAAAAAGGTGGCTTGCTCCCTCCGGGTTGGAGGAGAGCTCCTGCCTCAAGTGGAGGAGTTCAAGTATCTTGGGGTCTTGTTCACGAGTGAGGGAAGGATGGAGCGAGAGATTGACAGGCGGATTGGCACAGCAGCAGCAGTAATGTGGTCGTTGTACCGGTCTGTCGTGGTGAAGAAGGAGCTGAGCCGAAAGGCGAAGCTCTCGATTTACCGGTCAATCTACGTTCCTACCCTCACCTATGGTCATGAACTCTGGGTCATGACCAAAAGAACGAGATCTCGGATACTAGCGGCCAAAATGAGTTTCCTCCGCAGGGCGCTCCCTTAGAGATAGGGTGAGGAGCTCTGTCACCCGGGAGGAGCTCAGGGTAGAGCCGCTGCTCCTCCACATCGAGAGGAGCCAGCTGAGGTGGCTCGGGCATCTATATCGGATGCCTCCTGGACGCCTTCCTGGGAGGGTGCTCCGGGCATGTCCCACCGGGAGGAGGCCCCCGGGAAGACCCAGAACATGCTGGAGGGACCATGTCTCTCGGCTGGCCTGGGAACGCCTCGGGATTCCCCCGGAAGAGCTGGAGGAAGTGTCTGGGGAGAGGGAAGTCTGGGCGTCCCTGCTTAGACTACTGCCCCCGCGACCCGGTCCCAGATAAAGCGGAAGAAGATGGATGGATGGATCGTGCTCATTGTACAAATGTTAAAATGATCAGTCTCGCAAGATCTTTTGCGAGTCTGTGATTCCTTTCAAGACTCGACTATCACTCTCCCCCTCCTCTGCTTTTGTCGTTTCCATATATCTGTGGCCACTTCTGGCAACATCATGTGCAACAGTTTTCGAATTGGTTGCACTTCGAAAGGTCAGCAGCAAACAAGGCCAAAGTTTAAATAATCTGAACTTTTTTATGCCACGCCAATTGTAATGGTGCCACCTTGAGGTTTTACTGCTGAACATGTGTGGGGCCCTTAACTGTGAATACATGGAAGATGAGACAATTTGATTTTATTCATTTGAGGAGTGAGAGCTGAAATATGCAACACATATATATATTAAAGTATAAATACAGTATATTATAGTATATTAAATCCCCTCAGGTGCAGTACTCCCTGTCAACTGACCTCCACTGATCTCAAAAGGTGTATCCCATAGGACTGCTGACTGAGCTAATGACAGCCACAACACAGTTCTTCTTCTTCTTCTGATGGCGACTTGCTACCAGGTGGAGCATTATAGCCACCTACTGCCATGTGCTACAGCACAGGTAGAAGCAGTGCGTCAGAAAAAAAGGTGTTGCAATAGTCCCCTGGGCCAAGACGCAGCTTCCAAATGCAATTTGAGGCATTTTATTTTTTCTGTGATGAACAAGTAAATGAAAATGTGGTCGACTAAGACTCTTGGCACTGACTAATGGTTTAGTCGACTATCAGGGGGCAGCTCTGGGAATAAGATTTATTTTGTTCTCACTGCAAATCACATTAGGACTATGTTGCAAGCTCAATGGCATGAACACTTTTTTTTATGAAAAATAGCTCCATAGTAGGTTAGAAGTATTGAACTTTATGGCGTTAGTCCGTGTCAGCTATTGTACAGAAAAAAAGAGAGACTGGGTTGATCTGGCTGTACAACAGTAAGAACTTGCACCGATGCTTTTTAAGATGATTAGGATTTACAAGAGTGCAAATGATATTAGCTGTAATCCTCCACTGGCATTCCTTCTTTATGTTCACTGTGTCATTTTAAGGCTCATTAACTATTTTCATTATTACAAACCTAATTTTGGGTATAATCAGCCAATAATAAGAGTTGTTTGATTGATGGAGATCTCCATCAGCCGTCCCTGAGCTGAACAAGATGATCAGCAGAGGGAGAACACATTTGTAGCGGCCCATGATTTAAATTCAAGATGCTTAGCACCATGATAGGCTGCCTGTCCATCTGCTTGTTCTTTTGCATTTTAATAGATTATCTCTCTGTCTTTACTCCTTCTCTCCCATTAGCAGAAGCACTCTCATTCAGCCTGGCTATACACTAACCATCCCTCAGGCCTCAGCTGGTCCCTGAGATCTAATCATTCAAGAGGGAATGGAAGGTACACGCTGAGCTCCTAATTTGAAATGTGCAGATTAGATAATGGAGCCTCTGGAGAAAGACCAGACCACCCATTCTCTCATCTATCCATCCATCTATCTATCCACAGTTGGGACCACAACTTGAGTGGAAGCAGTTGTTTTCATCCCTCTACCTATTATAATCACTAGTAAATAGAATGAGAGTTTGTGAAATCTATCCATCTCTGTGGATGTGATTTATGCAAAACATGAGAGGGTTTTGTTCTCCCATAAAGTGGCCCATCTGCTTCTCTCTAAACACGAAATGATGAAGTGAAATCTCATCTCATTCTCTGGGAACGTAAGTAGCAGTTGCTGCTGCAGAAAACAACATGACCTTTAAAACTCAAGTGCTGAACTTTTCCTGCAAACTTTTACAATGTGAGTCAAGGCCCTAGTTTGTTTCAAAGGAACTAGGGTGCAACTTGTCATCTGAAGGCAAAAGTTTTTTTGTTTGCAATTATTACCTCCATAGCTTTGTAGTCCTAAGTATGGAACAGCTGGTTATAAAGCTAAGTCTCATTTCACCTCAGCTTGGCTCGTTGGCGCTGGTAACGAGCAATCCGGGCTAATTTCACACACAGAGGAGAGGCGGAGTAGTTGAACACATGGACCGGGACTTTATTCGGCTCTTTTCTTCTTTCCAACATTACAACACAGTACTTTTATGGCTGTAGAGTTGAGCTTCATCACACTGACTGTATAACTTACAGAGGCCGATGTGATGATGGGTGAAGGTCTTCAGTTCACAAAACAATCCTGGAGTTTCAGCAGAAAACAGGGTAGCAGCCTCATCCATGGTGTTGATCTCGCGAGACTTCCGCACGTGAGATCGACGCCATGTTTACATCCTACCGGCTACATGCTACAGTTGACATTTCAGCTAAAAACACGGCGTAAATGGCTCGCGGACACTTGGATTACACCACACAAGCAGGATGGAGACATTTTGTGTTTGTTTTTTGTTCTTTTTTTAACGTTTTATCCGTGGTCTCCATTCACTGCAATTGTACTGGATGAGGCTGCTACTCTGTTTTCTGCTGAAACTCCAGGATTGTTTTGTGAACTGGAGATCTTCACCTATCATCACATCGGCATAGGGGTGAGTACATACTGAGTGGGTTATTATGTAATGGTGGAATATCGCTTTAAGGTTTTAAGAGTCACACAACATACGTCATGTAACATTCTTAATTAACGCAAAGATCTTTTTCTCAACCTAACCATGTAGTTTCATTACCTAAACCTCAGCAAACTGCGACAGTTTCACGAAGTTAACCATATATTCTTTTTTCTGTTATCACAATGATGAAGGTCACCTGATTATAGATCTGCTCACCATAGAAGTTAATGGAAAGGACTGGGATGTCACCTGCATGCAAAATTTGACTTTGACATAGACTGCAGACAAGTGTGAAGTCATGTTAGTTGTACACAGATTGAATAGTCTGGTTTGCTTCTACTGATTCACTCTTAGTTTCTCTGTGCTAAGTCCACATCAAATTAGACTTGCTACTCTTAAATTGTGGAACTAGAGCGTTTGGAGATAACCTCTGTTGCAGCCCTGTTAGCTTAGCTCAGAGCCTGGCCTAGCCTAATAGCTTAGTCTCTAGTCACCTGCAGCTAATGTAACCTCATTAAAGGTTGAAAGCAGCAATGTGAAGTAGAGCTGATCCTGACAGGTAGTCATTAGTTCAGACCATTAGTCGACTAGTCTTTGCACGTTTATGATGTTCCTTGAATTATTTAAAGATCATGTAAATCAACAATAAATGTGTGTCCTGAGTTTGTCACACCACAGAAATGTGTTATTAATCACACGCTAAGTATATAAAATTAAGTTTCAAAATTCACGTAGGACCTACTTTCTTTCTAGTAGAAAAGAAATAAGTTGTCAAGCAGTTCCAGTAGAAATCTGCTCACAACAAGGTCTGTCGATTATCTTGAGTAACCGCGTCATGATTGTTTGAGAGAGACACTGGTTTTGAATTATTCAAATGTTTTTTTACAGACACTTTAAGCACCACAAGTCGAGTGCCATTCAGTCCCATTATATTGGAGTGAAGGCCGTCATCGGTAGGCCGTCATCAAGGTCATCATTAAGAGTCTTTCTCAGAAAACATCTCTAGCAGCAACAGAATAAACAGCTGTAAAACTGAGTTGAATCATGAACAGTGAACACTTGTCTGCTTCAAACTTGCCATCAACGACAAGCTAATTTGTCATATGTTGCAGTGTCACAGAGGTTTTATTGCCTCTGTGGGTGAAAATATGAGCCCCATCAGATGTTTCATACATCACTGAGTGTTTTTCCTTGTCCTCTGGCACAACTATCCAGGTCGTGGGTTGATGTCCGTCTGCAGTATTTCTTATTATAACCTTAAAATGACAAACAGATTTTCTCATCATGCCACTTTTTTCTTCTGGTGTCAATGTAGAGCTGTACATGAATAGCAGTAGCTGTGGTATTGATGTCAATGGAGTCTGTGTTCAAGAGGCTACACATTTCCAAGAATAATAAACATGCTAATTGCTAAGAAAAAAAGAAATTAAAAAACAGATAATTAGAAATGTAGTACTGGCGTCAGATGTCAAAATCCATACCAGCACTCTAATCTAATCGTTGCTTACTTGTTACTTCCTTTTCCCCGACCACTACCATTAGTTTTAGTGTTCTGCTCATTCACAAATAGCCATTGTAAAGCCATCTCACATTCTTTTGTTCAGTCAGATAACATCAGCTGGAGGACCTGAGGGCAACTTTGGAGCAACTCACACAGAGGTCACGAAGACATGAACAACATTTATGACCTTTCAGTACCACTAAATCACTGCCACAGTCATCCTGAGATAGCATAATGACTGTGAAACCAACAAGACGCTCACTGAGAAGATTAGCGGTCAATACCGCAGACAGCTAATTTATGGTTCAATAACATTCAATTAAGACTCTGCTGGGAAAGAGGACATAAAGTAAAACAGTCCCACAACACCAGTGGTTTACTCTAGTGTTCCCATGGACAGGATGCAAAATGTTTCTGCCCATTAAAACTGACCTATTTTTCAAGTCTTTTCCATGATGATTATTTTCATTATTGATTGATCTGCTTCATTTTCTTAATTAATTGATTAGCTGTCCATAAAATGTCAGAAAATGGTGAAAAAGATTAATCAGTGTTTCCCAAAGTCTAAGCTGATGACCTTAAATGTTGTGTTTTGTCCTCAACACAAAGATATTCTGTTTACTGTCCTAGAGAAACCAGAAAATATTCACATTTAAGAAGCCAAAATCGGACAAATCTGACTTTTTTTTCTTAAAAAATGACACAGAATGATCAAAATATTATTTTCATATTAGGAATTGATTAATCTTTACAGCTCTAAATATATTAAGCTTCTAAAAATACATTGCATCACAGCAAAAAAGGTCAAATCAACATCAAGTGAACATGACCTGGGGCTTCTTTTGCTTAATAAAAAAGAAAAAATAAACAACATACCCTGGAACAGCCAATGTAGAGAAAGACTGGAGAACTTGTTGAGTTTCACTTCTTGGTCCAGCAGCTGAAACTGTATCACAGCCGCTTCAGGAACTTCTTCGTACTTCAGGATGGCACCAGGTTTGAAAAAGCAGAGGAGTGATTTCAGAAAGCCGACTGACTCGGAGCGGCGGCTATCTGTAGGTAAAAGGTAATTATATGATTTGTAAATGATTCCAGCTGTGCGCGGTTCACATTTGGTTCATTCATGCTACAGGAGGAATACTGGAAAGCTAGAGAATGATAGAACCTCAAAAAAAAAAAAAAAAAAAAAAAACATCCAAAGATAATGGACCCGCCCTTTAAACTCCAGCCTGAATATCAAACAGCTGTGTTTAACAAGTCACAAAGAAGGTCAACCTACTCTTGATTGTAAGCAATTTAAAAAAGAATTTTCTGCATTTAAGCCTCAGTCAGACACATTACCCAGCGACCTCTAGTGATTTTTAATAACCTGACTGCCACGTCTGCAACTTGTAAAGTAAAAATTCCAGTGGAAATTATCTACCACATTTCGCCAAACATCTTGTGACATTAGTCCCGTGCAGATCAGAGATCTCTGTGATGTGCAGTCATTTTTTTTTTCAACATCTGTGACTGTTATCAGACAACTGATCTGAGTATGAAATGTGATCTCTCCTCATAACATGTTGAACAGCAGTCAACAGCTGTGTTGTGAGAACAGCTATACTAATGTCTAAAATGAGTGATGGTGACAGAGGTTTGCTGCAAATGTGTATTTATGCTTGTAACGCGTGCAGAAAGTGGCCAAAACAGCCCTAAACTATATTATTAATGTGGCTGCTGAAGAACAGACGCCCTGCTTCTGAAATGTTGATGTTGCACACAGCCGTGACATTATAATGTCAGTAAATTTGAGTAAAATACAGATTTTGCTTACCCTGTGCAAAAGTACCGCATGAAACACACACGTGAGGGGAGAGGGGGGTAATAACTAAATCACATGAGGTCTCCTGGTGATACTAGCCCTGTGCTAGCGGGGCTTTAGAAGATGTTTCACCACACGTGATTGACAGGCAATTGAATTAAATGTGGATATAAAGTGATTGATTTTGATCCCGGCATCCGGGTAAATATTTTTACAGTTGGTTTTTCACCGATGGAAAACAACTTTTCCTCTATAAGATGTATAAGATTTGCATGTGTCCAGCTTTGAAAGACAGAGAAAGGAACTGTAGTTATCTCACTTAATATTTGCAACATGTGTCTATCAAGCAAAGCCAAACACTCTGTCATTCAAGCACAAAAGCAGATGAAAGATAATGAAAACTCAAAATGGATTTTTTTTTTTTCAGAATTCCTCCCTTGTTGCCAGAATTACAGCTGCTAGCAGTGAACGATGCACAGACTGCACATTAGAAGGCAAAATGATTACCAGAGTTTGGGCAAAATAGTGACATAATGCTGGCTTGTTAAGTGGCACTAAATAGATGCAGAAGAAAAATGACTTCCAACATCATGTTCAGTGCTCCTAACCAGAGGGCCTAAGGTAGCACGAGTGAGAAACAGTGGCCCTCATGCATGAATGTTTTCTTACTTTTCTCTCGTATTTGTTCTTCAACAAAGCAGTAGGAGGAAAATACCAAAATCCTACGTGGGATTCATGAAATGTGTGCTGACAACTGAGTGTGTTCTTACCCACCTGAGTGTGTTGATGAATCACGTTTGATCCAGCATAAGGAAACAATCCAATAAATCCATATAAGGGCAGCAGGCTGAAGTGCTGTGTGCAAACCAACAAGCCACTGACAATTGACAGGTGACGCTAGACCAGGGGTCTGCAACCTTTACAATCAAAAGAGCCACTTTTGGCCAAAAAAAGAAAAAAAAATCTGTCTGGAGCCGCAACAATTAAATTCTCTTTTTTCCCTGAACACTTTTCTTTTTTCTTGATTTGGCATCCTTAGCGAGTTTATGGAGATTCTCCCAAGCAAAGGCACTAAGCTAAAAAATATTATTTATTGATTTTTTGTAATCTGGTGTGTAGGCTACATATTTTTACAGTTGGCAGAGGTGAGAATCACTTTACACTGTAAAAAAACAATAGTTGAGACAACTCAAAATTTCAAGGTAGCGTACAGCAATAGATTTTTGATGTCATTATTTTGGTGTCTGAAAATTAAATGGTTTTAACTGAAAATATAAAAATTTAATTTCAACATCATTCACTTTCACTTCAATGCATTTATTCAATCATTTTTAAATTAAATGAGTTTCTAAAACTCAAAGATATAAGTTTATCTGAAGAAGGAAAGTAAATAATCTCAACAAAAGATTAAACTTTCAAAACTCCAAAGTCTATTGCAGTGCATTAACTTGAAATTTTGACTTTTCTCAACTTTTATGTTTTTACAGTGATTCATTTTTGACAAAGACACAGGCAGCCACTTGAGAGGGGCTAAAGAGCCACATGCAGCTCCAGAGCCGCAGGTTGCAGACTCCTGCACTAGACGCAGAAAAAATAAGAAAAGAGAGAAAAAAGAAAGGATATAACACTGACGGACAGCAAAAAGAAAAAGAAACAATGTCAATAGACAAGGAGGAGCAGTTTGAGGAAGGACATCAGATGTGGAGATGTTGCCTTGCTGAGCACATGAGTACAGTGTCTTCATCTTTGTCTGTTTTGGAGTAATTCCACCTTAATACCAGTTAAACAGTAGACTGTGATTTGTCAGAACTATCATCAAACTCTTTGGAAGGCCAGGAAAGTGACAGCAGTGAGTATCTGCAGATGATGTTGGTTGGATCTTTTTGTCTCTACACTAAGTTGAGGCTCCAGAATGACACAGGTTTTGAAGAATTTGTCTCAGTAACCTGATCATCTGTAAGTGTAAACATTTAAAATTAGTAAACGAATAAATAGCTGCAGAACATTTTTTCTGTTTTCATGAAACAAATTACTTTTTCTTCTTATTATTATTATTTCACAGCACAAAATGTGAGTTGGCTTTGGTGCAACTCACCTCAAACTTTATTTATCTTGCACATTTCATACACAGGGCAACACAATGTGCTTTATATTAAACAATACACATAACAATTGAAACAAATGCAAGATAAATATTCACATTCAAAAAGTGTGCAGTTACACAAAAGTTAGCGCAAAATATACAAAAATATACAAACATCAAGAATATACAAAACACACATTCAGGTGTACACGTCGAAGATACAAACCTGCACACCCACATGCACATACTAATGATAAACAAAACAAACATGGACACATACGCACAAGGAATGAAGCCATAGGCTGTTTTGAAAAGTAAGGTCTTCAACCTGGTTTTAAAAGGTCCTGAGGGAGGGTGGTCCATAGAAACAAAAGGCTGCCTCCCCTGCTTTAGTGTTTGTTCTAGGAATGGTTAAAACACCACTGTAGGAGACCTAGAGTTCTTGCTGGTAATTAGCATGTTGTCTTAAATGCACTACGATGCAATGCTGTTTAAGGCTTTGTATACTAGTAACAGAATCTTGACATCAATTCTGGTTTTGACTGGGAGTCAGTGCAGAGATTTAAGAACAGGTGTAATGTGTTCATACTTTTTCCCTCTAATGAGAACATGTGCAGCGGCATTCTGGATCAGCTGTAGCTGCAGCACAGATGATTTTCAGAGGCCGAGGAAAAGACCATTACAGTAATCTAATCTACTTGTTATGAACACATGAATCAGTTTTTCAGAGTCTGATTTTGAGAGAAAGCTCTTTAGTTTTGAAATGTTTTTGAGGTGATAAAAAGCTGATCTTGAGAGATGATTTATATGGCCTCTAAAATTCAAATCACAGTCTATGATCACACCCAGACTTCTAGCCTGACCTTTGCTTTCCAGTGACAGAGAGTTGAGATGAGCTGCAACTTTCTGTCTATGAGCCTTTGCACTAAAGAGGAGTATTTCTGTTGTTGTTTGGTTGTAAAATGCTCCTGGACATCCATAGATTAATATCAGCGATGCAGTGAATTAGGGAGTGTATGGGACCGAGGTTATCAGGGGATAGGGATAAGTACAGCTGTGAGTTGTCTGCATAATTATGGTAGTTTATTTTGTATTTCCAAATGACCTGTGCAAGTGGGAGCACAGATACTGAACAGTAATGGTCCAAGAATTGAACCTTGGGGTACTCCAGGTTGTAAACCAGTTGAGAACTGGGCCAGGTAGTCCCCCAGTTTTTTAATCTGTCCAGTAAAATAACATGGTCGACAGTGTCAAAAGCGTGGTCTGGAGCACTCTTAAATGCTAGTCATACCTAAGAAAAAACTGGAAATACAAAACTATTGATTAATGCCACAAAATTTATTAAATTGTTTGCATGGAAAATTTATATGGAAACCCATTACTGCCAATGAAAGAAAAAAAAATATCCCCATGGTAAGTCATAATTATGAGATAAAAAGTCATGGGATAAAAAAAAGTCAAAATTATGAGAAAAAGTCACAATTATGACATAAAAAAGTTATAATTATGAGATAAAGTCATAATGAGATACAAGGTCAAAACATATGAGATAAAAAGTTAAAATTGAGAAAAAGTTGAAATTATGAGTGAAAGGGTATAATTGTGATTAAAAAATGTAATAATTATGAGATGAAAATTTGAATTTATGAGATAGAAAGTCAAAATTATTAGATAAAAAGTCAGCATTATTATGTCACCTTTTTTTTCTTTTAGTCTTTTTATCTCATAATTTTGACTTTTTAAAATCTCATTCGTGACTTTTTATCCTACAATTGTTACTTACCATGGAGATGTTTTCTTTCTTTCACTGGTGGAAAAGTTGACTTAATGTTGAGAAACTCTGGCTATTTCCACTGGTGTCTTTAAATTTTCAGTCATCTATGTCCGGTGATATTTTACAGTCATAAAACTTGCTGTTTTAGGCTTGACGTTTGTCAGTTCTGCTGAAAGGTGGGAAAACTAGTGAGACCAAACAACCACTCAGGGTGATAATCACATGACAAGACTCATCAGTACTCACAGTTCACATCACTGACAAGATGTAACCTTTGGAGGAAATGCTTTAAAAGAGGCGTGCAGGATTGATTGCACATGTATGTCAGGATGAAAATGTGGACGACTGGGATATTAGCTGTCTACTGCACACTAATGTACACTGGCAGTTTCACATTGATTTATACATCTTCCAATATAACTCACATGTAGGATCTCACATAACTTGACCACACAAGCTCAAACAATAAGTCACCCTTCCTTTTGGAGTAAGTGAAAGAGAGGCGTCCTCCAGATCACAACAGCAAGCCAAGGATTCAAGGACATTTATTATCATTATAGAACACAGTGGTTTCCAAACTGGGGTGGGCCCCCCTGAGGTGGCGCAGAGCCAGTGCAGGGAGGGTGCAGAAGACCAGTGGAGAAATAAAGAGTAAGGGGGAAATAAACAAACAAGAGTTTGCTGATTCGATCCTGCTAACCTTTGTTTCACTAAAATTCAACTTTTCAATCCTTTTTTTAGGAGTTTCTTTCACAATTATTGTTAATGACTGGGGGGCACAAACTTTTTCTGGCCTCTGAAAAGGGGGTATATCAGAGAAGGTTTTGGAACCACTGATCTAACACAAGGTTGTACAACAAAATTAGAGTTCTAGTTCCTTTACAATAAACACAAAATGTGTACCCCAGGTCTGCTTCAGGGCTTTCAGTTCCCTCTCCACTGTCTGATGCCAGGGTTCCTTGGGTCTTCCTGTCTTGCGCCTTCCCTCTGGGGTGTGATTCTTGTGATTTCATCCTGTTCTCTTCGCATGACATGTTCATTCCATCTCCACTCCCCTGAGATGGTGAAAAATGGGATTAAAAAAAATGTAATCATTATAATCCAACAAAATCCTTGTACCTGCACAGCAGAATGGTCAAACGACAAATATGACAGGTGGAGAGTACTGGCAGTGACACGCTTACTGGACCTTAACTGCATTATGTACGTCACCTTAACAGACACTGCACATGTGGTTAACATAGCAAAAGTTGCAGTTTGTATAGGTTTAGGCATAAAAACTACTTGGTTAGGTTTAGGAAAAGATTGTGGTTGGGGCTTGATGAAGTATATTAGATAATGGAAGTCAAGAACTTTCAATAACTCCACATTTACTTTTCATTTCACGTAGGACTCAAACCTCAGCCTCCTGGGTGAAGGTCCTACGTTTGTTTGAGCCATCCATCTCACCTACTCCATATGTGGACTTTCTCGCTCTTATATATATTCTGTATACTATCTTCATAAATGTACATATGGGTTGTAATGAGCTGCTTGCACAGACGACCTAGACGCTTGTTTTCCTGGTGAGGATGGACTGCTATAGGCAGATATCTGCATATGAATATAGAATCTGTAGGCAAGGGACAAGATTTTGATATCGTAAGCATTATTGTGTCCATTTGTTGTCCAAGTAGTACTGACCAATAACATCAAAGCATGCTATGGTCGCATGCAGGTGAACAGTCCTTATGAAGAGAAAATTAGGTGAAATACATTAGCTGAAATACTCTTCGGCTATCGTCTGATGGCAAGTTAGCTTTTTATTAGCTTATTTCATTTATCTGCATTAATATGTGTCATGTTTTGGGTTTTTTAGTTTATTTTGAAGTTCTTACCTTCCCAGTTATTTTTGGTTTCACTTCCTGTCTTTGTCTTTTTACCTCCTTTTCACCTGCTCCTGATTAGTTTCCCCCTGTATTTAGTCTTGTGTCTGCCCACTCCTTAAGGCTCATTTAAGCTCCCTTTACGTATAAAATACAATAACCATCCCTGCCCACGTACCCCCATGCGTCCTTTACTTGTTGAGCAATACATCCGTGACAGGGCGCTGCTCAGAGTCAACCTAGAAGAGGAGTCAAAAGTTGCCCAAAACAAATAGAAGAGTCAAAAGTTGCCCTGAAGAACAAGAAGAGTGAAAAGTTTCTGACAACAGCAAACATGGCAACACTGGAGACAGCTGTAATAATGTACCTCTTGAGAAAGAGGCAAAAGTGGAGGCAGCATTGTTGACAGAGGTGGTCTCTGTCTGTGTACACTAAATACATCACAACACATGGACAGAATTTTTTTTCACTGCCTATTTGACGACGAATGTTATTTACAATACTACTGGATTTTTAAAATGTCATCATGTCCTGTGGTCTTGTCTCACTTGAACTACTGGCTGCACTGCCCCCATGACTGCTGGTGGTACTGCTCCGTTTGATCCGTATCCGAAAGCTTTCAGAAAACGTGCAGAAGTATGGATGAAATGAATGTAGAGTACAAACAGAAGGCCCCATCCATACGCGTATCTAACATACAGCATAAATGAGTTTTGGATTTTGCCAGCTTCACTTATCTGTGTTTTGGACTATCTCGTTATCCACGTAAGCTTGTTGCTCATTTACGTTTTTGTTATTAAATCACTTTAAACTTTCTGCTCAGCCTCAGCCTGCATTCTTGGGTCCATTAGTTTAGTTGCCCTGCTTAGCACACATACATAACAATATGCATCTGTTTTAGCGATTAGCCTCCAACTCCATTGTAAGCAATGACCAGCACACGGAAGACGAAGTCTTAGTCCAGCTGGCTACAGCAGACACCCCAAAAACACTGTCCGTTGCCCCTAGAGGCAAAATCATTGTTAAATGTTTGCCAATGGGTCCAGAGATCGATTTAGCACATCAAGGTTTCACAATTAGACAGAGCATGATATGCTGATTATGTTCTGTCCATTACATAGCATTTAGAAGAAGTAACAGCTGATACTGATTGCGCCGAACAGATGCAGTTCTTACATGTCGTTTTTGGTAAATGAGCTAATGAAACCTCAGTGGATGGTTTTCTGTGGGAAAGTTGCACTATCTGATCACTTTACAGTCATACTACGTGTATCAACACTTGACATCTTGCCAAAAGAACCACTTCATTTGTTCCTTGTTCACTCCGCTACAGCAAATCACCATGGGGAAATTATATCACTATCATTCTGTGGTCACCAGAACATGTTCCATGTTACCGTTCACACAGGGAGTGCTCCTGAGCCACAGCTGGTTTCAGGTAATAATTTCGCCACCAGTTGTACGAGAACAAGCAAGGAAGAGGTAGGAGGAGGAAGCAGTGGGAGGAGGGAACAAGGAGAGGTTTTATTATGGTAAGAGAAGAAGAGCTGGAGGAGGAAAACTGTCCTCAGAACACTCCTCTTCACTTCCCCTTTGATGAATGACAGGGCTGTAGGTTAATTTAACAGCCATTTGTATGTTTAGGCACCCTGCTCGTCTGGTCATTCCCACAGCCAAGATTATCAGCAAAGTCATTAATATACCTCTATATCATCTTACCTTTTGTTATTCTTTAAGGACTCTTGCAGAGTGAGATATCTTCCAGGGATTTTCACATGCGTGATTCCATTGTTAGTCGAGGCCTCGCTGCTCTCTGCTGTGCCAACACGGCTCTGTGATTTGTGGCCGCTGTCAAATACAAGAGAATGAATGTTACCCGCCACTGTATCCAAAACAGTTTCCTCTCATTTCTTCCTAATCAGGTGACCTTACGCAATGACCCTGAACATTATTTTGCTAAAAGCTGTCTGTCCTCCCCTGACAAACTCCAGAGATTACGGATGGGGCTCTCTTCCAGATCATACAGATCCGGGCATTCCGAACTTTTATGTTGGAATGAATGGCTTTTAATTTCAGACTTTATTTTGGATCACATAGTGAAGATTGGGATATGTTACAGGGCTGCTTAGAGTCACAAATCATTTAGCTGGTGTTCATACAAAATCTTGTATATCCAAATATCAATTTAGGACTTGAAAAACCCAGCCCAGCATTGTGGCAGTTTGTGAGATGGTAATGAAATGTAATTTACAGATTTGTGTGCATGGACACAAACTGTCAATAATTTTCGTGACAGTCAGCACAAATTTCAGAGTAATAGGGATAAATGCACCTGCAAAGCTGAGAACCAGAAATGACCCGTTACCCGGAATAATCTCTCAATCAAATCTGCACTCACCTGTTCTCAACTCGTGCAGTGCCTGTGCCCCTGCAGCTGTTGATGTGTTTCCATGACGACATGTTTGCAGTTATCAAAAGCTAATACTTTTAGAGAACTTTTTACAAGCAGCAAAGCATCTGACAATGTTCTTCTCACAGTTTTGCGCACACCAAAATACTCCCAATCGTCTGATTTTCACCTTTGACAGTGTATTGTCCACAATTTGGTGTCCTCCACTGTTTTTTTGCCTTTATGTCATCAGTTTTAGCCAGCAGCTTGCATACATCGCTGTCAAATCAAACAGTGACGTCCCATTGCTTGGCAGGATGTGGGGTCAAAGGCTGCGTCATAGACTTTCACAATAAAATCCTAGAAGCAGATTAGACCTGATATTACTGTATTAGCAAATAAAAATGTTACAAATACTGCGCAGTCATTTTCATTTTTGTTTTCTCCGGAGGAAAAAAATCAAACATATTATTGTATTGTATGTGTTACATTATTGTTCTCATCTGCTGCCAACCTACCCGCAAATTTATAGAAATATATTTTCTACCTGTTACACAAAGATTTTGTGGGTACCTAACTAAGTGCAGGAGTCTAAAATGCAGTATAAAGACAGAGAAAGTCCATGCATGGAGGAGGTCATGGTGGACAGGTGGGTCAAACAGAGGAATTTCACACAGAAGTTCCTGTGTCTGACCAATAATCAGATTGGACTATTTTAAGAAAATAGTTATTGTAACTCAAACCACACTCTTTTCCTGAACTTAAACAAGTAGCTTTGCTGCCAAAGACCTTTACTTTGAAAACGTAACTGAACATTGCACATTTATGATTGTTTACTTGACCACAGAATGAGAGCGACAGTGAATGATACGTTTGTTTGAAAGCTGTGCTGTCATGGAAAAAAGGGAAAATTTGTGTCCATGTACAGTAAATCTAAATTTCATGACCATTTCACAAACTGCCCTGAGATGGTGCTGAGAAACCAAACCCAACAACAACAACACAAAAAAGATTTTCCTCTTTCTATAATTGCATGTCAGCTCTAGATATGCTTGGTCCAATGATGAAATAAAAAGACAACATAATTCTAATACATAGAATATGTATTAAAATAGTTCAACAATTTGGGAAATAGCAAACACTGTGATTCTTTGGACTTATTCTTGGCTGGGCGTGGTAACTTTGAGAAAGCCAAACAATGGACTTATAAAACCACAGTATCTTGTTTTAAAGGGATTAAGAAGTGAGATATAACATGTTCATTAGTGAGATTTATTAGTTAGATGTTGTCATCTTTGGACTAAGCCAGCTGTTTCCTCTTTTCCAGTGTTTATGCTAAGCTACGCTAACTGTTGCTGGCTCTAGATTCATATTTACCATATAGACATGGGAGTGGGCGGCACGATGGCGCAGTGGTTAGTGCTGCTGCCGCACAGCAAGAAGGTCCTGGATGCGAATCCCCGAGCCGGCAGGGCCTTTCTGTGTGGAGTTTGCATGTTCTCCTCGTGTCCGCGTGGGTTTTCTCCGGGTACTCCAGCTTCCTCCCACAGTCCAAAAACATGCAGCATAATAGGTTAATTGGTGACTCTAAATTGCCCGTAGGTGTGAATGTGAGAGTGAGTGGTTGTTTGTCTCTATGTGTCAGCCCTGCGATGAACTGGCGACTTGTCCAGGGTGTACCCCGCCTCTTGCCCAATGTCAGCTGGGATAGGCTCCAGCCCCCCGCGACCCTCACGGATAAGCGGTTACAGAAAATGGATGGATGGATGGATGGACATGAGAATGGTATCAATCTTTTCATCTAACTCCCGCAAAGATGTCAAACAATTCCTGGAACAGCTCAGCATTTGTTTATCTGCACTAGATTCTTAATATTTTATTATCTCAATTTTAGAATTTCATTGACTTTTCCTCACACCTTGAATTGATGAGTCTCATCATTCTTAATCACTGTTCTTGGCACACATCTAATCCACACCAATAATGGACACACTACTTCCTTTAATGGCACTAAACGTTGACACTGGACATAAATCATGACCTGCAGAATGGTCCAATGTGAACATAATTAGTTCTCCTGTATACCTGGAAGGGGAGGGTCAGGCGATGTGTTTGTAATATACAGGCTCATCACTAGATCCCACTACATCCTGAAAGCTCTGAAAAAAGCAAGTAAGTGGACCTTAAGATTTTTCTTATTTGTCAAATCAAAGCACAAATTATATTTTTCCCATTATTATTAGCACACTCTAAGAAATCAAGTTCCAAAAGGGTTCCCCCTGAAGGGCTGGTGTTCTGCCCAAAACCATTTACTTCTGAAGAACACTTTTTTGAAGAAAGGGTTTCTCAAGATTCTTTTTAGGTCTAAGGGTTCCTTTTAAAGCGATATTCCACTCTTAGATAATCATCCACTCAGTATGTACTCACCCCTATGCCGATGTGAGGATGGGTGAAGATCTTCAGTTCACTAAACAATCCTGGAGTTTCAGCAGAAAACAGGGTTGCAGCCAAATCCAGTACAATTGCAGTGAATGGTGACCCAAACGTTAAAAAAAAGAACACAAAACAAACACAAAATGTCTCCATCCTGCTCGTGGTGTAATCCAAGTGTCCGTGAGCTGCAGCATTAAAATTTAACCACAAAAGATGCCATTTACGCCATGTTTTTAGCTGAAATGTCAACTGTAGCATGTAGGTAGGATGTAAACATGGCGTCGATCTCGCGAGACTTCATATATCTCTTAATGGACACACGTGTGCGGATTGTTTGGTGAATTGAAGATCTTCACCCATCTTCACATCGGCATAGGGGTGAGTACATACTGAGTGGATGATTATCTAAGAGTGGAATATCGCTTTAAGAACCACTTTCATCCAAAGAACCCTTTTTGGACGACGATTCTTCAAGGATTGTTGAACTCGTTGAATGCTATCGTAAGGGGTTCTTTGTACCACAGTATTAAAGGTTTCTCAGTGGAACCCCCTAGGGTGTTAGTGGGTTCTTGTTAGCACTCTCAGAAGAAGAAACAGTACAGTGGATAGAACCACCAGAGAGGGTTTTGTGTGTAACCATTACACCCTATAAGGGTTCTCTGTAGAACCTCTCATAGGGGGTCGTGGGTGAAACCTTTCACCTCAACTTTGCAAATCTCTGCTGGTTGTATCTGGCAGTTTGTGGTGGCATTGCAGCAGGTGCTTCACCATCTGTTGCACTGTACTGAGTGGCCTCTTCTAGTTTTGGTAATAAATGTTTTTGATTCTGATTAACGCTGGATCAGATCAAAGAGTCAATATCAGCTGGTAAAAATCCATATATTCAAAATGTAGTATCTGGTTGAATTTATTGCACAAACCTTGGCAAATATCAGGATTTGCATTGTTAGTAAAGCATCATAAAACACTCTGTTGGTCTCTGTTGTAACGTGCAGGTTTATTGAAAAGCTTTGATATCCACAGAGTGACGACCACACTTAAACCAATCCAGCTCCAGCTCTGAGCGTGGAGTTCTGGAAGCTGATGGATGAGGAGAGCCTATCCAGAGAGCAGCTGAGATCTCTCTATTCGCTCTGGAACGGAGCCAAATGGACAGAAAGCAAATGTTCCCACTGGGAGAGGAGCAGAGTGGAGTTTTTCCTCTTGCAAAATTCCTCTAAGAGAGAGGGGGATTAGTTAATCAGCTGCACCTGTTGCAGACTGGGACGGCTTGGTGGGAATACATACACACGTATGTCCGCACACCCATACGTGTGTAAAAAAAAAAAAACACAAGCACGCACATGAGCAGACAGCCGAAAACACACACAGACACGTCCAGAGGTTGGTGGGAACATGCCTGTGTGATTGGTCAGCCTCTCTGGAGGTAGCTGAGGTCAGAGGTGAGTGTTACGCAGTGTTGTGATCGCTGCTTTCACGTCTCACCAGAAACAGAGGGACTTTCCACTGTGGAGGGCTCCAACACAAAATGGTTTATGCATTCATGATGTCATCTCTCAATGTGTCACAGCACATTTGGAAGACGTTAGCGCTCCAATCGAGCTACAGCCCGCTTTCAACACTTAACGCATGACACAGCTCAAGAAGTGCGTATTCTAATCGCCGGTTTGTGGTTCCCGAAAAATATTTGCGAGAGATACTTTTCAAGGTCGCTTGAAAGATGCCTGCTCTGGCCTGTTCTGAAGCTGCGTTTAATGCTTTGCTTGGGCTCAAGCCACATGACAACAAGCCAGGGGAGGAATGGAGGAGGCATATGATTTTGATGATAACGTCTCCAAACAGTTGTGCGTTTGTTCATGCTCAGACTGAGGGGCTAATGCGGGGCAGCACTTTCCTGCCCCCTATTAATCCGATTATCTGATTGGTCATTGTAGTATTTCTCTCATGAGATTAACATTCCTCTTCTGTTTGACTTGATTGTCACCATCGATTCTGGTCAATACATCGGCCAAAGTGCTGAGAAATTTCTCACAATGACAATGAAATGTCCAAGGGTGGGAGAGGAGGTTCTGTTGTCAGTGTTTGGCCCATAAGGCAAGTTATTTCCAGCAGAAATGTCGTGCCATGCTTGTATATGAATGTGAGCATTATGTAACCGCATCTCTATACATAATACAGAATTTCTTATGTATGGACAGTAATAATGAGCCCGAGGCTGTGCTGTGTTCTCTTTACACCACAATGACCACACTGTTACCATCCGATTACATATCAGATGTATCATATATTTAGTTACATAATGCAGTGCATAAAAGCATGGCCATATACAGCAATGCAGGGTTCCTACATCTTCTCCATTTCAAAATTCCAGACTTTTACAGACTCAAAGATTTTTTAGCCCTCATTTGACATATGAGTGCAAACATTGGTTTGGGCCAACAACTTTGTTGCATATTGGCAAAATCTGGTAATTTGATACATATGATGATGCATAGGTTATGACTCAATATATTAATTATTATTTTTTCAATATATTTTTTTACTTTTTAATGCAATCAGTGCAGTGAGGATAGATAATAACTAGAGATGTTCCTGGTGACTAATTTCCTTGTTGATTAAATGCAAATTTAAATTTAGACAAGTCGATTAAGCAGAAAACAGTCAAAATTGAACACAATTTATTAATTGATGTTAAACATTGTCTGGGAAATACTGCATGCGTTAAGAGCCATTTGAAGCTGTTAATCCCATTCTTCAATGACCAAATAAATCATCATCATAAATGTCGCTGAAATGTGTGGCACTTTGCGCCGTGCACTGTCAACACTTTGCAAATTACCCTACAAAACATGACAAGAGGTGTAACCTGACAGGCCAAATGGTTTGGTACTCAGAACCATCTGGGAAGTCGTCCTTGGAAACTGGTTGGTTGAAATTAGCCTGTGTTAGACTGGATAGACAGATGGTTGTGTTTTTTTTTTGTTTTTTTTGAAAGTTCCTGCCCTTTTCCAATCATTTCAAACTCTTGCCAAAGCCAGGAGAAGTTAAGTTAATCTTCCCCACGGAGAAAAGCCCATAGTGCCTTTCTTTGCCCTTTTTTTAATGAAGAAATACTCTCCAGTTCTGATATAACTGGTGCTGTCACAGTATCTATGCTAACCTGTTCAGGAGCCTCTGTTGTTTGTTAAAGATGAGTAGCTTCCGTGGATGCTTCTGCATAGGGCTTACAATTGTCATCCCTTTCATTTCTATTTGGAATCATTAGCCAACCAGCCGTCATATTTGGGATTGTCAAGCCATTCCTTGGAAAACTTGCATGTACCCTTTACCCATTGTTCCACTGTCACACATCTCTGCTCAGAGAGGACTAAACTCAACCAAACTGGTGCAACCCATACTCACTTTTCTCTTAACATGATGAATAAATAATAATTTATTATTGCTCCCTCGATATGTTTTAGTCTGTTTTATAAAAAATAAATTAAATGAGTTGAAAAAAGTTAATTTAATTTTTACGGCTCTGTGCAGCCTTGTTTATTCACTGTGTCCATGAAAACAATTATGACCGTAACAATAAAGATAAGGTTTCCTTAAAAAAAAAAAAAAGATAGTCCATTTATTTGTCTGATCAGTACATCACTGCGTAACTGATTTTGTTATCTCAGGAAAAGATTAAATCGAAAGCAACTGGACTTGTTTAAAAGTCTTATTGAAGACGTTTCGCTTCTCATCCAAGATGATGATTTTGTGGCTCCATGGTGGAGAGGAGGTCGTATGGCTCAGATCCAACGGGTGACACTTGATGCTGACATCGTCCTGGACTCACATTCTTCACATTCTACGTATTACAAACTCTGTCTTCAAATGTCGTATTTTTTGTGCTTTTTGGCTGCTCTGTTCAGTACACGCAGCATCTATTACACAGCTGTCCATCCCGAGAGGGGAATCCCTCCTCTGTGGCTCTCCCTGAAGTTTATTCCATTTTTTTCGCAGTTAACGAGGGTTTTGGGGGAATTTTTCCTGACTCTTTTGAGGATCTGCAGGACAGGGAGTGTCACACACTGTGTGGATTGTACAGCCCCCTGAGGCAGCTTGTGATTTGTGATATTGGCCTGTACAAATAAAATCTGACTTGAACTGAACTCATCAGTGTTCAGACAAGCATCATATTTGGTTATTTGCGATGCTATGTATATATGCAATTTAAAGATACTGCTGCATTTTGTTTCAAACTAATTTGGTCTGGATTTAAGCCACTTGGGGTGGAGCTGTGTTGTGTACTGGGATGTACAGGCACAGAGGCAGCTCTGTGTAGGAGTGTGTGTTCAGTGTTGACATGCTTTTTGCCATGAAAAAACACTCTGCTTGAATGATCAGTTTATTTGTAGAAACTGTGAATTTTATATGGTCGCACTTTATTTTTACAGTAAGATGTAAGAAGCAAGTACTTTATATAAAATTTGACAAAAACTTGAAATAATTTTCTTTATTAGGCAGTATTATACCCTTTATTAAACCCTTATTAGCCTTTCTTAGGGGTAATTAGTGACACATTATAACAGAACTATACTGTAAACTAAAGTATATTATTCCCTACTGTTAGACCCTTATTAGACTTTATTAAAGGGTAATTATGGACACATAATAACAGAACTGTACTGTAACCTAAAGTGTATTGTTTCCACCTACTGTTAGAGTCTTAATAGACTTTTTTACAGGGTGATTATGGACACATAATAATAAAACTGTACTATAAACTAAGGTGACACTCTAATAAAGTCTAATAAGGGTCAAATATGGTTTAATAAAGAACATATTTCTAGTTTTTGTTTAATTTGATTCAAAGTACAGCCTGTTATGTCTTACAAGTGTACTGTAAGGTGTATGGTGTCTAATTAGGGTACAACTACTGTCTAATAAGGAGCATATTATTCTATTTTTTGTCTAATTTCATACAAAGTACAGCTTGTTATGTTTTATTATTGTACTGTAAAATAAAATGGGACCTTTCATATCTTAGAAAACAGAATAGTGGCAATAGCCTGTAAATGCAAAGATTTTTTTCATACTCTCTTTTCTTTTTTCCACACTTACCCAGATCTAAAAATGACTAAAGGCAAATTCCATACTTCTACTGCATAGACACCCTATGTGATACAGAGGAAAAGTTTAAAATGTAATATAAAGTAACAACATATTTTCTTGTACTTCTTAGAGTGCATAGAACCATGTGGACTTTCGACAGCAGTGTGTTTCCACCCACTGGGAGCGCTAGCTAGCCGAGATGCTAATGCAGAACATCTGCTCTTGCTCCAGCTCCAACATATTGGAAACAACACTATGATGTAATTGACTTCACCATAGAAAAGCGTGCAAACGTGGTGTGAGTATTTCATCTATATTTGGAGAGCCGGAGGGCTCCGACCTGTCAGGATAAATGCGGACGATGCCGTTAGCGCTAAGCGACAACACGGCAAAGAACGAGCACGTGCGGATCCATGTCCGCCTTGTTAGTGTAACATTACCTGGAACGTGCAGATCGAGAAGGAGAGAGGGGGAAAGAAGGGTAGAGAAAGGGGATTTTGGGCTGCTTTGGCTTTGGGTGTGGTGGTTGGATGATGGTGTCTAACTGAGCATTAAACTCAGCGAGGCGTTTCAGCTGTTAGTGTTGGCCAACATGCTGTGTGGTTACTAACTAATGTGGTGGGTCCGGCCTCGAGGGGAGATTTTCTTTCTCTCTCCCTGACTCTCACTCATTTCTCTCTCACTCTGACACACACACAAACACGCCCCCCCATCCCAGGCATACACATGGTACACACATGGCACACACTCACTCACACACACAAAATCTGGGGTGCAGAATTGGAAGGTGAATTCAGTTCATCCAGCACACTTTAGTGATTAGTGTCAAATTCATGTCTGATAAATATTATGCTGTAGATACTTTTGAGATTATGCTTTTTCAGTATTTTATCTATTTGATCATCATAAACTGGAAGTCATACATCATGGTGTTCTGAGCTGTCACTGCCTTTTTCCATCACTTCTCCCACATAAGCTGTTAAGTTCTGATGTAATGGCTATGGAGAGCCAATAATTTGTTATGAATGTACTCTGGGTACATGTACAACATTTTAGTCAGTACAACAGATTCAGCACAACTGATCAGTGCAAGTGATTTTTTAGCCACTTGGAGCAGCACAACCAGTTTTAAGCAACAATATCATTTCACCTTATGAAGCTGATATGGAGAATATGTTAGCAAATAGACTATAGACACATGAGGGACATGTCTCAGGGATGTATTCATTATCCCCACCAGGGGATTATGCGATCGCTTCCGTGAGCGTGTGAATGCATGCATGCATGCTTCAACAATGGACCTGCATCTTGTCTGGAGCTAACCTAGCCTAATTTTTTTGTGCACATTCATCAACTGTATGCTAGAGTATCTCTGTGATTCACAGTTTTGGAAAACCTTGAAAAAACATTTTCATGCATCTACACCAGTGACAACCGTTGCCACAGGCATTATGATTTCAGGTCCTCCCATTCTTGTGAGGGCGATATCTCAAGAACGCCTTGAATTTCTGCAGACCTGGTACAAATGACCACTTGGACTCAAGGATGAACTGAATAGATTTTGGTGTCCAAAGGTCAAAGTCAGGTTTAACGCTCTAAACGTATTTTTGGCTATAACTAAGAATTCCTACACTAATTATGACAAAATTATACACAAATATCTAATGGGATAAAATGATGAGGTGATGACATTTTATACCCCAAAGGTCAAAGGTCAACTTCACTGTGACATCATAATGTTCAGCTGTCTGTCAGCCCTTTGTCCTCCTCTCCATCAACGCTACAAGTCAATATAGTGGTAAGTTCCATATTAAATTCCTTCAAAGTCTTCACTACAGACATTATATGAGTCTGAAACTGTAACTTGACTGGTTGGTGGAGACAAACAATTGTGAGGCTGTAATTCTAATTTTGCTTTTAGCTGTTTTAGCTCAGGACATCATATGTGGAGGTCATGTTAATGTTGGAGGAACTTAGCTGGTTACATCTGGCAGTTTTGGTGGCATTGCAGTAGGTGCTTCAACATCTGTTGCCTGATGGGGATCTGCACTCTATTGAACGACCTCTTCTAATTAAATAGAGGTGTATCTGCTCTGTCAGACGTGTGAGAGATGGACGACTGAAAAACGTGACCGAAACACTTTTGTGCAGATGCCACTAGCCTGGACCACAAGCATCATGTTAACTGAAGTGACTGTCCGTACCGTTTCCATCTCGTTGCACATTTATTACTGATCTATTTTTCCATCAGAACTAATGCATATGATTGACACTTTAATCTACTATCAGCAAATATAAATTGAGAAAAATAACTTTTCAAAACTAAGTGCTTTACACCTCATGATAAGGAGAACACAAGACAGAATTACAATTCTCCTGTTTTTCTCCCGATGTCAAACAAATTTTCACATCTTTTTTACTTTTCATTATGACAACCTGTTTATGATACTGTACAAAAGTGTACTGTTTTCACCCATTCAATACAGCTACAGCAAATCAGACTTCCTTAGAAGAAATCCCATTCCTTGTTTTATGTCCTTTTATGGCTTTATTGATAGGAGAGCTGAAGATATGACAGAAAAGAGGGAGAGATGACACACAGCAAAGGGCCAAAGGCGGATGTTGATCCCATGGCTGCTGCAGAGGACTCACAGCCTCAGTACGTGGGGCACATGCTCTACCAGCTGAGCTTCCAGGCCACCAGAAATCCCGTTTCTTAACTTAAGATTCAAAGGACAGTTTTTTTCAAGCTGAAGAAGTTGGAGCAGGATGAAAACTTTATTAGTAGCAGCGTGTCATGTACTGTAATCAAAGAGGCCAAAAGCTCCATAGAGCTGCAGAGTTGAGAGACAGTCCTTGGGGATTTCAACATTGTAAGAGAACCTTTCAACATTACACAGTCATTTGATTCATTGTTGGTATTAAAATGGTACTTAATTCAGGTTTAAATAAACATCCTGAAACTATGATTTATTTCTGTTAATATTGGTGATGATTTGCCTTTTGATGAGCATCAACTGGAGTTAACAAGTCATATTTACAGTAACTGCATCCACCCATATCCACCCACCACCCACACACACATTTTCACCCACAGTTTTCTTCCACTTCTGCACCTGGACTGTGATTGACAGCTGGGTGGTGGGTGACTATCGGTGACAGCAGCGGTGACCTCAGACTGGGTGACGTCGCAGAGCTGCGGTTGGCTGATGCTGCCAGATGTGAGGCTGCTGCAGGTTTTCACAGCTGTACGGGGACAGAGGCATGGACAGCGTCCAGTAACAACCTGCTGTAGTCCTGTGGTCCTCGGAGACTCGCGGCCACGAGAAAAGTAAATTCTTACAAAAGCTGGAGGGAGGGGAAGCACCTGTTAGTGTAGCTGTTAGCTGTGAGTCAGGGTATTCCCACAGACAATCTAGACTTTGTTGTGTGTTAGGGTTTGACACGTATGAAGCCTTTAAGGGTGAACACACTTGAAATGTTATTCTGGCCTGAGGAGCGACCGGTGCGAAGGCCCCATTGTGATGCAGTGAATGATTATTATTTATTCTTATTTTGTCAGCTCACTCGCCAGAGGTAATGAATATTTACATCTGATGTGGGTCATGGGCGGGGCAAAAGGGCGCATTAGCCACCCCTTTAACCTACATGTACAAAAATTGGTAGGCACATGCAGTCAGTTGTTTTGGCCTAAAATGCCAGATTTCACAGCAGCTTTTCTAAAAGATTGTGATGCATGTCACAATGTTTTAGGCATTTTTTTTTGCAATGAAGTTTGGGGAGCAATTTAAAATTGCAAAAAAAGTTGTTTTTTTTAATTTATTTGTTCGTTCGTTTTTGTACAATTCATTAAAAATCAAAGAAAACTTGTTCCAATGACAATAAAATTGCATTTTGTTCTGAATCTTCGGTGTGACCATACCAAAAAGGCTTGAGATTACAAAAATTCAGAGAAAATATGCTTTAGTTGTAAATGAGGAAGTGTGCCTGGGGGGTATTCCACAGAAGAAAAATCTGTTTGGAGCTCAAACTCAAGCATGCACAAAATTATAGAATATATTTTTTATAAAAGTGCATGGAGAATTGATAAATGTAAATAACAATGACAAAACTTGTGACAAAATACGTTTGGGGGACTGCGATGACTGATAGAACTGCAGGAAGCTATGATGTTTGGTCAAATTTGTGGAAAAGCTGCTGTGATTGGACAACATTGCAGAATTCATGGGGACTTGTTGAATTTGCGTTAATTGTTGTGTTAGCAACATCCCAACTTCCTGATGTATCATGTTCTGAATTGGAGCTGTAGCCTAAACCCAACACAAAGTCGGCCGTTTTGAATTTACTGTGCAATTGTTTCGCAATTTTGCCTTGTCCAGGCATCATAATTTAACAGACTCCTCCTACAGACATAATTACAACTTCAGATCGCATCAGTGCAATCCAAAGATTTTTGATTGAGTGGTGTGTCCATGGCGTGGTGTCAGATGTCAATCTTTCGCTATGAGAGTTGGTGCAACTTGAATATTCATGGTAAAATCTGCCCAAAACTTCAATATTTGGTAACAGTCTCAGCCTGAAGACATCTTTATGTCAACATTCAGTCACTGTCATAGTGTAAATACTTGGTGCAGTGTCCAAAACACAAATTTCTGAGCCGTGTCAACTGCTCATTGTCCAGTAACAAGACCACAGCTGCTGCACAGCCCAATGCACATGGGGTTGCAAGGGCAGGGTCAATTTCCGTTTCCGGCTCGTTTGATTTTAATTTTAAAACTGCAAGCATGCACACCCCCAGGTGTGGAGGAAAAAAGTCGCACACATGTAGCAAAAATAATTATTTTAATGATTTACCATCATTTCGACATGGCAGGCTTTAGTTTTTGCTTTGTGGCTACAATGTATGCAACTATTTTCCTCCACACTTGTACACCTGACCGGCACCTCTTCCTTTTTCCTGCTCATCATGTACCAAAAACTATGTTCTTAAGTATGTTTGGTCCAAGCTGAATGTTTGAGACATCTTGCATCACGTCCAGCATGCAGACACGGACTATACCGACTGACCTGCTACTTTTTCGTATGTTTCTAGTTTGAACAAGCTGACATCAGTAACACACATTTCAGAGTAATCCCTGTTTCTCCTAGAAGCTTTGCACTACACAATGTTTCCTGGGACAAAGCCTCAGTAATTCCAAACAATGTTTTCTCTGCAAATGATTGGCAGTGAAATATATGTTGTTTATTTGATCAGGGTGTGTGAATGGAATTTAGCCGAGCTGATTGTAATGTAAATACTTCACACCATGGCTCATTCCCAGAGCGAATATTTTGTTAATTAGTTGTCCTTTTGTGTGTACGGCTTTTGAAGAAAGTCTCTTGAATCACACACACGCACACTCACCGAAACCGGTGTGTGTCTGTGTGCTATTGTATGCATGTGTCTAATTTGTGATGTGTATTTAATAGAGGGTGGTGTAAAAGCTTCATGTTTCTTATTCAGTACCATGTGGATGAGATATGGACCACGCCATTAACTTGTATTTAGACAGCTGACTTAATTTAGACACCTCTCTCTCTCCGTCCTCCTGCATGACATCATGTGATTGATTATGAAGTGGTCTCACATTGCTGTGCATGTTCTTTCCTACTGAACCTGACATGTTCGCAACAGACTTCTGCCAGATAATAAGTGCCTTTAACCTTTGACCTGTCAGCTTGAACCCATCACCATTATAACAACTACATCTGTAGTTTAAATGGTTCAGCCAAAGTAAACTGAACCTGCTCCATGCAGCCTTTCATAAATTAGTACCCACAAATTGTTGCAATTTATTAACCCTGAATAAAGTTTTTTGAAAGTCTTACAATAGTCCAGTGCTCTAATGGGCAACAATTTATCAGCATTTTTGTTATTAATAAGTAATAAGAGATTTGTAAGAACAACTTTTGGGTGGCTAAATTGTGGAAAATCCCTTTGGCTGTTGTATATCCTCCTTCAGAATAAAATGCTTTGTCTTGTTAGTCAGCTCTTTAATTCATCAGTTTGACATCTTACCATCTGGAAAAAGAGCTGCAGAACATTTGGACCTAAATTCATTTATTAACAAACTTTTTAACATTTGCAGCTGCAGACTTGATGGATTATTTTACTGCTGACTCACAAACATTTATAACTGCTGACTTAAAGCTCACTTTTTGCTTTGATCCTGACATATTGGCAGCAAATTAGCAGCCCGTCCTCACCAGAAAAACGCCTGCAGAGGTCATCTGTACGAGCAGTTTATTATGACCCATATTTACACTTAAGTTTGGCAGCGACTTCTATGGGAGATTTTACGGTGATGTGTTAGGGGCTTTTCAGACGGGCGGCGATTGATGCGCCTCGTAATTCATTTTCAATGGGATGCGAGTGGGCAGGTAGGGAGGCTGAGGCTATCACACAGGCGCTGCTACAAGCGGGTGTGATCCTGTAAACGTGTTGTGGTCATCTCGTCTCACACATATGCCTTCCCGCTGCCGGAGTTGAACTTTGCTGAACTGTGCAACACACATCTACAGTGAACCAAAGGCTGATCCTTGCTGTTTGTTAGTTTCCTGAAATCAGTAACTGTTTTCAAACAGTTACAGGGACTTAAACAGGAGGACTTTTGCACGGCAGAGCATCGGGGCAAGACTGGATACATCAGGTATGTGTAGCAGTGACTCTGGGAGACAGCAGCACGCAGAATTATTTTCCCTGGTTACTATACATAGAGCACCCGAGACTCCACCCGGGCCTGTCTAGTTTGTAGCGCTGGTTAGCATTGCAGCTCAGCAACTGCCTGGAAGGGTTTAGACAATCAGAGGCAGGGTGAGGCTTGCTTCCTGCAAAGGATACTGTGTAAGCTCGCCCAGCTTGTCAGTTTAGTGTCTCTCTAAACTAAGATGGTGAACATACCTGCTTTTCATCAGGATGTTAACATTGTCCCTGTGCACAAATTTAGGATGCAGATGTTAGCATTTAGCACAAAGCACCTCTGTGATTACATACAGCCTCACAGAGTCACTAGCATGGCTTTAAACTCTTTGTTTTTGTCTCACATTTGTATGCCTTAAAAAGGCAGAGAAAAAAATCTGGGCCCAGCGTTTGTTTCACAATGGTTTATTGTAAGAGAGGCTAAAGTGTTACAACTCTGGTTCAATGTGGATCTCTGACACGCTGACATCATCACCCTAAAAGCAATATAATGGTGCACCTAAAGAAACATTTCAGACAGTTATTATGTGTCCAGAGTTGGACAAGGTGTTGAAGTACTGTTCTTTTTACCTCTTTGGCAGTCAGATTTTTTTTTTCTGAGCTACAGAGAAGCTCAATCTTTGAGAAATGTTGCAGGACCATGTGTGTGTTCTGTAACCAAAGTCATTTGTAACAGCAGATAACTTGAAACTGATAATGGATGAACACTCTGAGGATACACTCTTAGAAATAAGGGTTCCAAAAGGGTTCTGCCTGAGGGGCTGAGGCTCTACTCAGAACCATTTGCTTGTGAATAATACTTTTTTGAAGAAAGGGTTTGTCCAGGGTTCTCTGGAAGACTAAGGGTTCCAAGACTTTGGAGGCAAAGAGCCCCTTTTTTGGAAGCATGTTGGATTGTTGACATGGTTGAAGAACCATAATTAAAAAAGGTTCTCAATAGAACCCTCTGGGTAGGTTCTAGATTAAAACCTTTGGAAAATAAAAGGGTTATTGGTAGAAAACACTTGCTTGGTTCTAGATAAAAAACCCTTGAATATAAAAGGGTTCTTGGTAGAATCTCCTTGGTGGGTTCTAAATAGAAACCCTTGGAATATAAAATGGTCTCTATAGAACCTCAGGAAAGAGGTCTAAGTAAAAGCCCTTGGTGGAATCTCCTGGGTGGGTTCTAGATAAAAGCCCTGGGAATATAAAAGGGTTTTCCGTAGAATCACTGGGAAGGGGTCTAGATAAAAACCCTTGTTGGAAACCCCTGGATAGGTTCTTTGCAAAAAACCCTTTGAATATAAACTGCTTCTTGGCAGAACCCCTTAGGTGGGTTCTAGTTTAAAAAAAAACAACCTTGGAATACAAGTGGTTTTTGGTAGAACTTCCTGAGTGGGTTCTAGATAAAAACCTTTGGAATATAAATGGTTCTTGGTAGAGCCCCCTGGGTGGGTTCTTGTTAGCACCCTTAGACACTGGAAAGATTCTGTAGAACCTCTCATAGGGGATTCTGGGTGAAACCTTAAGCAAATAGTTTTAGGTATAACCCTTTATTAATGGGCTCTAGGTAGAACTCTCTGAAAGGGTTCTAAGTAGAGCCTTTATAGAAGGTTCTACCAGGAACAAAAAAGGGTTCTCCCATGGGGACAAGCCAAAGAACCCTCTATGTTTCCAGGTAGCACCTTTGTTTCTACGAGTGTATCTCTTAGACACAGGGATTTTGGGTGATATTAAATCTGATGACCTGCTGGTTAGATGAGTAATGGCCAGTATAACATTACACACATGCAGAATATAGAGAACATTGTGTTCTAATGCGTTCTTGTCCTTTCTGTCAATCTGATATATAGAGTCCTTGATGACATAACAATATTAGCGTTATATTGTCCCCTCCAGGGACATGTTAGCCCTCCAGTTAACATCTCTCGAAAACATTTACACAATGTTTCATAGGGTATCGGGTGACGAGAGAATTTCAGTCATATGTTGAGTCAAGGTGGGCTCCAAACTCGTGCACCTTATTGAAAACAACAACATACCAGATGGATGAAGTCAGCTTTAGAAAAAAAAAAAAAAAGAAACTTGTGGTCCTTTGTTTTTCACATTTCAAAGACAGAAAATGAGCTCATTTCACCACACATGCGGTAATATATTTTCATCATTAGGCCTATTACAAACATAAACAGATGATCTGAGGGCACGCCGAGTGTGCAGCCAAATTCTGTTCTTCCATGTTGTCACCTCTGTGACGCCTCGGTGTGACGCTAGACGAGTCCAAAATAGAATCTTTTCTGTGTTTCATTTGCGACAGATGTGAGAACTACATCCAAGATACCCAATTAACCCCAGAATAAAATTTAATGTACTGCACATCCACTTACTAAAAACAGTGACTTACTTTTTCCAGTTACCGTACTACCTCATATCCCCATTAGGCAATGTCGTGTGTACACAACAAGGAGGAAATAGACTATAAAAGGAAGGAAATTTTAGCCAAACAAGTAGCTACTGTACAAACAGTTGAAAACTTTAAAAGACCTTTAACGTGGTTTAGTATAAACAAACAATTTGTTCTTTTTTCATATTTTTTAATTTCATAGACATTTCATGGACTGTATTGTCCCTTTAATTGTATCATTAAGGTTGAAGCTCTTATTTTGAAGATGTAATGCTGGTGGGAGGCATAATGCACAGTAAAATGTCAGGACCGAACAAAGAAACAAGTCATATTTTGTATTTTTTGTGGCATCTTGACATAGAAAGCGATTGATATTTAGTAGCATTGCGTTTTCTTGTAGTTTAAGTTAGAAATTGGGTGAGTGTCAGCTAGCAAGAATTTACATTAGCATTATTAGCATTCCTTTGTTAAGTTGTCTTTGCTGAATGTAGTCTGAGGAAATGCTGTATATTAAAAGGGTGTGTTGCAGTTGCAACACGGAGGCTCTTAATGGTTAAATCTACTGTTATGTTTTGTTTTGTAGTCAGAGATGGGAAGTAACTAAGTACAAATACTTACTGTACTTAGTGGACTTTTCAGGTATCTGTCCTTTACCTGTGTACTTCTTTTTCTGAGTTTTTTCTTTTACTTCCTACATTTGAATACTAATATTTGTACTTTCAACCCCTTACATTTTCAAAACAGGCTCATTACTTCAGTTTTAATGTAACAAGAAAACAAGGTAAAAAGGTGTAGCCAGACAAAAATGACGTAATACCACGAAAACAGCGTAAAAGACATAAAATGACAAAACAGAACGAAATGTAAGGAAACATAACAAAACGTAGCAAGACGAAAACAATGTTACAAGGTGGAACAAGACAAAAAAATAAAAACATAAAATAAAAAAAAGTAACTCAACGTAACAAGAAGAAAAGACAAACACAACGTAAAAGGCATAACAAGACAAAAGGGAGAGGACGAGACAGAGAAGGAGACTTGTGCGTTGAGAAAAAGTGAGGTTCAGTTAGCTTTGCACAGAAACAGCTGGTAGAAATGTCCTTCAGAGCAACTTTTTACTTTTATAATTTGAGTACATTTCAGAGCCTGAACTTTTTCACTTTTACGTAAAGAAGTTGAATCAGTACTTTTTACTTTTTACTTTTTACACATGTATCTGTACTTCTACTTGAGTACTTTTCACTACCATCTCTGATTTTAGTGAAAAGGTGAGTGATCATTTTATTTTAAGTTAAATGTGTTTACCTGTAGCTTTTCATTTCAAAATAAAAAGTGGTAAATTCATGATTCGGGTATAATCCATTATCAAACATGTCCTCCTAAGCTTACCAAGCAACAAAATATGTCAATTGCCAAGGATTCCCAAAAAGGACATCCCAAGATGATGGACTACTAATGACCAGAAAATATTTACAGTTAAGAAGCTGAAATCAGAGAATTTGGGCATTTTTTAAAATTAAAAACAAACAAAAAAAAAGACTCAAAACGATTTATTGATTATCAAAATATTTGGCAATTAATTTATTCATGGTTCATGAAGTGTGAATATATCCACAGAATCTTGTGCTGTATTTAACACTAAGGTGTTTGTGAACCATCAGTTGGAGAGTTAGATCTTTCAGATGAGGATATTATTTAATTTGACTTAAAAACTTTGTATGTTTGGTGAATGTTTCTCCAAAACTTTTGCAGCATATATGTGCTCGTCTTGCTGTTTTCTGCGTCTATCAGGAATAAATATGCCATCGTCTCAGTTTTTAATCATCAAATATATCGAGGTCACTTAGCTAGTGAGTAAATGACCTGGTTAACTGGTCCTGACACATTACATGACAGTTATACAACACAGGAATGACACAGTATGTGCAGGATGAAACCTAACAGGACCTCTGAGTACAGACCAGGCAGCAGACTAAACATGTTGAGGCCCATGTTGCCTCGTCAACCACGGAGCGCTTCGCCCTGTAGGCAAACTATAGTGGGTCCAGCTGTGCGTTGTTGTATTTTAATATATTCAGTATGCTTCATGTGCACTCAGGTAACCCTGTGTAGACTCTTCCTCTGACATGACCATGATTGTGCACTGAACACAACTTCACTGCTTGGAGTTAATCATTTTCAGTGTGGAGCTCACAGTGATGAGGTTAAAATGTGTCCTACCGTGCTGTTTTTGACGGAAACTGTCCATAATTAAAGACACACTTTAATTCATGCTTGACATTGTAATAACAGTTATTAAGTTTCTTCTGGTGGTGTGGAAGTACACAAAGGTAGCAGGTCTTATTCAGGTCCATGCAGTGGCTGATCAAACTGTACACGTTCTGATTTAATTCTGTGATATCTGTTTGCAAATTGTCCTAATTTTTTTCCCCTTACTTCATCATAACATTTTGAATTTGATGTTTTGTCCCTCAGAATTAACCAGAACTTTGGTTGACCTCCAGAATGTTACTGAAAGAAAACACAAGATGACAACACAGAGACAAAACAATAACGAGACCTAAAATGTCAACAAAGACACATAAACTGATAAGAAACAAAAAAACAAAAAAAAAGACACAAAACAAAAGCAAACAGGCATGAAATTACAACAAAGTGCCAAAAAAATAAATGAAGAGAAATTCAATAACAAGAGGAACAAAATGACAAAATGGATATACAACAACAAAAAAGAACATAAAATGACAACAGAGGCATAAATAACAACAATGTGACATAAAATAACATGAAAGAGGCATAAAATGACAACAAAGAGACATAAAATGACAACAGTGTCACCTAAAATGACAACAAAGAGACAAAATAGTACAAGAAAGACAAAATGACAACAAAGAGACATAAAATGACAACAAAGAGACAGAACAAAAACGAGACATAAAATGACAAGAATGAGACAAACAAAAACAAAGGCATAAAATGACATGGGACAAATGACAAAACAGACATGAAACAACAACATGAAATGACAACAAAGAAACAAAATTACAACAATGAGACAGAAAGCAACAACAAGGAGGCATAAAACAACTAGAAAGACACTAACTGACAAATAAAAACAAAGAGAGACAGACGACAAAGGACATCTCCCAGTTGTTTTTGAGTCTGTGGTCTTGTGGTTCACCTGCAGAATGTTACTTAAAGAGACACAAAACAACTGCACACCTTGTTGGATCTGTGTGTCTTCGTGTCTGTGTGCAACACAGTCTCAGGGCAAATCGTGAAATAGTCAGAAAATTCAATCTATTCAATTCTTGTACAAAGAAAAAAAAAATAAATTTTTTCTTCCATCTCAGCATGACTTTCACATTGTCTCCGTCCATGCTAAGACGCTGAGGTGTTTTTTGAGCACATGTAGTCCTCTGTCGCGGGAGGTCAAGGCTGGACGGCACCTCACCTTCTCTTTTCTCAGAACAGGGTCGCTGCAGTGAGCGATGAGGTCAGCTGAGGAAACTTCATCAGACATCACTTCTGGTGTTGTTTGTCCCTCTGTGGTGTGAAGGGAATGTGGCAGACGTTGAAAGCTCTGACAGAGGAGAGTGTTAGAGAGGACACTGCAGATTTATAGAGCCAGTGAGTTAGAGCAGAGACATGTTTTCAACTGTGTCGGATTCTGTGAGATCTGTCAGATAATGTGACATGAAATGACCTGTTATACAGTCTTCTGCATGCAGCAACACTTACAATAAGATCCATTAATTAACATTAGTTAATGTTTAAAGGGACAGTTCGCCCCCAAATCAAAAATATATATTTTCCCCCTGGGCTGTTGTGCTATTTACTCGTGTCGATTTTTTCCATGTGAGTTGCAGAGTTTTGGAGATATCAGCTGTAGAGATGTCTGCCTTCTCTATATACAATGGAAAGAGGTGGCCCTCGGCTTGTGGTGCTTAAAGAAGAAAAGAATACATCCGAAAATTTCAAAACTAACGCCTTTTTCCAGAAATCACGACCTGGTTACTCAAGTTAATCCACAGACCTTGGAGCAGGAACTACTTTCTTTTTATTAGAAAAAAGTTCCCCTAGATTCTACTTGCATTAATTCATACATGAATTAATACTTACTAAACATTAGTTCACAGTTAATAGTTAACTAATGTGTCAAGTTATCATTTACTAATGGTGTTCATCTTAAGTATAGCATTAACTCATACATTAGTTAAAGGGATAGTTCACCCAAAAATGAAAATTCAGTCATTATCTACTCACCTTCATGCCAATTGAGTGTTGGGTTTATTTTGTTAGTCTGCAAAACACTGCTGGAGTTTCACAGGAAAACAGTGTTGTAGAATCTCCCAAACAATGGAAGTGAATGGTGGCCAGTTTTCAAACATAAAAAATAACTTTAAAAAAAACACATAAAATGCCTCCTTACTGCTTGTTTTGCATAATCCAAGTCTCCTGAAATCCCGACATGCTGTTTGCACACCGTCACAACACACATACCCAGTTCAGACAGTGTGCATGTGCACATGAATGTGGCTCCAAGCTAAGGATCTACAGTGAAGATTCAAGCTAAAAACATGGTGTAAATAACATTTTGTAGTCAACTTGGCATGTTGGAGCTTTAAGAGACTTGGATTACACCAGACGAGCAGTATGGAGGCATTTTATGTTTTTACGTTTGGAAACCGGTCACCATTCACTTTCATTGTTTAGGAGATCCTGCAGCACTTTTTCCTGTGAAACTCCAGCAGTGTTTTGTGGACTAAAAAACTAAACCCAACCTTCAATCAGCATGAGGGTGAGTAGATAATGACTGAATTTTTCATTTTTGAGTGAACTAGCCCTTTAATGCATGTGAAGCATTAACTCACAGTTTATTAATAGTTAATTAATGTGTCTAATAATTATTTAGGCCTACTAATGGTGTTCATGTTAATTATGACATTAATTCACACATAAGTTAATGCTTGATAAGCATTAAGTCAGTTAATTAATAGTTAACTAATGTGTGTAGTAATTATTTACTAATGACATTCATGTTAACAATGGCATGAAGTTATACATTAATTAATGCTTTATACTAAAAACAAAAAAATAAGTCCTAAGTTTGAGGATGGACAAGTGCAGGCACAATTATTAACTTTAAATAAACATTTTTTGACATTTGAACTTCATGGTAGAAACAATAATTTTTTTGACCATATACTATAGTTAGTGCGCTAATTAACATGTAAACTTTGAATAGATGCTAATGAGAGACATTTGTTAAGTTATATAATGTTTATTGTAGCATAAAGTGTTAGTTTATGCTTATTACAGTTGTAACTAATGTTAATAGCATCATTATAAACAATTAACTAATGTATGAATAAATTCCATAGTTAACATGAACACCATTAATAAATGATTAGTAGACACATTAGTTAACTATTAATTAAGTGTGAGTTAATGCTTACTAAACATGAGCTAATTTTAATTAATGGATATTGTAAAGTGTTACTCAACACCTTTAAAACCACAGAAACATATTTTGCTCTGGTATGACATCACCAGGCACTGGATTGTTTCCCCTCTGAAGCGGTGAGTAAGTGGGCAGGTGAGTGCATGCATACGTGTGAATGGCTGATGTCCTGCACATATTGTAACCCCCCCGTTTCCTCAAGCAGACAGTATCTGTCAGCGGACAGAGCCCTGCTCTCTGCCAGGGCTGCAGTCATCCACCCCACGGTGGGTTACCATGGTACTGAGATACACTGGAGGGAAACAGTGTTGTGGTCCTTACACTGCTGTGCCGTCTCCTGTTTGCACATTCCACACAGAACTTCATCTCAGGCACAGGGAATTAACTAAGTCAATACTGAAGAGAGGGAAAAGAAAAAAACTAAACACCACATCTTGCTCTCACTGAGCTTTATTTGGTTTAAGTTTCAGCTCCAGGTTGTTCTCTGTCAAACAATACCTCTTTTACCGTTTTACTACCATTACGTAAATGTACAGGGGGTGAAATGTTGCTCTGGGGGATAAGAGGGAGAGTGCAGGTATTCTTTTTCCAATACTCACCTTTGATTTGAGGTAGTAGTAGGTTGTACGGTAATTCTCAAATATTTGCACATGCACTTTCCTGTGTGGCGCAGGAAATTCATTCTCTTTATGGGTTTCAAGTTGTTTGACAAAGTGCAGGAAGGGGCCAATTTTAACAGAAACACAATGAGCACAATGTTTTCACAATATAACATGGCACAAAGAGAACTATAATAAAACAGCTTTGGGGACCTTTTTTTAAACTGATGTCATTTAATGTTTGAGGTCCTGATTGCAGTGAATGATACAGGTGGCAGTTACTGATGGCTGCAGACAGAATCTGCACCTCCACTGTGCTGCTGTATTTACACAGGTTTTCAGTGTCGGTGCAGGCTGTCACATCAACATTCATTAAAAGTCTGGAGGTTTGCTGCCAGTCCTACACATCACCTTTAGATAGTAGGAAATGGTTTTACCTGAAATAAAATTGCTGTGTAGATTATGTTCACTGACAACATTTTTGGTGACAATGAAGAGACATAAAACAACAAAAAGACAAAAAAACAAAAAACAAAAAAACAAAAAACAAAAAAAAACAGACAAAATGACAAAACAGATAAAATGTAGACACAGACTTTGTGGTTGTTTTGCCTCTTTTTGTAGTTCCTTTACATCTCTTTGTAGTCATTTTGTGTCTGTTTGTAGCTGATATGCATCTGTCTGTATTTTTGTGTCTGTGTGTATTAGTGTGGTGAATCTGTGGTATTTTGTCTCTTTGTGGTTTATTTTGTGACATTTGGTCTCTTATTAAGGGCTGGGCAGCCTAAGCTGTCAGGACCCTATTGTTATCCTGCATGTTCTTCTTTCTTTCTTCTTTCTTCTTCTTCTGAGGAAATCCTACTTCCCATGCGCAAAAAATCACCAAACTTTGCACAAAGGTCCAGTCCCATGTCAGATTGCCTCAGCTGCAAAAACAGGCCAATAGTCCTGATGGTGGCGCTACAGCAAGCTTTTTCTGCCTCTTTGAGTTTATTTTGTGACTTTTTGTTGTCATTTTGCATCTCTTTGTAGTTGATATGCCTCTCCTGTAGTTTTGTGTCTGACTGTGGTGATTCTGTGGCATTTTGTGTCTTTGTGGTTGAATTGTGACTCTAAAGTTGTTCTGGTGTCTTTGTGGTCAGTTTGTATCACTCCGTAGTCATTCTGGTCTCTTTTTGTGGTTGTTTTCTGTCTTTTTGTGGTCATTTTGCATCTTGTTGTGTCCATTTTGTGTCTTTTGGTTGTCATTTTGCATCTCTCTGTAGCTGATATGCATCTGTCTGTAGTTTTGTGTCTCACTGTGGTGATTCTGTGTCATTTTGTGTCCTTGTGGTTGATTTGTGACTCTGTAGTTGTTCTGTGTCTTTGTAGTCAATTTGGTCTCTTTTTGTAGTTCTTTTCAGTCTTTGTTGTCATTTTGCATCTCTTTGTAGCTGATATGCATCTTTCTGTAGTTTTGTGTCTCTTTGTAATGATTCTGTGGTACTTTGTGTCTTTGCGGTTGAATTGTGACTTAAAGTTGTTCTGTTTCTTTGTAACCACCTGGTCTCTTTTTGTGGGTGTTTTCTGTCTCTTTGTGGTTATTTTGCATCTCCTTGTGTTCATTTGTGTCTTTTGGTTGTCATTTGGCACCTCTTTGTAGTTGATATACCTGTCCCTGTAGTTTTTTGTCTCTTTGTGGTGATTCTATGGCATTTTTTGTTGTCATTTTGGTCTCTTTTTGTAGTTGTTTTCAGTCTCTTTGTGGTCATTTTGTGTGTTTTTGTTGTCATTTTGGTCTCTCTTTGTAGTTATTTTTAGTCTCTTTGTGATCATTTTGTGTCTCTTTTTAGTTGATATGCATCTTTCTGTAGTTTTGTGTCTCTTTGTGGTGATTCTGTGGTATTTTGTATCTTTGTGGTTGATTTGTGACTGTAGTTGTTCTCTCTCATTGGTCATGGTCATTTTGTGTCTTTTGAAGTCATTTTGTGTCCTCATGATTGTTATGTATCTCTCAGTACAACTAGTCAATTTGTGTCTCCTTGAGTGACATTTGGCAAGTGAGGCCCAGGGGCACCCCCAACCCTCGGGGCCCCTGGCCCTGTGCCCAGCAGGGCTGTAAATATCTGTTTATTTAGCAGCTAAATGCTCTGCTGTGTTCACAAGCCAGTCACTAGCATTGTCTGTCAGTCATCTGGTGCTGACCAGGTAACATACAGATGGCTCAGTGAGAACAGAGAGAGAACCAAACAGCAAAGTCCCTGTTAAGGCAGTTCAATTTTTGGACCCAAAAGCAAGCACAACAGAGAATGGTTTAGACAGTTTATTGTGGTTTGTTGAGAGCTGGCAGAAGGCCTAGCTGAAGTGGACTGGATTCTGGCTGAGGAGGACAAGGTAGCAGGGCAGAGGAGCTGATAGCAGATCAATCCAAACAGGTGGCAGAGGATGGAGACGAGGCTGGTTGAAACTGGTATTCTGGTGGAGCTGGCGTGGAGGATCTGAACCACAGAGAAAAGGAGTTAACTGATGTCCAGGAAAACACAAAAAAATACAAATGATCAAAATCCACAGAGAAAAAGGCCTAGATTTCTGTACCACATTGGAGACTGAATGATCTGGCAGATTCTGGGCATCTGAGCCGGGGTTTTATACTGCAGCGGTTTGATTAGTGGATTAGGTGCAGGTGAGCAGGATCAGCAGTTTCAGAGGATCAGATGGACAGGCAGGAGGAGGGAACCAAGAGTCCACGCCCAGCAACACAGAGACAGACTGAGACAAACATGAAATACTAGGAGGAAAAGGAAACATGAGGAAAAGGAGAGGCAAAGCCCAAACTCTAACTCTTTTCCATTATACATGATCATTTGATCAATCAAAGTGGACATTCCCTCACTGTTTCAGAGCAGAGAAATTAGATTTTTTTGTGATTTTAAGCCCTAATTTTTCCACAATCTTTAGAAACGTTTCCTTATTATGCTGCTAAAAACATAAACATAAACTAGTGTTTAAATGTACTTTTTAGGTGACACGGTTGTTGCCGGGAGTGATTTTTTTTCACTTTAGGTCTGTTGACACTCTTACTGAACTAAAACACAGGCCGAAAAACATGTCATCCCCAAAAAATGTCCTTCCGTTTGCTGCTCAGGAATCCTATTGAGAAAGAAAAAAGACCCATAACTCAAAGAGCATGCCTTTGTGCCAAAACAAAATATCAATCATTAATTACTGTCTGTCCTCAGGCATAGTTAGATATGGGTCGGACTGTGGATTCTTCAAATGCAAAGACACCGCTTTGTTGTTGAGGTATTGGCCCTGGGTGAGGGAAAATAGTTTGAGGCTGAGGGAAGGTAAAAAATGAGATTTTTTGGCATTTGCTAAATAGAATACACTGACAGAGTCAACAGTTCTGCTTTATCTGAGCGCAGTTAAACATCGTTACACACACGCATGCCTGGACACATTCTCACACACACACTTCACTTCCTCTGTGTTTGTCCACTTAAGTTTCTCAGTATTTGCAACATGTCAACAAGTCTTTATACACTACTTGTAGTGATGTAAACAGCTGAAGTGGAGCATAATGGTGAGAAGACGCTGACATTTCCTGAGGTTTCAGCACAGTGACACGGACAACAGCTGCATTTCCAACCTGGCGAAGCCCGAGACAGAAAAGAATGGCGGCATCTGCAGGATGTATCACATCACACTGCAGCAGCCCCCCAGTCTGCAGCCACAGTTATTTGTCTGTGCTGTCAGAGAGCATCAGCTATGAGAGAGAGGAGGAAATCACAGAAAAAAAAGGAACACGATGCACCACAGTGTTCCTCCAATATAATATAAAACATTACCAGAAGTCTTTTATGCGTTTTCATCTTGTCATGTGTTTTGCAATATTTTTGTCTGGTAACTTTGTTGGTTTAATCTTGTTACATCTTTTTCATCTTGTCACTTCTTTGTCTTTTTCATCTCATTGTCTCTGTCTTGTTACTTCTTGGTCATTTTCATCTTTTTTGTATTTCATGTGACTTCATCTTGTAATGTGTTTTGCATTGTTTACATCTTGTTACATCTTTTATGTTGTTTTGGTCATGTTTAATCTTTTTACGTCATTTTTATCTTGTTAAATCTTTGGCTTTTTCGTCTTGCTACGTCTTTTACATCATTTTCGTCTTCTCGCGTCTGCGTTGTTTTTATCTTGTCACGTGTTTTACATCGTTTTCATCTTGTTATGTCGTCTTACATCGTTTTTGTCTTTTTATATAATTTTCGTCTTATGTCTTTGTTGTTTTCATTTTGTTATGCGTTCTATGTCATTTTGTATTGTTACATTTTTTTAATCACATTTCTTGTCTTGTTAAGTCTTTGTCGCTTTACATTGTTTTTGTCTTGTTACGTGCTTTGCATTGTTTTACATTTTGTTTGTTGTGTGATCTGCACAGATGGGTACACCAGGGAACGGTCTTTTCTCTGTGTTATTGTCCCCTCCATTTAGATTGAACATCCCGCTGTCCCAACATCAAAACTGCTGTTGAGTCAGCGGTGCAATTATGCAAAAAAAAAAAAAAAAAAAAAAAAAAAAATCAACTTTTTTGAAAATGTAAGAAGTAGAAAGTACAGATATTTGTTAAAATGTAGAAAATGTTGTTGTCAGATCCCTGAAAACTCTATTTAAGTACTATACTTTTGTACTACTATTTATAGTATTTGTACTGCAATACTTCTCACCTCTGTTTATATGTCTGTTGCACATAAATGATATTAATCCATATTAGGGTTTGACTGATACTGGATTTTGAGACCAATATCCATAGTGGGTTTTTTTGAGTTTCAAAATATACTATATAAAAGATTCCCTTACATTTAGTTATTAAAGGTACAACATGCAACAATTTCAGCTGAAAATGTGCTAAATTTAACTGAAATTATAGATGTCAGATATAGATTTGTGAAGAAATGACAGTTTTGACATTATTTTAAATACAATTTTGCAGAGATATCGATTGATATTAGCATGCTAGCCAGCTGCAGAAGTTGTCATGTGATACCACTTTGTAAAACAAAAGGTGATAGTGAGTCACTGTTGCGTCCAGTCTGCCCTCAGTCCAGTCACACAAAGCTGGTCTCCCCCTGCTCGTGTCATGTCAGCCACTCAACATCTCATAGAGGAGTAACCCCTGGAAGAGGTGTTAGCCATAACAACTTGATTCAGGGATAACATGTCAATGCTTTTGCTCCCAAGTGGACAAAAAATCAATTAATGATGCTTAATGTGTCAACATTATTTTAGGAGTTTCCATTTTCCTTCTGAACATGTAAATATTTGAAGCCATCTGCTCCAAAATGTAATAACATCATCTGCCTAACATCATATACATGAGGTGTAAACATAGTTTCTATCTTGTATTGTTGATAATTTGTTTAAAGAAACAGCCGATGTGGGTTTTAATGTCTCACTGGTGGAGGAAAACAAAACTCAAAGAGGCGAAAATGTATTTTCTAGTTTGTAATAAACTAACTGGAGCTTGACTTTGACAGTCTTTGGCTGCAACGCACTGACTCATTGCACTCAACATTTTTCTTCTATTCTTTGTCAGCAGTTTTCCTCCATTGAAGTACACTAACTGCAGCAGCTTTTGGACACCATCGAGAACAATGTTTCCCGCACACACGAATATACAAACAAGCATGCCACAAACTGTTCCATCAATGCACACAATGAGCGCTTGGCCAGAGACCGAAACCCAACCCTACATAATAAAGAGTATTGGCCTTGACAGGAACTGGATTCTCCAGCGCTGAGCCAGTACATGATGGATGATGGAACGCATCCATAGTTAACTGCTTTCTCATCACTTTATTTTCTACAAGATGGATGACTCATGAGGACAGTCAAAACCCACAAGACCCATGTTCTGCCCTCATGACCCCATTGCCCTGTCCTTCCTTCAGATTAAGTCACCGACATGTTCTCACGCCCAACGTGTCAGTTTTGCATGTAGTCGGCTCTGCAGTTGTGTGAGCAATATTAAATCTGCAATGTCCACACCGACTTTCAAAATAAAGGCACAATAACTACTCAGGTTTAGGAGAAATGGTTTAAGTTAAAATAAGAACATTAGTTACCTAAGTTAAAGGCATAATATGTAATTTCTGTGATTATCTGAGTTGTTTTCTTCTCTTTTAAATAACCATCATTGCATATCGACACAATCAGGCAGAAACTACATATGTTCAAAACCATTACTTTTTAGGAAAAACAAAACAAAAACCCCGTGAGTCCACCTCCAGTCATGTTTTAAACAATATAAAATACTCAGCATGAAGTAATAAATTGTGTTTGATGTGGGGGTGTTTTTTTTGCAAATAAATGGCTTACATATAGCTCTACACATTGTCTTCATTTAGTATAAAAGGTTTAATGAATATGCAAATATTCCCTGCCCTCTCCACATCCCTGACACCTCCTGACCTCCACCCCATTTTTTGCTAGCTAACCACAGTAACTAGCTACATTCGGCTCCTCCTGTGGGCTGGGCATCGCTGCTAATTATATATATAGTCCCACCCCCTCGATTAATGTGACTGGTTTCTTATGTTTATGACGTCATATACCCGGCCTGACTGAATCTGTTTTTTTTGAGACTTCCCTTGCTCGCTGCAGTTTCAAAGCAAGAAATGCTCAGACATGACACTTACTGCTTATTTTGCTCCTGATATGTCTCTCAACACGTGAAAAACACCAAAGTTGAAACCTGAGTTTCACAGGAGGAGGTCTTTAAACTGACTGAATACCACTTAATAAAGTTAGTTGCTCTTTTAAGTACTTTTCATTGGTTAAATATTTGTAGAACCCACAGACAGACACGGATTTATGAAAAAAAAAAATTCAATGACAAAATATAGAAATATGATCAATCCACCATCAATGATATGAAAATGTATCTGATATGACTCAGGCAGATATCATGTTGACATACAAAACAATATTAATGTTTTATTTGTGTTACATTTAATCACATTTGGCAACTTCCTTCCTCATTCTCTGATGTATCTGATATATCTTGTGTTTTCCTGGAAGTTATAGCGGCTAGTAGAAAATGCATCAATACCTTAAATAAATTACAGATTTCTCTGTGTTTGACCATTGTTGGAAACGTTTGGGAAAACATATAACCTGGGTCTTACCTTTTTAGATATTTTAATGCAGAAATCTTACGTATAGCTTTAACACATGTTACATAAGTAAACGTACATAAGGTACACATGTAAGTTAACATAACGTCGCACATTATGTAACTTCTAAATATTTCGTAAGTTTAAAATAAATTAGTGCTGACTATTGGTTTTACACAGGACGCAAACCAGTTTGACCCATCCATTCGACTTTCTCTTCTCTTCTGTCTATTCACAACATCACTCAACTTCAACGGCACATCAAAACGTACCAACAGAGGGGTGCCTAAAGGGTTGCCACTTTCAGTGTGTAAAGATAAAGGACACCCTACCAGTGGCCCCTATCCATGGGACATAATTCAAATGGGGGGCATCAGGGGGTCTGGGGATTTTGAGTGTCAGATACTTTATCACCTGCATTCTGGTGAATTTTTATGCACCAGTTTGTGCTTTTTCAATGCATCAATTTCAAAAGTCTCTACATGAATGTGAAGGAAGTAAGGAAATAAAGAATCAATAGAGTATTTGTAGATATTATAAATTTAAAAATAATTGAGTGACCGACAACTTGCCTGTCATTCTAGGTGTTTCCATGCATGTGAAAACCAGTTGGGTGTGCATGATGATACAGGACAAATGACGTCCCGTATTGATTCAATAAAGTATAGTGCATTTTATTTTTTAATATGGAATGATCCTGTATTATACAAGATGGGTGACAACCATAGGTGCCTAAAGCATCTTTGAAGCATAGGGGGCACTGACCAAGCTCCATTATTTGACAGGTTGGGGTTGAGAACAGGCTGGACAGACACCGTCCTTAAGAAACTTCAGTCTATTTGATGTTAAATCCTTCTTTTTGTTTCTTTGCTCTCACAATATGGACTACAACAAGTTTGGTTTTGGGAACACAAGCACTCTGCTAGTCTTTATTCTGTCTCTGCTGCCTCAGATCTATTTGCTTTGACTTTGCTCACCACCAGATGCACGCCATGTTGTTCCACACCAAAGTACCGTGGATAGTCCAATTTAGCCTATGTCATGTTTTACAAGTAAAACATGCAATGCCCACTGGGAAAAGAGAAAGAGAAACATAGAGTACTGTGTTGCTTTTACCCAATGAGCTAATGGTTAGTTGTGGATAAAACAAAGAAGAGCTTCTCATAAATCCTCATGATTCAGGTCTTTATAGTGGGAACACTGTGATTTTGTATGACCTGAGAATCACAGGCTGTGATCTTTTGTGTAAATAATTCTGTTTCCATTTATGACCGTTTGAACTGTCAAGTTCAGCTCAAAGAGAACTGAGTAGTGCTCATGTGGCCCGTGCTGAGAAAAGGCAAAGATGAGCTTGATGCTAACTAAAAGGTAAAACAGTTGTCTTAATATTATTAGGAGGGTTGCCAGGTCTAAAATATTCATATCCATATTTTAAATCAAATAATACATTTATGCCAAAATCCTACCAAACTGACTCCAGATAAGCATATACGCACACAGACCTGGCACATGTCCCATGCACACCCACATAACCACACACAAATACAACGTGCCCATGCTCTCCGCCTGCTGGTGCCAGTTTTATTGGGCTTTGGGCTGGTTTTGATCTGCCATTGGCCTTTTTTTGTCACACAGACGTGGCAACCCTGTCATATCACGAGCTAGTTGCCTACTACAAATTATAAACATGGATTTATTAAGGACCAATGTGCAAGATTAAGAGGGTTTGATTGCCAGAAATTGAATATAATAATCATAAGCATATTTTCATTAGCGTATAATCACTGTTTTTGTTACCTCTGAATTAGACCTTTATATCTACAGAGGGAGTTTTTTTAGACCTCATTTTATATACTTAGATTTTTACATACCAGAGATTTTTTTAATCACTCATATTTGGCTGTTTGACGATTATTTATAAATGTGCATTATTTTCTCTTGTATGTAGCCTGCCTTTAATATTTTATATGGTTAATTTACTTTATGGATCATTTTACAACACAGGGTTGTGTAATAAACTGTTATAGTTCCTTTAGGTACTCACAAAAACAACAAGCATGCACTGTGCACAGCAAATGGGTGAAAAAAAATTATAAATCATAAAAATAAAATGTAGAATGGAGTTACAATTTATTTTTTGAGCGCTTAAAAAATAAAGTATGGAAGCTTTATATTGCATTTGTGTGGTGTCAGTCTATTGTGTTGTGAACTGAACACAGGAATATAAGAAACTGTGAAATACTATAATGTTAGTAATTAAAGTAAATATGTGGAATAAATGAATCCTGATCTGATGCGTGCATGTATGTTGGTGCACATACATTTTCACCCCTGCATAAGTCAAGTGCATCAGCTTGTGACACCACGGTCAAAAAAAAAGTCTGGAAACGCCTGTTTTTACATGAACACATCATAAGAAAGAAGCCAGATTTATAGTATCACTTACAAACGAGCAGAATATAACAGCACTACGGAGGCCCAGTGTTTTCCAGCAGGCATGATTTCAATTAACAGAAACAAATTTCTTCTGACATGTAGTCACAAGTTATTCAGTGTGTCAATAGCCTCTCCAACATTGGGCCACATGCCATTTAAAGCAGGAAAAAAAAAAACACTTTGAAAGATTTTCTTGGTGGATATGAAGTCGTAATCTCAGTTGCACATGCCACATCATACAGTATGGCGTTGACTTTCAAAGCCTCCGTTACGCAATAGCTGTTCCACTGACTCATTGTGCTGGCAGGATTTTATATTAGGGACTTTTTGGAATGGTAATCATCCCACTAGCTCATAGAATAGGTGAGTAAATACCCCAGTTTACTTTAAGGCATATATTTACTCTGTAATATACGTTTATGGGTTGTTATGTGCTCGAATTAATCCTTTTGGAAACACCCATAAACCTGAATCAATGAGCTGCCAGATCTGTCCACTCTAAATTAGCAACAGACGTGTTCTTCACAGTAATCTGATATCACGTAACCCTCTGGCTACATTGTAGGGATATACCTAACATGCATAGGTGGTTTGGATTTTGAACGTTTACATTTGTGAATCTGTTGATACATGTATGTAAGTGTCTGTGTGAACGTGTACCATACTGTATAGTGTTTCATGCCACTACACAAGCACACTACCTCATCTCTCCTACTTATAGAGGAATGTCGAGGTCCTTGGCAGCATCGTGGCATCATCTAGTGCAGCTGTGGAAATCTGCGCCAGTGTATCTGCTACCCATCAGTCATGGAGTCCTAGCAGGCCAACAGCTGACCGTGCGCCACACAGAACCGCGAACCACACACACTCATTTAAAAAAAAAAAAAAAAGACAAAACAGTGATGTCATTGTATTTGACGGGACATAGCAGCAGAACTGGCCTGGCTGTCCTCGGTGGTTTGTGGAAAAATAATCCCCGCTATATAGAACCAGCAAATCCACAGCGCCCTGCCCACAAGTCTCCCACATGGTCTTTTGTTGGAACAGAACTACACGTATGTACTTCTCTGAAATGTAGCACAGCCAGGCAAAGAAAGAGAGAAGAAAGACATCCAGTGAGTGAGAAAGAGAGTGAAAAAGTGAAAGGGAACCAAATAACACATAACCTGGCTATTAAATGTGTGAAGACAACACAGCTTCTGAAAAGCTTCTAGTGCCCAGTGGAACCACAACCCTTTTCCAGGTTCCAGGTTTTGGTTTCCTCATATTTGTCAGCGTGTCACACTGACACAGAATGGATCACTCTGGCCATAATTTAAAAACATATGAATTTGTTTAAATCTATATCAATGAAAGGTAAAGTGACAAATCACTGACAGATTGAAAGTTATTTCTTGTCCTTGGAAACAGCGTTTCACAAAACAATCAGAGCCCGACCAATACTAGATTTTTGGGGCCGATGCTGATACTTGATATTGGAGATTTTCAAATATTCCGATATCTATATATCAGCCAATATTCGTCATACAGAACATAGAATATATACATTGTTTTTTTTTTGCAACATTTGTGACAAAGATTTGTAATGGAGGACACTTTACAAATCTTACAAAAATTACATTTAAAAGATGAAATATGGCAAAATATATGCATGTATTAATGGGTTCACACTTGTTAGTTTGCTTTGGTAGTTCATGGATGTGCTGTGTAAAAGAGGTGGACCTATTCCAGTGAAAGTTGCTCACCAGGCGACTACACCTCAGGCCGGGAAGCCTCCCATCAGTTTCGGGCCATGAGTATTACAGTCCTTCTCTGGCTGTTGCTTGGGACGGGAAAGTTGGTTATGTCAACTTGCTAACAGGTTGGGATATCGAGGAGCTCCTGATTGTGAGAACTTAGCTGATAGCTTCCCAGCTAAGTGACAGTAATGGCAACTACTGCAACTAAAAAGTAAGTGCGAGAGCACCCAGTGACCAAATTCTTATCTCTCTTGACTTAATCTGCAGCCATGTGGAGAATGATTCAGTGTCCACCAGGGTTCATACTGTCATAAAAAAAACCCACAAAGAATGTTGTGGAAAGTGCATTGCTTTTTCCAGGCCTTCCAGGACAGTCATGGATAACATAATAGTGAAAAAGAAGTAAGGAAATGTGAACAGACATCAACTGACAACTGTGGCAACGCTGTCTAGGAAGTTTGTGTGATACAATCAAGTGCTCCAGAACAATTACTAATATACCTCGTGGTGAGAGTGTTTTTGGAGCCCAAACAAAATATTGTTTGACTGATATATCGGCCCAGCATTGGCCTATCACAGTTATAACTGTCTATATTGGTATCGGTGTGTATGTTGTCCAACATGGACAGACAATATGGCAGATTGTTTTTATTTTTTAGCTTTATAGGCAGTATTCTGTGTATATTTTCTCTTTTTTAAATTTTGGTTCAATAGAAAAATGTTTCAGTTTCTTTACATATTACCATTTAATGGGCCATAGTCCTGCACTGGTCCCTGTCCCTTGTCCCAGGAGAAATTAGAAATGAAAATGATTGTGCTGTGAAATATGCTTTGACATTTCAAGCTGCTAATATCAGCCACCAGGATTTTTTTTTTTATTGTGAAAGCCTAAACCACAACCTCTGGCCACACATCCGAAGCGATGTTGGCTAGCCGATACATAAAATGGATGACATGAAGGAAAAAGCCAGGGAAGAATGTCAAATTGTGGATAATACGTTGTCGAAGGCCAAGTCAGATGTTTGGGATAAATTTGGTGTGATTTGATGTGAGGATAACATTGTCAGTAGCTTTGCTGCTTGTAAAAAGTGCCAAAAAGTATTAGCTTCTGATAGCCGCAAGCTACACACATGGCTGCTAGGGTAATACATCGACAGCTTCAGGAGTACAGGCGCTGCGCCAATTGAGAACACAAGTATGTGACTGTGTATGTGTGTATAATTGCAGTTCAGGTCATGGGACTTACATTAATGGTTCTGGGAGGGTCAGGATTTGACTTGGACATAATTGCGGGTAGGGTTGGGTGAATGGTACTCAAACCTAATTGTGGGTTAAGGGTGGGTTCTGATGCTCAGCTTTGCGGATGGGGGCTGGTGCGGGTTTACAAAACTGGGCCCGTGCTGGACTACAGTTCAGGGTCCTCATGACCTTGACCTGTTTAAATGGGTTGACCATGTTTTCTCCTTGTGTGAGAGAGCTACGTTACATCCAACGGTAAAAAGTTTACATTTTTTAAACTTTGGACAGCAATGCCATCTACCATTACCATTGGCGGTATTTTCTGCCAGCCTCACATAATTTTACCATCCTCTCATCCAGTTTGCCTTGTAATGTCTGCCTGAATCCCTGTGAATGCAACATGGACAGGAGATAGGGATTGAACCAGCAACCCTGTGGTTAAGCCACTGAGCGACAGCTGCCTTATTAAGTGCTATTAATTTTGTCGCCCAAGCTAAATCCCATCCTCTGCAGTGTGTCATAGTAACTGCAACAGACATTTTTATAGCATGTAAGCTATGAGAAAAACAATAAACTGCTGCAAGAACATGAAATGGTAAGAGGGTGAAATTTGTAGGCGCTAAATATCCGTACTTTACACAGCAAAACTGAACTTAATTGACATGACTTGTGAGAGTATGAGTGTGGATCTACACCCCATAATATCTTCCACATGACAATAACTACAACACATTCAGTACATTAGAATAATCAATTCCAAATGATATAAAAGTATGAAAGCAGCTGTATGTTCCAAATGGGAATTGTGCTCCGAACATTGTGTACAGAACTGCATGTGATGTCCATTCACGTACTTTCACTCATATGTTTTGTGTAGATGGAAATCCAATGTATGGATTAAGGCCAATTTAGGCACATGTAATTTTTATTACTTTATTATTTCTCTCACACATTGTTTGGCTTGGAAACTTCTCTTGCTTAATGGCCGTGCAGGAAATGTGAAAGAATAGAGGTGCACACTGGCAACATGCACGCTGTGTGAACTCCAAATAAACAAAGTCTGCTCACCACATGAGAGTCTTTACGGGGTGGTAACACAATGGCAATCCCACACACACACAGAAGCATCAGCGTCACTGGTCGTACCGTTTCGCAGCATTCCAGTGCTGATGAAGACATCTTGATAAAAGCTCAGATCACTTTTGCGACACTCGAGGGGGGAAAAGGGCAATGAGACATCAGCTGGAATTTGCTAAATGATTTTTTCAGACCGAGGACAGGACAGATCCATGATGACCAGCAGCTCCTCTCTTGGCTCCGAGGATGGTGTCAACGAGCTGAACTGACGTCAGTGTTTTCCACAGTTTTGCTCCTCATGAATTTCACCACCACAAACTACGCAAGAGTGGAAGGTGCAGAAAGATTATACCTGCCTTACCCACAGCGCATCTCCCGCATGTCCCCCCGGGACATCATTCCTCACCCTCACCTATCATTTAGGCAGAGGATAGTTGCAGGTTTTCACAGTGACAAAGTGAAGTATTGTGCTGTGGTTTTGACGGTACCCTCCTACTCAGGTAACAAATAGACTTGCTTTTGACAAAGCCCTCACGTATGGGGCGTTTGTTGCTGCCAAATACCTCCAATTTATCTTTTCCTCTTTGACAAAGAATCCAGTGTCTTCTGTATTTGTCCGTAACTGACTGTCATTACTCCTTTTCTCACCTGAGGTTTAGAATAGCATTTTTTTTTTATTATATTTTATAAGAATTGTAGGGTTTACTTTCAAACAACATATCCATCAGGAGGGATCGTTGACAATATGTCCATGTAATCTTCACACTTCACCTACTGTATTTTCTTTTTAGGGCTACCAGGTGATACCTGCTTCCTTTTTTCCCCATGGAAACTAAAAGAGAAGAAAGGGTCATTATGTCATATTACTAATGTTTTAATGCCCTGCTTAGTGCCATACTTTGGGGCCAGTCTGCATGGAGTAGCACACTAAAAACCAACATATCCAGGTCAAATGACCTTTGATGAGGAAACGCCTCTAACAAACAAAACAATGCACTTCAGAGAACAGCATACTGACAAATGTGCACATTTTTTCACTTGCTATTGGTTTCCAAATAGTATCCAAAGTTAATTATAGGTTTATTATACAGCAGTGTTTCCCAAACTTTTTTCTTTTTAAAAATGACAAACCATGGTGACCCAGTTCACAATAGCCCTTATCAGTAAATCCTGGGAAGAGTTAATTTGTGCATAAATGAACATTCCTGACCATTTTTTACTGCCACTTACGCAGTGGCGGATTTAAGAAATTTGGGGCCCAAGGCAAAGGCAGGCATGGGGCCCTCTGAAATGAGAAGACAACACACAAAACAACAGGTCAATTATACAGATACAGACATTTTAACAGAATACACATGCATTATTTGTTTTACCTTTTGTCCCTCTCTTTCTGTCCCTTTTTCACGTTGTCTCTCAGAGGCAAATACTGCACTTTCTACTCCACTACTGTACATTATTTACGTTGCTGGTTACATATTTCAAACCCTTCCTGCTCAGTGGAAACCATGTACCCCCAAAATGATGATTTAATCCTAATATTTGTGATAAACTGAAAGAGTCTTCCTTTGAGGGGTGACTTCTTAAGCCAAAACTCTTTAAAAAAAATCGTCTTGGGCCAGTTGGAAAATGCATCATGACAAGGCTGAAAACAGGCTGCATGTCACAGGAAAGACTAGTGATGCTACAAATATATGACAATTGCTTAAACTGCCCAACAGTAAATGAATTAATTTAAAATTAGCTTAGGGGGGGAATCACCTCTTCGACAGTTTTGATACTCACTAGTTGTTCATCTCCACACGACGGACCCTCCCCAACAGGTGTCGACAGTGAAGAAGGTAGTCACTTTAGGTAACTTTGAGAGCAGCTTTCTGCTTTCCTCCTTCTTTCTCCTCTTTTCAGCACCGCTGGGGTAGCTTCTTTTCATCTTTATCTTTTTCTTTTCTTTTCTTTTCTTTTCTTTTCTCTTCTTTTCTTTTCTTTTCTTTTCTTTTCTTTTCTCTTCTCATCTCGCCTCTTCGCGCCGTTTGTTTTCATATGTTTTGCTGCTGTCTTCCTGGATCCTTTCTGCACATGCGCAGTAAGATGGACTGATCCAATGTAGTGGAGACTGAAGGGGGGGCCCCGAGACACACATAATACAATAAGCATTCTGCTGGCATTTTAGCAAAAGGATTTTAATCAAAAACATAATTAATGTGCGCAAATAAGTAATAACTGTCTTAACCATAAGTGTATGAGGAGTTTTATGGGGCCCTCAGGAACTTGGGGCCCTAGGCAACCGCCTAGTTTTGCCTAATGGTAAGTCCGCCCCTGCGCTTACGCATCACCTTATATCATCTTGCCACATGCACATACACATATTAAATATTATAAATGAGACAATTCAAAATTTCAAGGCAACTTGCTGTTATGGATTTCTGAGTTTTGAATCAAACTCTAAACTCTAAGCTGACCAATAATCTTTAGTTGAGACATTTTACTTTTCTTCTTTAGATAAACTTGAATCTTTGAAGGTTTTGAAAAGTCAAACAAAAATTGTATTTCCAAAATTGTTGAAAAATTGAACCTGATAAGTCACTATTTTTAGTTTTTAGAAAATTTAATGATTTTAGTTGAATATATTAAAATATTAACCACTATTCACTGTCACTTAAAAGTTTTAATTTTTTATTTGATTTTTGATTTTTTGGTTGGGGTTCTAAAACTCGAAGACTGAAGTTCATATAACTTAATATCAGTAAACCGATTGAAATACCTTATAAAAGGTATAGACATATAGACGTATAGACATAGATCTTAAATTTTGCAGAATTTCTTCCATAGTCTTATTTAGGTGGTGACCCAAATAAAATCTCCATGAGTGAGGGCTCATGGCGAATCAAATTAAAATGCTCACCATACCACATAAAAAAAAAAAAAAAAAAAAAAAAAAAAAGTTGCAATCAAAATGCCACTTGAAAATCCAGATGGATCCAGAGGCTGCTTTACAATAACTGACAGGGGTAATAATAGTTAATATCATGGGAATTTCACTAGTCAAGTGAAATTTTGTACAAACCTCCCCTGATTACAAATTAGCAATTATAGGTCATAAACTAACCCACAACAAAGGCTATCAGAAACTTTGAGAGACATGAATCCGTCTTGTCTACACATTTTAAAGTGTCCAGCAGCAAACAAGCAACCAAACTATCTGTGCAGTCTGCCCTTTTCCTTCAATATGTGTGAATTGTAGTAGTCTATTTTTCCATCAACACAATGCGTATAATAGTGGCATAAGCACGGCAGTGTACATGTGCACGCAGTAGGTGCAGATGAGCAAAAAAAGGGAGGAAAAAAGAGAGTGCCAGTGGCTGCGCTCAGAGCAGACAGGAGTTGGCTATCAGAGCAGAGGGATTAAAGTTTAGCAGTGACGTTGTCTGGTGGCAGTAAATGTACAGTTTGCCCATGAATAAACATTGCAGAAAAAGTTCAAGAAGTTCCCATGATACAGCTGCAGGGTAAAGGGCCTATAGGGCCTGATGACACTGTGCACACCTGCTGTATGTGCTGAAGCTTAGCTATAGACAGCCCCAGTAGAAAGCAGAAAGGCAAGTTGTTTGTACCTCTATAGTGCTATGTTATTATTGTGACTTGGACAGTGGTCCACACTTTATATTTAATGATCCATCCATTTATTTCAATAAAAATGGCTTTATTAGTTCACACAACAGAAAGGTTTATCCTGTTATGCTTGCATCTGAGTGTTATGCATTAATTAAGTTATATCAGTGTACAGATATAAGAAACGTATTATTTTGCTTTACAAAAAATAAATGTCTATTCAAGAATCAACTGCTGCAACAAACACAGTAGTTTCTGATGTTCACAAGCTGCATCTCTGTTCCTGGATCCAAACAAATAGTCTTTTTCCATGGCCACAGTATTGCATAGCCTCCTGAAGCCATTCAGAGGTGAGCTGTGATCAGTGTGGCTCACAGAAGAGGATAACCTCACTGACCCCTGCTATTGTTCTCCTGCCCAGCAGCAGAGCTGTCTGGGACCAACCCATGACTGCTCCCTGAACCAAAGCCTTGTCTTGCTCTAAACTGATTGGCTCAACACAGTGTGCTGGTGACTAGAAACAAGGTGCTGTTCTCAAATGTCTTGCTATATTCAGCTTTCAGTATTTTTGTAGTTTATTCCTGAATCTCTGTGCTTTTGATGCAGTCTCCTTGTGGATGGCTGCCCTATCACATCAAATATCACATCAAGCTAGTCACTAACTGTTGTTTAGGGCTGGGTATCCTTTAAAAAACCATGACTCCAATACACTTTAACATCTGTGTAAAGGAAAAAGGGAGTTTTTCTTCTAAACACATTATACATGTTAGAAAATAGTTGCTGAAATTGTTCAAATACTGACAACTATGCAGTACTGAATTGTTCAAGTTTAGACCCGTTAAACTGTTGTTTTCTGTGTTCAGGATTTTTTGGGGAAGACCTGAATCATGGCTCGGTGACGTGCCGGAACCGTGGTCCTCTAACACTATATACAGTAAGCCCCACAGACTGACAAACACAACGGTCAGTTACAAACGTACTTCCAGTGACTCTCTCAGTCCAAATCAGCCCAGCAGTTAATTTCAGCTCAGTTCAGTTCCAACAATCCAACACAGGAAAAAAAAAAAAAAAAACATCCTGTCACCGTCCTCTGGCTCTGGTGGCTCAAACATGTGTGGACATGTACAATTAAGCTGCTACATGGAGCATCCATGTTTCAGGTGGTTTTCAGGTTGTAGCGGTGTTTGACACTGAAACAGTGGAGCGAACACACCCCCAGCTTTTCAGAGCAGAGCTCAGACCAAATTTTATATAGAGATTTTTTTAATCATTCAAATTTGGCTGAGTGGTTAATAACGCGTTTCTGTGGTGTGACAAACTCAAAAAACACCACTCATTATTGCTTTACACAGACTTTAGAACTAAAGTACCAAGTCTGTTTCACGTTTTGCCCCATCGTTGACTCGTGAAAACCCTGATTAGTGACTTTAAAAATGGCAAACGAATCATTTCACCGAATTTGGCAACACAACAAACTGCTGCTCCAGCTCATTTGTAAGTAATGATAGGCATTAAAATCCCTTCTAGAATATTTCAATCTTATTCTCAACCTGCTTCTCACAGAGAACAATGGGACATGTTAAGGTTCCTGCCCACATAATAATGGCCACGTTCTCTGAAAGTCTGTTTTTTCGAGATTTTTCACAGACTGAAGTGTAACACAAAACGCTTGTGTTGTGAAGACTTTCCCGGGGCTGTTTCATTGACATACTGGGCCTCTACATGTCTGAGTGGCTTTAGACAAGGCTTTTACCAGTTTGCAGCCATTATGAGTGTTCGGTCAATCAGTCAGCCAGTTCACAGCTGTCTTACCTTTGACGGGCAGCTAGAAACTGAAGCCTTACAGTATTTTGGCTTCTTCTCAGAGCCTTTTTGTCCCTTGGCTCAGTGAGATGAAGTCCTGGCTGGCTGACTAAAAGAGGAATGTTTAGGCCTGTCAGTGGGATCAATTCAGCCCCCCTGTCTGATTGTCACTTCTCTGAAGTTTAATAATTACTCTGCCTTAAGCTATGCTTTTCTCACCGCTCTCTTCCCATCCACTAAGGACAGTGGAGCTACTGTAGCATTTATCTACAGACACAAAGAACCTTTATTCACACTGGCTTCTTAACTTCCCCCCAAAATGTCCTGCTATTGTTATATTTGTTGCAAATGTTTCTGTAAGTGTTCAGTGGCTGATTTGGTTAAAGTAGATTTATTTTATTTCATCTGTCATACAGGGCTTGAGGTTTCTGAATACTTCCTTTTTTCTTTTCTTTAGATTTTTGGATGAATATGAATAATATATTGTATAAAATTATTATCACAGGAAGAATATTTTAATTTTAGCAAACAAAAATCTGTAATATATTTACTGTAACTTATAAAATGACAATGATATGCCATCAGAGATGTAAAAAACATACTAAATTGAAATACTGGCTTTTCTGACAAAAAACTACAGCTGTGATGTCCCTCTTTGATATTTCTGTTCCAGGCTGGAACAACTGTTTTACTTCGCCTGTTTCATGTTAATTAGTGCTCATATTAATGCCGAATGTTTCGTTTAGAAAGAGTAGCTGTTTATATCAGTTATATTGAACAATATTTTAATGGAGTCTGGCAGGCAGCGAGACAGGAAGTCACTGAATTCCAACTCAAGAGTGTGTTAGAGCAGAGCAGTGGGCTTTTGTTTTCAGGATAAACAATTAAAAGTTATAAATAGCTGATCAACTTACAGTGGAGGACTTGTCATTGCTAGTTATCATCAAATGTGATGGTTACAGAGTTGCCGGGTCAGTGGTTTTCCCACAGAATTGTTCTACTCTTGAAGTGTTGCCATAGGTAAGATTTTTTGGTCTGCGGGTTGGGCAGACTTCTTTTGTATGCAAATTACATGAATAATATCTATGAATAAAGATCCATATTTTGAATGAAATGATATTTTCATACACAAATCCTATCAAACTGACAAGATCAGCACATACACACATGCATACACACATATTTACTGTTAGTATATGATTAAAATACAGGAAGTAACATGACGTAACTTGATAAAGTGTTGCACGAAGGTATCGCATTAACTACAGTAAATGCAAATGAAGTAAAAATGGTACATCTATGTTGTCCAGACAGGCAAGGAGGAAGACAAGAGGGAGAAATAGAAGAGAAGCTGAAAAGACAAAGCAACAGGTCAGTTTATGTTCATAGCTGGATTTTATTTATGATAATATACTGTATGTAATTACACAAGGCCATTTCAGGACATGGGAAAATTGCTTTTAATGCTAGCACATTTAACATTTATGTTATTTTGTTGATGGTAGCAATTCTGCTGGACTTGAAAAACAGTGTATATGGTTTTTTATGAGCATATTTTGAGTTCTGGTATTGGGCTGGTTTATGTGCTGGTTTTATTCGCTGTTGGACTGGTTTTGAGTTGCTGTTTGGCTGGTTTTGTCACACAGACCTGGAGACCCTGGATGAGTAGTTTGTTCACTGGTAAAACAATCATGTACACATTCTTGTACCTTTGCTATCAGTTAAGAGTTTATCTTAACCCAGGGTTAAGGGCTACCTGGGTTAAGCTAAGGACAGAGCCATATGATTCACACTGCACTTATATTAGCCCTGGGTTACGTATCTGTTGGTATGCTGACTACTCTTCTCTTTTAGGCCCGTTTCACACTGGCACTTTAAAGGCCTGGGGTTAGTTGATTTTCTGGAGGATAACCCCCAAACTCAGGGCTAACCCTGCTCTGGAGCAGGGCCAATAAGCCCTAGGCTAAAGTTGTTGTTAGCCCACTTTGGAATGTTCCAGGATTGCGCCAGTGTAAAAGCTTTCTTAGACTCGGGCTAACAGCTCCCCTAGCTGTGGGCTAAGTGCAGTATAAAAAAGTCCTATATATAATGCATGATGATGACTTCTCTACAAAATATAATTTATGATCTTTCTAAAAATCTTATTGAGTTCTCAGATGAGGCACAAATATAACACCATAGACATATGCTGTAGGTAAAACACACAAATAATCAGGTTGACTGAACTCATGATCCCTACATGAAACTCAATGTGTGATCCAATTAAACACTAACTTCACCCCATCACATAAAAGCACACACAATGGCTGACTTTATATATTACATCATCTCCCGAGGTAGAAATGATCGTCACCAAGATCATGACCCGCTGTGACAAGATGTGTAAAGAATGCAGTCATAGCACTGCCACAAGTGCGCTCTCATTCCTCGGGTTAATGGTGTGGATGTAGAGCAGTCTACCTCTGGCCCATAAGGGGCAGGTGTTAGCTGTAAAATCCAACCACTAAGCTCCCCCCTGCTGTTTACTAGCCCAGCAGGCAAGGCCAGGCGCAAGCCCTGCGCTGATTGTACATCAATACTCGACTCTACGACAGGTAATCTCTACCAGCTGCTGTCATTCATGCCAACATGAGCATGAGATTGAATAGAGCTACCATGAACAACATGAACGAGGTTTGCTGAGGCATTCCACACACACAGACACACACACACACAGTGTGGCTGCTTGGATGAAGTCCAGGCACAAAGAACTCGTTCTAGTCTGGGCTCCGCTTCGTGGAGGTTACACTCAGACACTAATTGTTAGAGATTTACAAGAAGCAATATAATTGATTGACTTAATTTAACACAGTGTGAATGGTCTTTTCTCACTCACTCTGTAAAATGTTGCTCCAGGTGGATCAGGTGGCAACTCTGTCCCTAGAGGCAGAGTCTAGTTAAAGCAGGTCTGCAGAGACTACACGCGTATGGCTCCATTATTTCTCCAGCACTAAAAGAAACCTCTGACAGGAACCAGATTCACATTATTCTTATTATACAGCTTAAAAGCCTTTTTATAGATCCAATAGACTTATTGTATAGTAAAAGCTATTATCTACTAGAGAAGGTACTGCTCGACCAACTTCTGGAGGTACTTAAAAGGATAGATCTGATTATTTGATGTAGGGTTGTATGAGATACTTATCCATTGTCAGTGTATTGCCTGCAGTATATGCTGTTTGGTACGCCCCCAGTTTGGAGTACCAGCACAGAAACTAAGCAATAAACTGCTGGCTGGCAAGGGTATTATAGCCACTGAAAAAGAAAAAAAAAAAAAAAAATCAGTTTAAATGTACGCTATATTTAGAATATTTTCACAGCTTTACTTTGTCAGACAGATTTTTCTTTGGTGTTTTTAAAGGACAGTTTTTTTCTGTAGGTTATGGACTGACCCTCAATAAGTACCTCATACAATCCCTAATGATAAAATAATAATCCAAACTATCCCTTTAGAAACAACAGTATCTAAAAAACCTTTTAGCCTGGGTTTTGTAAGTTACATAGGAAAGAATCAACTCTTTTTAAGGGCTTTTCACACTGCAGTTAGTCTCAAGTAAAGAGAGCAGTTAGCCACAGGCTAAGGGAGCTGTTAGTTTAGGGCTAAAAGGGCTTTCACACTGGCACAATCCTTGCACGCTCCAAAGTGAGCTAACCCTGACTTTAGCCTAGGGCTAGCTGACCCTGCTTTGGAACAGGGTTTGCCCCGAGTTTCTGGGGTTATCCCCTGAAAATCGATTAAACCCAGGGCTAAAAGCTGCCAGTGTGAAAGGGGACTTAAAATTCTAAAAGGTTAATGGAAAACACCTGTGTGGGTGTGCAGAGGCTGTAACCCAGAGCTAGAAGAAGGGCAGTGTGAATCATATAGCCCTGGGCTTAGCTTAGCCCTTGGTTAATAATATGTGTGTTAAAAGGGGCTAAGTTATCCCAGGGCTATCTAAGGAAAGCCCTTTAGGGTTACAAATTATTTACTGATGACCACCGATTCAGGTTAATGTTCTGTCTTACTCATGCTTGACCTCAGCATAGCTTTTAATACCATCGACCACACCAGTTTACATTATATTACGTAAGTAAAAGTTAGTTTTTTACTGGGAAAATATGTTTAAGTCCAACATTTAAATCTCTCATACTGTCACAATGTCTGGTGAAAAGAGATGCCATTGTTGCAGTTACAGAGGCTTGAATTTCCCAAAAGCCTGCAAAGTCCCTACCTGGGATTGCAGCAAAAAACTATCCCAAGTGGGCCACACTGGTCAAAGTGCATTATAGCAATAAGGTACACACCTGTATCAATGATTTTGGTGAAACTTGATCATATTTTATGAACAAAAAATGTTTTCTGGGTTCCCCTCTGAGGTCCTCTGGATGCTCTGCCTCAATATGGACGATGGATAGAAAGCTTTACTTGTTGCTAAAGCAAGTCTTCAGCTATTGAGTTTAGCTGAATAGCAAGCAAATAAGCTTTAGACCACCGGGAGGAGGAGGTTTTCTGGCTCGAGGCGAGGGGGAGCGACCGGGGAAGGCTGACAGGGGCGTGGAGCTGGTGTCATGCCAAAATTGGAGCTGGGCAAGAACCAGGCTCAGCCCTTAATGCTATGGACATCCTTGGCAGAGACGAAGAGACAGAAGAGAACATTGATGGCAGAGACTAAGAAGAGACAAAGAGAGAGTGACTGAGCAAGAGGCCTCAGGATAACAATAAATCTTACTACCTTTTAGTCATCGGATAGAACTTTCCGAAGTAAAAGTCCTTAAGACAGTCTGAGTCTGTGGGCCTCTCCTTTTCTATCATTTCAGTCATCTTCATGTCTGCCATCCCTTTCAGTGCAGAGGCAAACAAAGGAAGAAAACTGGTGTACCATGGACCACCACTTGTTGTATCGTGGCATTTTGTCCAGGCAAACAGCAATGTCACGTATTGTAGAGCTAAATTAATACAAATCTATTTACTGAAGCAGAAATACTTAAATTAGACATTTTTGATAAGTTTCTAAAGCACGAGCAGAGACCTAAGTGTGTGTGAGTGGGCCCAGAGAGTCAAATCTGGGAAATTACAGTCATGAAAGTCAAGTGTGAAGAATTGGGCGGAGACCCAAAGAGTCGGTGAAGGGAAAACTTTCACTGTGGAAACATTTTTAGTGATGAAATTAGTGTCATTGTTTGATTTGCAACAATAAGTTGTTATATTGTTCCTGACAACCACAAGACCAGCACCAGCTGGGCTCTGACATCCTCACAGCTAAATTGCCTCATGTCTTATGAGGTGACTCAGCCGCCATAAACCAGAGAATAACAGAGAGAAACTGGGCCTGGAGAGGAGAGGGATGATGAGATAGGAGCCTGGATGGAGAAAGAGAAAGGGTTGGGTGGGGTAAGAAGGAACACAGACGCAGAGTTAGATGATGATGCAGCAGTAACATAGGAAAAGAGAAAGAGCCATAAGAGTATGTGCATCAGTATAAACTTTTTTCCTGAAACAGGTAAGGAGCACATGGAGAACCACTGAACCAGACAGCCACACTTTCCTTCTTGTTTTCTCATTATACATGCTTATTACACTGGTAAGCAGAAAAAATATCCCTCAGAAATGAACCAAAACCTTTTTCTAGATTTTCTTTGCATTGCATTTAAATTGCATGAAAATAGCAGGGACCCCTGACTACATATAATGCATTGAATATTTTAGGGTTTTCTCTTGCTTGCCCTTACACATAGTCTGAGTCAGTGGCAGTTGTAGCATAGCTAATGTTAGCTGTGTTAGCCTCACTCTCTGTACTTTCACCAGTGGTTTCTGGGGTGGAGTCTCGCTTGTGAAGTTACAAAATGATCCACTGTGCTTCACAACAATATAGATAATAATACAGCTATTTGTCCAATATGTTTCAGTAATGAGTAGCTAATTAGTTCGTTGTCATGTGTAGGGACCACACAGTCATTTAGTAGGCTAGTTAGCTCATATGACTGCACAAGGATTCATTGGTAGCCTTTTGTCAATGTTTTTGTCCATTTTTAGGCCCCTCTGCAGTAACTTTGAGGACCTATGCCTACACATATGGTGCAGAGTTCATTTTTATTATTATCTATGGACACTCAGAATTGAACAAAGCAACTTCATTTCATTGTATTGTACATGGGCACTTCAGGGGGCCAATCAGATTTCAGCTGCGGCCAGTAGACCCTGAATCCACCAATAGTTTGCTCTTACTGAAGACAGATATCTATAAAAGTGGGTCACAGGTATTTTTTAAAAAGCTAGCAAGTGGAGCTTGAGTTGAGATATATTTTCATCAAAACAGAAATATATAGTTTCTTTCTTTTGTTCTTTTTTTTTTAAAAAAAAGGCAAAATAATTTTCTAAAAGAGCTGGGCACTGTAGCGTTTAGTAAATATTACTCAAAGAGGAGTAAATAGTGCATTTGTTGGGGACTACTTTCAGCTGTGGATTAACTCTATTTGAATTAGCCAACTAAAACAGGTTACATTTGACTGTTTATTACATGAGTGTTAATGATATGACAATATGAATAATATAATGTTAGCCTTTATTTTATTAAAGTGTCAGATACAAAAGGTTGGGTTTTTAAATCCCTGGTTTTCATCTAGTTTCATTTAAGTTAAATGTGACATTTCTTGAATGGACTTTCAGTAACGGTGTCATTTCCATTTAACATCTTTCCCCTTTGCTTCACTGTTTTCTGTCTTTCTCACCCCGAGTGTGACTTACATCAAACAGGCTGTCACATGAACAAGGTCAATGACGTTACTGTCTGACACAGAATTAAAAAGGGGTCAGTGAACATGCCAGAAAACAGAGCTGCTGTATGGCTGTTGCACACATCGAGACTGTACCACAGTGCCAACCAGCTGTTTTGGTAATCTTCCCTCCATCTATGTTTGTTAAGTGTCTGTAAAAAGGACTCTGCAAATCTCTGACAACCAATAGTGGCAGAAGTACACACATTCTTTACTCAAGTAGAAGTACAGATACTTGTGTAAAAAAAAGATTCTGGTAAAAGTGGAAGTTCTGATTCTTTGCTCAAGTAAAAGAGAAAAAGTATAGGCTCTGAAATGTACTCAAAGTATAAAACTACCAGCTGTTCCTGCGCAAAGCTAACTGAACTTCACCTTTTCTACATCTTGTTACGTCTTTTTTGGCTTTCGCATTGTTACGTTGTTAAAGTCTTGTTTTTTTTATTGACATAGTTGCTATGTCATTTTTGTTTTATGTATTTTATGTTGGGTCTTTTTTGTCTTGTTATGTTTTTCAGGTGTTTTTTTGTCTTATTCCATCTTTTTCACTTTGTTCCAACTTTTATTTGTTTTGTTATGTCTATTATGTTGTTTACATCTTGTTGCGTCTTTTTTTTCTTGTTACATCTTTTAGGTGTTCTTTTCTTATGTATTTTTTGTATTGTTGCATCTTTTATGTTGTTTTTGTCTTGATACATCTTTATGTTTCTTCTCTTCTCATCTTTATGTTTTTGTCAAGTTGCATCTGTTGTTGCATGATATGCACTGATGGATACGGCAAATAGTCTTTTCTACACTATATTGACAAAAGTATCAGGACACCCCTCCAATCACTTCCATGGCCACAGGTGTATAAAATCAAGCACCTAGCCATGCAGACTGCTTCTACAAACATTTGTGAAAGAATGGGTCGCTCTGAGGAGCTCACAGAATTCAAGCGTGTTACCATGATAGGTTGCCACCTGTGCAATAAGTCCATTCGTGAAATTTCCTTGCTACTAAATATTCCACAGTCAACTGTTAGTGGTATTATAACAAAGTGGAAGCGATTGGGAACAACAGCAATTCAGCCACGAGGTGGTAGGCCACGTAAAATCACAGAGTGGGGTCAGCGCATGCTGATTTGCACAGTGCACAGAAGTCGCCAACTTTCTGCAGAGTCAATAGCTACAGACCTCCAAACTTCATGTGGCCTTCAAATTAGCCCAAGAACAGTGCGTAGAGAGCTTCATGGATTGGGTTTCCAGGGCCGAGCAGCTGCATCCAAGCCCTACATCACAAAGTGCAATGAAAAGCGTCAGCTGCAGTGGTGTAAAGCACGCCGCCACTGGACTCTGGAGCAGTGGAGACGCGTTCTCTGGAGTGACGAATCACACTTCTCTGTCTGGCAATCCGATGGACGAGTCTGGGTTTGCCGGTTGCCAGGAGAATGGTACTTGCCTGACTGCATTGTGCCAAGTGTAAAGTTTGGTGGAAGGGGGATTATGGTGTGGGGTTGTTTTTCAGGGGTTGGGCTTGGCCCCATAGTTCCAGTGAAAGGAACTCTTAATGCTTCAGCATACCAAGACATTTTGGACAATTTCATGCTCCCAACTTTGTGGGAACAGTTTGGGGATGGCCCCTTCCTGTTCCAACATGACTGCGCACCAGTGCACAAAGCAAAGGTCCATAAAGACAGATGAGCAAGCTTGGTGTGGAGGAACTTGACTGGTCTGCACAGAGTCCTGACCTCAACACCTTTGGGATAAATTAGAGCAGAGACTGTGAGTCAGGCCTTCTCATCCTACATCAGTGCCTGACCTCACAAGTGTGGTTCTGGAAGAATGGTCAAAAATTCCCATAAACACACTCTTAAACCTTGTGGAAAGCCTTCCCAGAAGAGTTGAAGCTGTCATAGCTGCAAAGGGTGGGCCAACTCCGTATTAAACCCTACGGATTAAGAATGGGATGTCATTAAAGTTCATGTGTGTGTAAAGGCTGATGTCCTGATACTTTTGGCAATATAGTGTATGTATTATTGTTCCATCCATTTAGGTTGAAATCGGTCCTGATGTTGGGAAGGTGGCGTGCAATGATGCAAAACAAAAATAATCAATATTTCCTCTCAGATGCATTAAAATGGTCAGATATTTGTGTTCAAATGTAGGGAGTAAAAGTAAAAAGTTGTCAGAAAATAAATACATTACTTTCCATCTCTGCTGACAACTGACACATTAATCATAAAAACAATATAAATAATTGAATTTTATTGATTACACAATATGTACCTTGTAAACAATATCTTGCATCATTTCTGTAACATCAGAGTTGTGAAGGAGACAAACATTCAACTATATTATCATGATCACTCTCGTAAATAAATGGGTGTGCAGATACCATAGTTACGCACAGTATCAACACAACACACATGCAGGTGTGCTTTCTCTGACACATGTGATTTAATGTTTGTGACTCAGAGATCCTATCGTCACTAATAACACCTCTGTGTCATTATTACAGAGAAAAGAAGCTCTGCCACTGGCATTAAGGCTTGATAAAAGTCATGTTAAACAGCACTTGACTGCCATGTTTGTCAAAGTTCTCACAGACCTACATGTTCAAGATCTGACACAAACACGTAGAGCTGTGCTGGATAAGATTACTTATTCAAAGGATGACGAGTTAATGTTCAGTGTTTTTTTCCACTGTCCTAGTTGGACAGCAGGTCAGAGATCTTCTGTATAGATAGTAGAAGGGAACAATAACCATATGTAAGTTTTAAAAGTTTATGAGCTTTTTAACCATATGTTATTAATAAAGATGCCTCCTGTGTACAACCACAAGTCCAAAAAACAGAATGTGATGATTTGCAAGAACTTTCTGACCTGAATACAGTACAAAGACAATATATTTAATCATCAAACTGATTTACTTTATTGTTTTCTTCCAAAAAAGTTGGGATTGGAGTATATTTACCACTGTGATACATAACCTTTTCTTTTAACAACACTCACAAGTGTTTGGGAACTGAAGACACTAATTTTGAAGTTTTGACAGTAAGTTTCTTTCCAATTTTTGCTGGATAGATGATGATAGAGACAGGTCTGGACTGCAGGCAGGTCAGTCTAATACCTGAACTATGAAGACATACTGTTGGAACGTGCAGAATGTGTCTTCACTGTCTTGATCAAATAAGGGACGTCTCCGAAAAAGACGTTGTTCGTCGCTCCACAATCTGGATGTACCTTTTAACATTAATGGGGTGTGACAGTTACCCATGATGCCATGGGCACTAACATCCCCCCATACAAACACAGATGTTAGCTAGTTTGAATCTGGATGGTCTTTTTCCTCTTTAGCCCAGAGGACACCATGTCCATGATTTTCAAAAACAATGTGAAATGTGGGCTCGTTAGACCACAGTGCACTTTTCCACTTTCCGTCAGTCCATTGCAGATGAGCTTGGGCCCAGAGAAGTCTGCAGTGTTTCTGGATAATATCTGAAAGGAACAGAACAAACTGTGTTTACTGACAGCAGTTTTCCAAAGTGTTCTGTGTGGTATCATTTACACAATTATGTGGGTTTTTAATTGGAAATGGTTTGAGCAATATGCAAACTGTAAGGGGTCCATCAAGGTGAGGAGACTGGCTTTCATGCGGCCCATGACTAACCCTTAGATGTGACAGAGATCACTGCAAAAGGAAATTTGAGGCAGAGCCTAGCTGACTTCTTATACCCATCTGTATCTGTATTCTGATTTAAATAAAGAGCTGAGGGATGCCTACAGGAATTCACCATGTGTGCCGAGGTGAAAAAGCATGCAGGGTTTGAACTCAAGTTTGTTTTGTTTTTTTCATTCTTCACACGGCAACTTCTGTCATTGGTCAATTGTACAAACGTGACATTTGTTTGAAGTATACCTCATTATCCTCACAAGGATAATGGTGACAATTCAGTTAGTCAGTGTCTTGAACATTCAGTTCATTTGCACTTTGTGTATCTTTAAAAATTACACTGTAAAAAAGAAAATGGTGAGAAAACTCAAAATTTAAAGGCAACAGACTGTAATAGATTTTTGAGTTTTGAGCCGAACTCAGATTCTTAAGTTTTACCAACTACTTACTTTTCTTCGTAAGATAAACATTGTATTTAAAAAAATATTGAGTAAATTAATTGAAGTGAAAGAGTATATATATATATATATATATATATATATATATATGTATATATATATGTGTGTGTGTATATATATACATATATACATATACATATATATTCAATTAAAACAGTTTTATTTTTCAGACACTAATAATAAAAAAAGAGAAATCAGGTTCACATGCTCACTGTGAACAATTTTTATTTATTTTTTAATTTCTAAAACTCAAAGTTTCAAGTTTATCTAAAGAAGAAAAGTAAATCATCTCATCTAAAGATTATAGGTCAGCAGCCTTTTTGAAGCTTTTTTCTAAACTTAAGAATTTGAGTCGGGCTCAAAACTCAAAAATCTATTTCAGTGCATTGCCTTGAAATTTTAAGTCATGTCAACTTTTTTTTTTCACAGTGTAAAAAGGCTAATTATTTCACTATTTTGTCTAATTCAAACTTTGCCGGCAAAAGATACAAGTAAGGGCTGATTTATCATATTCCATCCAAGGACAATGTCTCGGGACGGCTATTGTCTGACAACGATTTAGCCTCTGGGGTTAAATATTTTGGGGGCTTCAGGTGCTAAGACTTCCTCTTCTACGTACCTGTCATTGTATACATTCTGACTGGCAATCTGAGACACAAGAATGGAGTTAAACGCTATTCTTTATCAACAGATACTGTATTTATGTGTGTCTATTTATGCACACACCAAAAAAAAGCAGGAAAATAAGCAAGTGTGGAGCTCATTGTTTTAAGTGTTAGTCAGTAGGTTTGATCAGCTAAATTTAACAAAGATCAATATAAAATGCAAGACATTTGTGGCTAAAAGGGGAAGTAACTACTTCAGACAGGCTTTTAAATGTATAAATAGCACAAGAAATAATCACATTTACCCTTAAATGCCTGCAATGATGAAACTGATCCTGAACAAAGTGAATTAAGTGAGTGAAATAATGTAGTGAATTGAAGTACTTGTGTTGCAGAGGGATTACAAGTTTTTCCAGAGGCTGAAGTTTGCCAGAAGATAGTTTCATAATAGTAGAAGCATATTTCTCCATCTGGCCACACTGAAGTTGTCGTCAGGACAGTCTCCAGGCGTTTTAAGTTTTCCGGAGCTGTAACTGATCCAGACTACAACGTGTTAGGGTACGAAAAAGATAGAAGAGAGCGAAACACCTGTACTTTTTCTGTTGGGGTAGATTTAATTAGAAATCTTGTGAAGTATGCAGGTGATCCATCAGAGGCTGTCGGGGCTGGGCCTCCTCTCCTCTCCTCTCCTTCCCTCCCCTCCCTGCTCCTAACACATTCTACATATGGAATCTGAGCATGATAAATGGTGCTGGAAACGGCGAGGCAGTCAAACACCCCTGTCACGCCCACGCTTCTTAATCTCAGCTCCTCATAGCATCCTCACACCCCTGGTTTCTATCTTTCAGCTGCTATAAAGGGCAGCTGTTAGAGGGATGATTAAATTAGCTTTTTCTTTTTCTTATATAAACTTTGGTTTTTGTGTTTGGTTAATATTTGGATGTACATGGCAACAAATCGACCAAACCTCAGCATTGTACCACCCATAACTTTCAACAGGACCACAGAACTATGCATTACTCACAGATACTATGATGTTCTGTTTTATTTTCCCAAACCAAAGGAAAATTCTGGCATGTTTCACCTGCCATGTTTCAAATGAACAGAGGTGGGAAATAACGAACTGTACTGTACTGTACTTAAGTTGATTTTACAGATATCTGTACTTCACTTGAGAATTATTTATTTTTCTGGCAAGTTTTTACTTTTACTCCCTACATTTGAAAACAAATATCTGTACTTTCTATTCCTTACATTTTCAAAACAGGCTTCTTACTTTAGTTTTAATGGATTTGAGAATTATTGATTATTTTTATTTTGCATCACTGCACGTCGCCTTCCCAACTTAAAGATTGATTTAAATCGATGAGATAATAACAAAGAAAAGACAATTTGGTGTATCCATCAGTGCAACAGACACAACAAGACAAAAACCTCAAATCAAAAAAACACCTAAAAACACAATGTCACAAAAGACAGAAAAAAAAGACATAAGACAAAAATGAAGCATCAAGATGAAAAAGACATAACAAGAATAAAACCACCAAGAGGACATAATATGACAAAAACAAAGACAAAGACATAAAAAAGACGTAACAAAACAAAAAAGTCATAACAAGGCAAAAACCACCTGAAACACATAACAAGACAAAAAGTTTGTAACAAAAAAGTCTCAACAACACAAGAGAGATGTAACAAGACAAAAAAAGTGAGAAGACAAAAAAGATGTAACAAAACAAAACAAAAAAGTAAAAATGTTGTAATGACAAAAAAGACACTACAAGACAAAAAAGACAAGAAAAAGTCATAACAAGACAAAAAAAGTAAAAAGACAAAAGCCACCTAAAAGACAAAATAGACAGTCAAAAACAACGTAAAAGATGCAACAAAACAAAAATAATGAAACGATGAAAAAGAGGTAATGACGAAACAAGACTAAAACACTATAAAAATACGAAAACAACATTCAATTATCTTTACACAGAAACGGTCAGTACAAATGTTCTTCAAAGGACGACTTTTTACTTTTGTACTTTGAGTACATCTCAGAGCCTGTACTTTTTCACTTTTACTTGAGTAAAGGGTTTCAATCAGTACTTCTACTTTTATCAGAGTCTTTTTTACACAAGTATCTGTACTTCTTCTTGAGTAAAGAACTTTGGCACCCTTGGGGAAACAAGGACTCACGCCAAACAGTGTATACAGGGGCAAGCTGCGCAGGCCTCCTACAGCTTTCCAAACAAACAGGATTTTTACATGACTCATCCAGAGTCCTTTCCCAACTGCATGACCAAAAGTAAGAAAGCAGCCCACTGGAACAGCCATTATAGCTTGCTGCATCAGATACCATTATATTGTGGGATTATAATGGGTAAAGGAAATTATATGACCAGTTGCTGATGTTTGCTTTTGTATTTGAAATGACTGATGCAGAATGATGCAGAAATGATTCATGTAGAAATCCTGTTTATTTGGAAAGTTGTAGGAGTTCTTTTTTCCCCAAATCTCTAGAAGGAAATTACAAGTCCAAAGTTAACACAGTCAATAGAGTCACAACAGCCACATTAATAGGAAATATGGCAGGTTAAAACAGGCTATGCCAGAATTTTCCTTTAAATAGCCGCCCATAGGTTGAGGGAGCAAATATCTCTGCTCTAACTCCATTTGCCATCCATTAAAGACGGAGAGTAACTCTTCCACATTCCACATTAGATTAAAAGCATTTATGTAATCACATTCTGCTTTTAGTCAGCATTTACTATAAAGGGTATTAGAGCTGCATTTTCTAGGATCTCCTCCAGCAGAACTTGAATCATTGCTCATGTCACAACAGCCCAAGAGGAGTCTGATAAACTACCCCCAAGTGTCCTTCGTGGAGGTATTTCCACATTACAGTCAATGAAGCTGATGGATTAGAGGCTGGAAGCTGTCAATGAAGGCTGTCTGATGGATGTCCAACTCAGCCACTAGTGTTGTTCAAGTGGGATTCCTGTCTGGAAATGTAAATGGATCGACCATCTCGCCACTGGAATGATCTAGGGTCGATAATGATCGGTGATGCGTGTCTTTGTTGTTTCTTTTGTGGGACTGCCGGTCTATTAACTGTAATGTATTGCCACTAACCAGTTAGAGATTTGCCACTGCAGTATTGATTATTACAAAATATATAGGTGCTCTTCACACACCTGATGTGCAGAAATAAGTCTGCAGAGTGGAACTAACCAGGATCGGCTTACACAGATGTTGTTTTATGTACTTTTTTCCATGAATGATCACATCGATACAGTGGTCCTGGGGTGTAGGTATGTAGGGATGTTTCCCACCATGCATTATTGCAACAGATGTATAGACGTAAGTCCTGTATGTGTGTTCTTGCGTTGCTAAAGGTGCTTTTGAGGAAATCTTTGTGCCAATTTTTTATCCCCGCCAGGTGTAGCCAGGAGGGGATTATGCGATCGCTTCCGTGAGTGAGTGCATGATCATCAATGGACCTGCATCTTGTCCAGAGCTAATCTCAAACACTACTGGATTGATCAGCCTAAATTTTGTTGTGCACATCCACGACTATAGGCTGAAAGACCTCTGGGATTCAGAATTTTGGAAAAAAAAAAAAAAAAAAAATCATGACTTTTATGCCTTCATGTTTTCATGACCAGAGGCATTATGTTTCCAGGTTTTGGATGCGATATCTCAAGAACGCCTTAAAGGAATTTCTTCAAACTGTGCCAAAATGACCACTTGGACACAAAGATGAGATGATTAAATTTTGGTGGTCAAAAGTTAAGGTCATGATGACATCATGTTCGTCCTGTTCTCATGAAGGCGATGTCTCAGGAACACTTAGAGGGAATTTCCTCAAACTTGGCTCAAGTGTCAGTGATGCAGTGATTCTATTTTCTGACTGCTCTGTTTTATACGACCATTGACAGCTGACTTCTCACTCCTCTTAACCGGCCACCAGGGGCTGCAAGCCTGAATAGTCATTCAGGCCTAGAATAGAAATTTCAAAGGGGGACACTGCAGATATAGTGTTGTTGTCAGAGAAGTGATTATTTCAACTTAGCATGTTTCCTTAATCTCTCTTGACATATCATGGTCATTTCATGATTTATTACAATAAATATATTATAGGTACAGATTTCTCCTTTAACTTTTAATCTAGGATCACTATCAGGCCAAAATTTCATGAGATATTTGCAAAACCGACCATCTCAAAAATCGTCATCCTAAGCTGTATTTCATGTTTCATATTAATCAGAAAAAGTTAGCATGCTAGCATGTTACTAAGATGGTGACTGTATATGTAAACATCATATATCTTCATGTTAGCTTTGTCACTACACCATGTTAGCATGTAAGGGTGGCACAGTGGTTAGTGCTAATTTGTAACACAGAACCATCTGGGAAGTCGTCCTTTGAAACTGTTTGGAAAAGGACAGGTACTTTCAAAACACACTTGGCAGGTGATTGGATGAACCATCTGTCTATCACCTCTAACACAGGCTAATTTCAACCAGTCAGATCAAACGGTTAGCCAGCTTGTAAATCAAACTCTTGCTGAAGCCGTTGGAAAAAGAGCGGCTGCCACTGTTAGTTTAAGAATCACTTCTATGGAAGCTTCTTGCTGTCATCACGGCTAAAACAACGCCTGCAGCCGCCGGTACTCCCTCCTAGGATGCTGATTGGTTGCACCACTTTTGGTGTGGACACAAACAGATGACTTGAAAAGTCTAGTACAATGGAATGTTGCAAGATTTGGTGGATCCAGCTACCTCGCAAGGTAAAGAAAGTCCTGGGTTCAAATCCTGATTTGGGCAGTTTGCATGTTCTCTGGGTGCTCCACTTTCCTCCACCAAAAACATGTATGCTAACGTACTTCTCCATTGTGTCATCAATTCAGTATGGCCTTTTATTTCTATTTGTGGAGATAACATTGTGCCAGACTCCATTTAAAAATCTGGACCTTTAACACAGGTAGGTAGGTGCCTTAGAGCATAAAAGTGCTTTTTGGTGTATGATGCATTAAAGTGAATAGTGAAGCCTGTCCGTGGTAATTCAAAGAACTCGTACCTCCGCTGATGAGGAGGGCTACATTTGGTTGCCTGCATTGTCTTAATGGAGCGTGCACTCTTTATTGAGTTACACTTAAATGGATGACTGGTGGATGATATCATAAAAGCGGGCTGCACCAGATGTTTAGCGTGGCATTTGCACAGGCATTTCTGTGGTTTTACTTCACACAGAACAAATAATGGGTCAGGTCTGGATTCTGTCCTGCGTGTAGAGGTGGGTGAGAGGTGGTTTATTTTAACTCTTATATCTGTACCTGTATAAATGTGTAACTGAACTCGTAATGCTTGTGCCTAGTTCTTTTACTCCTCCAATAACCCCCCTCTAGTTTTTGATTGTCATAGTTTAAGGGCTAGATCACCTATTTTCACATGATGAAGGGTGTTTCATTTGTCTGGGGAGCACCCATTTCGAAGCCTTATGAGTTACTTTGGATGACAGCCCTATGAAACACTTCATGCTATTCTCATTTTTGCTTTTTTTGTTTTGTAGTTTTGGCAAAGGAGCACAATTTCAAACATGTTTCATAATGCTTTTCAACACCATATTTCATAAAACTGACATTTATGGCGCAGGTATTTCCACTTGTGTCAGAATGACGAACGGTGAACTATGATAGATGAAGCCTGACTGACTGTATGCGGGTGTGAACGCCGTTTCCAGGCAGTGTCCTCTCCCTTTTCTTCAAAAAGACCAGAGGAAGTTAGATTCTCACGGTTTGTTCCAGAGATGTTCACCCTCTCATAACTAAGAGGCATATGAGGAAAGTGTTGGAGACCAAATCATGCGTGTTGTGTAATAACAGAAAGAAAACAACGGACAGTGGAATAAAAATACTGAAGGAGAGTGAAGTTGAGGATGTAAATTATAATGACAAGCAAACTCTGCTATCCTGATGTTCATTTCCAAAGATCGGATTCACAGTTATCCCAGGGATGAAAGCTGAAGTTCTTGCAAGTACGCCAACCATCATATTGTTTTACCACACCAGCTTCATGCTTCCTTGAACATGTGCATTCAATTTTAGGTAACGCTTCAATTCCAGGTCCCATAATTTCATGGTAAATAGGTGGTAATCACCAAGCAATATATTGGAATTTCTTAGAAATTACCCACAAATTACCTTCAAATTTCAGGGTAAAGTATGTGATAATTAGCAGTTGCCATTTTCTTGTAGTTGGTGGTGATTAGAAAGCAACATATTTAAAGTTTCTTAGAATTTACCCACAAATTACCCCCTGATTTCATGGTAATTATGAGATAATTTGCAAGTGTTGTTTTCATGCAAGTAGGTGGCTTTTTAATTACCACCAACTACATGAAGATGGTGCTTTCTAATTATCACATACTTCATGAAATTTGGAGGTAATTTGTGGGTAATTTTGAAGGAATTTCAATTAGGTTCCATGATAATTACAACACACTAAATGAAAATGATACTTACTAATTATCAAATAATTACCCATTAAATTTTGTGGTAATTTGGAGGTAATTTGCGGGTAGTTTCTAATGAATTTTATTTACATTACTTGGTAATTACCACCTATTTACCACGAAATTGTGGGACCTGGAAATTGAAGCTTTACCAGATTTTATATTTTTTAAGTTAAGTTTTAAGTTAAGACAGGAAACGGACACATGCGGTGATGCCACAGGTTGGAATCGAACCCATGGCCGCTGCAGAGGACCTCAGTTGGGGGCAAACACTATCAACTGAGCTTCCAGGGGACCCCTGCCTTCAATTTTTAACCCCTGCATGGAACATCATGTACAGCAAATGGTTTAGTTAACTGGTGTAAATGCCACAGAGAAATTTGTGAATATGACAAAACTTTCAAAATCAGTGCATTTATAATTTGTTTTTTTTGAAATTAGAAGAAACTACACCACCCGCAGGAGCAGGCATCGGGGATCTGGGGTCGGGTGCCTTGCAGGCTGGGTTGCAGGGAAAGGCAGGGATCTCTGGGTGTGTGCCAACACCTGGCAGCACAGACTGGTGCTCAGGATGTGGAAAAACAGATTGAACCACTTGGCATTGAATATTTTCAATTAATATGAAATTTGAATATATTAAAGGAAACGTTCATCATTATGAAAAATTTACTTTATTTACTGAGACTGAAATGAGAAAATCAATACAACTGTCATGTTTCTGGACAACTGAAGTCAGGACATGGTTAGTTGGCTTAAATTCTGGAATTAGGGAGAAACAGCTAGCTTAGCACTCTCCAACGTTCAAAACTTTGCTTACTAGCACCTAAAGCTCGGTCGGTGTACTTGGCGGCCAACAGAATTCTGTTTTAAAATGAGAAAACCAAAATTAGGAAACAAGCTGTTTACTGATTCCCCTTTTGAAATAGGGAAACAAAAAACAGAAAATGTTTCCCAAACCAAAAAATGGGAAACTAAAAAACGGAAAATGATCTGTTTCTCATTTTTTGTTTTGATAATAAAAAAAAAAAAAAAAACGTGAAATGAAAAAATGAAAACAGACATTTTCATTTTTAATATCAAAACAAAATGGGCCGCTGTCTTTTTTTTTTTTTGTTTTTTTGTTTTTTTGTCCTTATTTCTAAATAGTAACTGGTAATCATTTCCTGATTTTGGTTTTCTCGTTTTATAAAGAAAATCTGTCGGCCACCAATTAGCTAAGCTAATCACCCAGCTCCATATGTAACACACTAGAATAAGTAGTATTGATTTTCTCATCTCAAATTTAAACATATTTTACAAAATAATTGCCTATTGCTTATTCATGTAGTGATCTATCCACATAATAAAAACGTGAAAAGAATATATTAGTATGGACTCAGGGGAGGGATGTAAATAATGAGGCTGCAAGGCCTCTTCAGTGGCCGTGGGTTTGACTCCTGTCTGCGGCCCTTTGCTGCATGTAATTCCCCCTTTTCATCATCATCCCTTGTCATCACGTCAGCTATCCTATAAATTAAAATGAAAAAACAGAAAGAAAATGTCAGGCTTTTGGAAGCCTCGGTGAAAACCTATTGGCATATGTTTTCAAAAACAGATGAGATCAGTCAAACTATAGTCGACAGCAGTACGACTTTCCATATTCAAGGTTTTGTCTGTTGGCATCGCCTCAGCGCTTCTCCATCCAGGAAAATATCCTTCAAAAGTTACATCTTCGCATTAATGTCCACACACAACATGTAGTCAAACATGCTTCCCAGAAATATTTGGCTAAAGTGACAGGAGGTTGGACGTGAATTTGAAAGGCGAACGTCACCTGTAACTCATTAACTTCCTTGAAGAAGGTAATCCAGAGCGCCCTTCCCAAAATTTAGCGTGAATCAGAGTTTACAGTTCTTTTCAACAGTTTGATCAGAGCCATGAAATCACTGCCAAGCTTCAATTTCTTCATTAGTTAATGATCCTTCATTTAGACTGCATGGCAAACATTACCGAGAAGAAACGAATGTCCACATGTTAACATTTATTATCAATCCTTTTGTGTTCAGACTGAATGTGAAGTGATTTGGGCCACATATACGTTGACTGCTTACTTTCCAACCCTCACGATTTCCCAAGGAGAATATTTACTCCTGGGATCACAGTTTTCCTGTATTTCTCCTGATTTATGACCAGTTTATCACACCTTTTTTCCTTTTACCAGGCTGGGGAAGTAATGGATTACATGTAGCCAGATTTTGTAATATGAATACAAAAAAATCTGTATCTGTATTCCAGAAGACTAATAAGATTACAGATGCATTTAGTAAAAATGGAGATTATTAGAAGGATTACAGTTTTAAAATAGAGAACGATATACTACCATGCACAGTGCACACACAGTTATCATGGCCTCTTTATGTCTTTAATTTTCAGCTTCTTAAATGTGAATATTTTCTAGGTTCTAGGAGTTGTTGACAAAACAAGATATTTGAAGACGTCATCTTGGACACTGATCAACATTTTTCACCATTTTCTGGACCAAACAACTAACTGATTAATGGGAAAAATGGTTGTCAGATTGATCGATAATGAAAATAACAGTTACAAGAAAAACTTGTAAAATGGGTCCAAACATGTAGAATAGCGATGTCCGTGTGCTTGTCATTCATTCATCTTCTGTAATCGCTTATCCGTGAGGGTCGCAGGGGGGCTGGAGCCTATCCCAGCTGACATTGTGCTTGTGAGACGATAAATTAATCAGTTAATTGTTATAAGTATGTTTTTTTATTTAAAAAAAAGGTCCAAGGTCTCTGACTTCAGCTTTTTAAATGTGAATATTTTCTGGTTTCTTTACTCCTCTCTGACAGTAAACAGAATATTTTTGTGCTGCGGACAAAACAAGACATTTGAGTTCTCATTTTTAACTCTGGGAAACACAGATCAATATTTTTCATCATTTTACAGAACAAACAACTAATTGATTAATGAAGAAAATGACCAACAGGATTCATCAATGATGAAAATAATCGTTAGTTGCAGCCTTGAAAACACTATATTAGGCTAAACAATTTCACCATATTTTATACTGAGGTTATCTAAAAGTAACAGGAAGTAATCAAGTTACATCACTTCAATATTGTGATACTTGGATTACATTACTGACTAACCTGAATACATTTTTAAAGAAACCTTCCCAACCCTGCTTTCAATGATCACAACCTGTTTGGACAGGTGATCTACAGCGTACATCTCTACAGTGTGTGTAAGCCCTTTACGACTCAAAGTTTAAGAGAAAGTCCTGTTTCTTAGGGAAAGATTTCTAAGGAAGGGGCATGCATTTTTATAAAATTTGCCATTTCTTTCAGGGACAGGGCAAAAAAAAAATGAATAAAAGAAAACTAATGAGTATTAGTTTATGCCAGAGATTTACACAAGTACACACCAAAGGGGTTAAAAGTATCAACATAAACGTGCTGTTACAGTGTACTTACTGTTTTACTTTGTTTAAAAGTCACCAAAATGGTGGAAACAAAGCCTCTGAAACTCAAATTTTGGGTTCAAAATCCTCCCTATTTTTGAGGACCTCGAGGTTGGCATGTACAGATCGACTGTACAGACATTAGTTGTGCCTGCGTGTACATGCACCAACTGTGTGTGTGGAGTGGCTGTGTGTGTGTGTTGTGTGTGTGTGTGTGTGTGTGTGTGTATGGGGTGTGTGTGTGTGTGTGTGTGTGACAACTCAGCCTCTGACTGACCTCAAAATATAGGCCTGCCAGAAACAGGTCTTTCTGTTACTTTCCACCAGACCCCTCTCTCATTCTCTGTCTCCATTCATCTAGAATTTGGAGGCAGTCACCTCAGAATAAGCAGACATTTTTCACTCAATGAATTTATATGCAGTTGTACTGCCTCTAAAATGTGCATCAGGTTCAGTCTGACCATGTCTGTGTGTTCACTGACAGATTTTTTTGACCAAAGAAAATTCGACTTTTGTGTACCGGATGCAGTACTGCAAAGCACAGACCACTGACAACACGGACTGTGGTTCATATCCTGAGCCCAGCGTATGTTCAGGTTTAGGAAAGAAGAGCACTTTGGTCAAGGTTAAAGAATAACTTTGGTATTTTTCAACCTGGGCCCTATTTCCCCATGTGTATGTGTGTGTATGATTGATAGGTACAACTCGTTTTAAAAATGGTTCAGTATTGAGGGAGGCGGATGCGGCTGGCAGCCGCGAAACCAGTTATAATGGTAGATATTAGGGCAAATACATCCCGTAAAGGTTTGGGCATTAAAAGTGCTATTTTTCGCCACAGTCCGGCTCAGATTGCCAGTGTAATCTCTGTCAACAGCATCACTTACTGCTTGCTGTGTGTGACAGCATCTCGCAGGATCTTTGTTTGTTGCCAGAAGAACCGAGGAGTCATGCTGAGAGCCGGTCAGAGCGGAGTTAGCTGTCTCAGAGTTCAGTTGAAAGTTTTACTGCAACTATTGAAAACAATGGTTCGTGTTTGTGTTTCGCCGAATTGCAAGAACAGGATGTTGCGCAACACCCCGTACGGCTTTCATAGGCTGCCTTTGTCGGACAGTAACATGCTGAAGTTGTGGCTAATTGTGCTACAATTGGATGCTAACGCTCCAGTCCAGACACTGCGCCTTGCAGACCATCGGGTCTGCAGTGCACACTTCTCCCAAGATGCCTACTGCCAGCCCAAGAAGAGAAGACATCCAATCCTGAAACACTTCACCAAACACACCTCAAGAAAACAGCTGTCCAGTCACTGCAAGAAGACATTCTTCAACAGCAAAGATCCCGCGAGATGTCATCACAGAGTGAATGGTAAGAGAGACGCTTTGCATGCTGTTGACAGAGATTACATTGGCGATCTGAGCCGGACTGCACTTTTAATGCACAAACTTTTACGGGACGTATTTGCCCTCATATCTACCATGATAACTCGTTTCGCGGCTGCCGGCTGCATCCATCTCCCTCAATACTGAACCAATTTTAAAACGAGTTGTACCTGCCAATCATACACACACATACACATGGGGAAATAGGGCCCAGGTTGAAAAATACCGAAGTTATTCTTTAAGGAGAAAGATTGTGGTTTCAGTTAACGATCATTTAAAGCAACAATAAATTTGTGTCCAGAGTTTGTCACACCACAGAAACATGTGTTATTAACCACCCAAGCAGAATTATGAAAAATGAGCAGTTTTCTATGCTCTGATATGTGAGGGTTTGTCCGCTCTGCTGTCTCACCACTACTGCCGTTACTGGACGTGTCAGACATGTTTGAACCACCAGAGCCAGAGGACGGTGACAGGATGTTTGTTTTGTTTTTTTCCCTTCTGTGTCGGGTCGACTGTGAGGGGATGGGGAAGTGTATCATTCGCGTGTTGGTTCGTGGGGCTTATATAGTGTTGGGGAACCATGGCTCTGTCACCTTAACGGGCCATGTTTCAGGTCCGCCCAAAAAATCCTGACCACAGAGATTGCAAACAACAGTTTGATGGTTTTACTTCACAATTCAGCACTACACACTTCTCAGTCTTTTCACATATTTTCAGCAACTATGTTCTAACATGCAGAATGTGTTTTTCCTTTACACAAACTTTAATAAATATATTCTATTTCACTTGCTTCAAGTCACTTGCCTTACTGGAAACGATGCTCTCCTCCCACTCTCCTCACTTGTAGAAACTTGACTTCTGTATGTCACCACTGCAATATGAAGGGCTGTAAACTCTCTAATTGTTTCCACCCAGTTTCAACAACAAGAGCTGGGAGATGATCCTCAATCTCTTTTGAGCGAAGCATTTAGAGTTCAGGGTGACACAGGAGTGAATTTTCACTCCCGTCCCATCCCACTCCCACAAAAATACTCCTGTCCCATCTCAATCCCATGACAGACTGTAAATTACACAGGATTTCAACCTATTTAATATACAGTCTATGGGTCCAGCTCACTACTTGGACTGCAGTACTCATTTTTGCATGCACAATTGCTATTTATTGCTCCTTTTATGCTTTAGAATTCAAGTGGATGTATTGCAAGAGAGAGCATTGGAGGGAAAACAAATATGTTTTCCCTGACATTTTTACGGACATGTGTACTGTATGAACATTTATACTCACTTGGCGAAAACACAGAATACAAAAGTTTACTCATTTTGTTGATGAAAAACAGTTTGGGTGGAATTACACTTCTGTCAAAACATATTTGCTGTTGCAATTTAGCAGGCTGTATATTCAGTTTCAGGGGTTTCTTTAGGGAGATGTAAAGATTTGGGTTTCTTCAGATGCTAATATAGTTTTCACTGTGAACAGATGCTTTTCAATAATGAGCCATCGGGGTCATGCAGGACAGCTGAAGGGGTCAAGGATGATTGTTTATTCCCATAACCCAATGACAAAGCCCCCAGAGAAGTAATGAAATCACTGCCAGGCTTCAATTACATCTACTTTAGTGAATAATGTTCTGGATTTCTCAGCCGTTGCAGAGGAGAAATGTGTTTTCATAACACATTAATGACTTTGGCTGTCAAATGAAGTGTGAAATTTGGACATGGGTTCATTCTTATCCTAAAAGTTGACCCCAGAATCAAAAATACATATTTTCCATTGGCCTGCAGTGCTGTTTCTCCATCCATTTTTTTTTTTTTTTTGGTGTGAGTTGGAGAGTTTTGGAGATATCTATCATAAAGATGTCTGCCTTCTCTCCAGTATGATGGAACTAAACGGCACTAAATTGGCGCATTTGTGGTAATCAAAGCGTAAAAAAAAAAATACATCTGAAAAACTCAACAGCAGCGTCTCTTCCCAGAAATCATGGTACAGTTACTCAAGATAATCCACAGAGCAGTTTCATAGTTCCGGCAGATTTTACTGCAGAAAGAAAGTAGTTCCTGCCTGAAACTGCTCACAACAAGGTCTGTGGATTATCTTGAGTAACTGAGTCATGATTTTTGGAAAGAGACACTGGTTTTGAATTTTTCACATTTTTTTTGACGCTTTGAGCACCACAAGCTGAGTGCCTCTTAGTCCCATTATACTGGTGAGAAGGCAGACATCTCTACAGCTGATATCTCCAAAACTCTGCAACTCACACCAAAACTATCTAGATGTAAAAATAGCACCACACGTAAGAGGAAAAATATGTGTTTTTCATTCAAGGGTGGACTGTCCCTTTAAGTGTCAAGTTGTGTATTGACTCAAACAACACAGTGATGAGGCCTCCGGAGATGGGCTGCAACAGGGATAGCTGTTAGTAAAATATGTGCAGACAAAGATTCATTGTCAGGACATTAAGTCCTGAGTTGGTTCCTCAGAGAGAATCATGTTCGCTGTGGAAGTGCTGACAGGCTGAGCCAGCTGAAAAAGCCTCATTTAATACCAAATTTCTACAGTTTGTGCAATTTGTAAACACTTATTTAGATTGGAGGAAATTTTGCAGAACATCTTTGCAAGTTTGTTTTAGTTATGACAATGTGCAACAGCTGCTCATCGAAATACAAATCATACTTGGCTGCAGCTGCACAATGCATTAGTGTGTGTCTGTTTATATGTGTAATGTTATCTATATAGTCCTACATGATTCACTGAGAAATAATATCTAAAATATGTGAAGAACTTTTGACTGTCAGAGGTAGGAAGTAATTAAGTGCAAATACTTTGTTACTGTAGTTAAGTAGAATTTACAGGTATCTGTACTTTTACTCATTACGTTTGAATATTAATATCTGTCGTTACTTGTTACTTTAGTTTTAATGCATTTGTTGATTATTTTTATTTTGCATCATTGTGCACTGCCTTCCCAACATCAAGACTGATTTCAGCCTAAATGAATGGAACAGTAACACATAGAAAAGATGATCTGGTGAATCCATCAGCGCATATCGTGTACGACAGAGGCAACAAGACAAAAACAAGATGTAAAAGATGTATCAAGATGTAAACAATGTAAAAGTCATAACAGGACAAAACACAGGACAGGACAAAAACAAAGGTAACACGATAAAAAAGATGCATCAAGACCAAAACTACCAAAAAGATGTAACAAGACAAAAACAACGCAATGAGACGAAAAAGAAATAAAAGACGTAACAAAACAAAAAGTTGTAACAAGACAGAAAAGACGTAACAAAAGAAAAAAAAATAACAATACGAAAGAGACATAACAAGACAAAAAAGATATTGCAAGACAAAAAAGACCTAACAAGACAAAACAACATAAAAAAAATTAACAAAACAAAAAAGGCCTATCAAGATGAAAAAGACATAATGTAACATAAAAACAATGTAAAGACAAAACAAGAAGAGAACAATATAATGAAAATGATGTACAAGATTTAACAAAACAAAAACAATGTCAAGACATAAAAAGATAATAACAGTAACAAGACAAAAACACTTGAAAGACATAACAAGACAAAAAAGATGTAACCAAAAATACGTAAGAAAACAAAAAACAACTAACAGATGTAACAAGACAAAAACAACGTAAAAGACAGAACAGAACAAAAATTACTAAACAAGATGAAAAAGACGTAAATAAAAATGACGTAAAGACAAAATAAGGCTAAAACAAAGTAACAATATGAAAACAACGTAGAAGATGTAACGAAACAAAAATAACATAAAGACGTAACAAGACAAAACAGACATAAGACGTAACAGACAGGGAGGGAGACTTGACCGGGAGAAAAGTTGAGGTTCAGTTAGCTTTGCACTGAAACATCCACTAGAAACGTCCTTCAGAGGACGACTTTTTACTTTTATACTTTCAGATCCTGAACTTTTTCACTTTTACATGAGTAGTTGAGAAGTTTAATCAGTACTCGAATAAAGAATGTGTGTACTTTTGCCAACTTTGCTGACTGTAAGCCAAATAATGAATATCCAGCCTTAGCTTACAAACTGATAACATGTCCTCAATTTGTTTCAACAGCGACTCTTTTAGCCTGAATATCAGGAGGCCACTGTACACAAAAACATGCTATCACGTTCAAGTGGGTCCTGTCAGACTAAACTATTTGGAACGAGGCTACATTTACCGTGACAGTGATATATTGCAGAATGTGGTCAAATGATAAGGGAGTAACCTGAGATTTCACACACACACATGAAGACAGACATGCATTCTTGTGCACCACTCACACACACATACAAACCCCGACTACCTCCATGTCTAATACCGCAGTGATTGGGTAACTGTGTGAGCCAGGTCTCTGTGGGGATGTTCCAGTTACAGTTAAACATTAATACTGGACAGCAGGCACACTGACGAGCTGACAGAGTTGGTGAAAAAAGTGCAGAGCTCCTTCATAGTCAATTAGAGCAAATACAGTTGAGAGAGGAGACAGTTGTGTTGTGATAAAATGTGCTGAGGTATCTGTGCAGGCCTGGAGGAGGGAGTGAGGAGAGTTTCATGTTGACAACCATGACTTCATCCAGTCTACATCTCCAGCCGGTGTGAAACATGTTGAATTTTCACTGCAGGTCCTGAAGAATGCAGCGGTGTTTCCCAGTGAGCACCAACCAGGATTTCAACGTTGAAAACTACGTCTAAGACGTCTATTTTCACTGTCTTTTCAGCCAGATAAAATGCGGTTACATCAGTGTGTCAAAAAACATACATTTGTTTAATCATTTTGATAATTTGTACAGTTGTAGGTCAAAAGAGAGAAGGTACCGACTAGTGTGAACAGTGGCTGATTCAGGCTGTCTGAAGGCACATCCTCTATGTGGCTTTTGTCAATTAGAGAGGCACCTTAGATGGCACTTTACCACATTTTGTCTCCTGGAAGGCCACTTTAGAGGGCACTTTACCACATTTTGTCCACTGGAAGGGCACTTTAGAGGGCACTTTATCATGTTTTGTCCACTGGAAGGACCCTTTAGAGGGCACTTTATCACATTTTGCCACTGGAAGGACACTTTAGAGGGCACTTTACCACAGTTTGTCCACTGGAAGGGCACTTTAGGGAACGCTTACTACATTTTGTCCAGTAGAAGGGCATCCTAGAGGGCACCTTATCACATTTTGTCCACTAGAGGGGCACTTTAGAGAGCACTTACCACATTTTGTCCACTAGAAGGGCACTATTGAGGACACTTTATCACGTTTTGTCCACTAGAAGGTCACTTTGGAGGGCACTTTATCATGTTTTGTCCACTTGAAGGGCAGCCTAGGTTGGACCCTTATCACTTTTTGTCCACTAAAAGAGCACTTCAGAGATCACTTACCACATTTTGTCCACCAGAAGGGCACCTTAGAGAGCTCTTTTTCATGTTTTGTCCACTACAAGGCCACTTCAAAGGGAACTTTATCACAATTTGTTCACTGGAAGGGCGCTTTAGAGAGCACTCTACCACATTTTGTCATATGTAACACGTTTCATATATAATATGAACTACACAAGCTGTGTGCTGTCAACAAGAAGTTTCCAGGACATTGTAATGGGAGAGGTTCTTAATGTAGAATAGAGAAATTGCTGTAGCCTAATGTGCATGCTCACGTACATTCTGGCATTGCATCCAAGAGATTATGAAAGAATAATTACTCTAAAAAAAACTGAATTATACTGTGACTGCTGCAACATACCAGAGGTTTGCACATGTCTTGTATCATAACATTAGAACATTCAGAAATACTTTATTGATCTCCAAATATACATGTGTCTCAAGGATGTTTCAAACAGGTCAGAAATTGAAATGTACCAGTTTTCTCGGGCTTGAATCAGCCCAGATGAGCTGTTCACAAACCTAATAGTTAACTGAACTGTGTAAAATAATCATTTGAAGTGTTTCTGCGGCTGCAACTATGCCATCCTATGAAATTTGAGTCCCGTTGTGGCCACAGGGTTGGTTTTCATGATTTGGACCCCCTCTCTTTAGAGCCAGAGCCACTTGTCCTCTCCATTCACTGCTGCTTCAGAGGTTATTTGTGGTTTGCCATAATCCCCGACCACAAATCCCAGACTCCTCGAGTTAACTAGCTGCAATATGTCAAATCTCCACAAGATGTATTTGGTGTTGAGCTCTGCCCCAGTGTGCCTAAGCTTTTCTCTAATATGCTTCATTTACCATGAGTGTATGTTCCTATATGACATAAGAGTCACTGTTTGATTATTTAGCTTTGATCAGCAATTTGTTGATAATACTGGAGTGGATCCAGATGCTTGTTCACTCTCTCTTTCTTTCACATGAGCACAGACACACACACTTGATGGAGTTTGGCAGAGTTCACATGTGTAGTGGAGAAAAAAAATACTGTGTCGATTCCCAAGAGCTCAGGACTTTCAAACAAGGAAACCCAACATAAAAGAAGAGCCACTTATTGGTTCCAGCGCCTGGGGCCACACACAGTTCAAGGTCTTCATGTTCCTAAAGTGTTAGCACATTTTACACTGAACGTCTCACAAACGTCTGGAGATCTTTTATTTTCATATGCGTATATCAAGATATATAGAGACTGTTTTGGTTTTCACATATATCTGACTTTAAATGGTTGTAGAGGAGCTCAGAGGGATGCTTCCATAAATATTGGTGATGTAAAATGCAGTAAACTGGACATTTTTGACAGTTTGGTGCAGCTATTTCTTTGCACTTAATCATAACATTTTAGGGAGGTTACTTGGAGGTTATTTATAACATTACTCACTACATCACTCTCCATTAAAGTTTGTGTAAAGAAACAATAAATGTGTATTCTGAGTTTGTCGCATCACAGAAATGTGTTATTAACCACCCAACGAAAGTTGATTAAAAAATAAAAATGATGTCTCAAAATCATGAAAAAATGAGCAGTTTTCTCTGCTCTGATACGCTAGGGATGTGTCCACTCCACCGTAGGCGCCATCTATGGGGGGCACTGGGTTTTATGTCCCCCCAAAGTTGAAGCTGGGGGTGCAGCGACCCCCCAGTTTTGAGGCAAAGCAGGAAAAAAAGCAGTTATAAAATAGTCATAGACTAATAAAATCAATTGGCATTTGACAGGATAGGAAAATAAAGTAAAAGCATGTGCTATATTATTCTTAAGATTTAATTTTCATGCGGGCTGGTGTGTGTTTTGTTGCTCTTATGTGTTAACAATCACAAAGTGCCATGATTTAAATACCTCTGATTATTAATGCACTTCATACAGTAACTTGTGGCTCTACCATCTGAATTAGACACACAACATGTCTGCCACCAGCTTCGTTTGGAGATACTTCAAAATATTTAACAAGGAAGATGCAAATTGTGCGCCGCACAGAAGGGATAAAATGCGTTGGAGTGAGATTTGCTGCGACGTTTGGAATCTCAGACAAAGTTCCATGTGAAAGCCCAAAGCTTCAAGAACACTGGATTTATACTTTATCCAGAACACGTCTGGGTGATATACTGCAGCATGTGATGGATTTACTGTCAGCAGTTGGCTGCGGCAAAAAGCGCCCCTCACTGAAGAAAGACGCATTTTAACTTTGAGCGATCATTAACTTTTATTAAGCATATTATGTTGAACATTGAAGCGTGCACGGTGCCATCCTTCAGCCTCTGAATGTGAACAGTCATCCGTGCATGCAGCTGCAGCAAAGGGCAAGCTGCACACAGCACACAGAGTTTATCTTATGTTCATTATAATGTTGATCAATATTGAAATGACTTTCTTCTACTTGAATAACAATTATCAATACCACCAGATAAAACACTAAAGTGATCAGGTTTGGAACCCACATACATTGGGATTGTGAGCTGCTGTTCCCAGGATAGAAAATGTGTATTTTTGGGAAAATATTAATCCCCACCCCTCACCACGTCACACTTTAAAGTTACATAGACCGACATTTTTTGACCCCCCTATGTTCAACTCAAGTCGGCACCCATGCACTCCACTGTCTCAGTGTCAGACGCCACTATGACCTGCTTTATTGGACATGTCCAGACATGTTTGAGCATCCAGAGCCAGAGGACGGTGACAGGATGGTATTTTTTTCCCTTCTTTGTCTGGTTGTTGGAACTGAAGTGAGCTGAAGTGAACTGCTGGGCTAAGAGGTGACAACACATCCTCCATTTTCATTCATGTCAATTTTTAGAATAAAAAACAGTGTTAGAGATTGACAGCTTTGCAAATTGCAGGATGGAGATATTTATACTGACCTTCAGCAGTTAGCTTAGCCTGTGCAGTTAGCTGCATGCAGCACTCTAGCAGTCCAGTTCACATAGTGCAGCAGGGTACACACTCGTTTAAATATACACATTGCTTATACGGATCAATTATACACTCGCTTCTTGAACAGATTTCACAATCAGCAGGTAGATTTATTAGTAGTTCTGCTTTTGAAATCAGATAAAACAACAAATCTGTTATCATAAAATCTTGTGGTTGATACCTTTGCTTCAGGAGGCAGTTTTATGGATCCATCTGGACAACTAAAGTGGAGCTCTACTGCGATAACGTATCAACCTAAACAAAGTAGCTAGTGAGCTAATGTTTGAGCGCAGGAGAATGTTTGCGTTGCTTGGCAACAGTCCAGTTTCGATCCGATCCTGCAGCCTCGTGCCTATGACCAAATCATAGCTGTGCTGGTATTCAGTACAGCCTCACTCCCTCTGATGTGATATTGCTTTAATATGATTTCCAGCTACTGTCAGAGAACATCAGGTCTCTCCTGTAGTGAATTAACATATTATACCTGTCATGGTGATGGACCACTGGCAGATGCAGACATAAAATACATTGCTTTTCAGAATGGAGACGTTCACTGGGCAAAATAAGAAAACTCTTAGGCCCCCTTTGTAAGTTAACTAGAAGCTAAATTACAGCCATTTCCACTTCTTGGCAATTAGCCAACTCATTATGCTAACTGCTCAAATAGCCCAAAATGCAACACTTAGCAACCAAGCTTAATCTCAACTGCTAGGCCTCTGCTGGATGACATTTTATTCATAAAACTTCATAGGAAACAACATTGCTGGGATCCATACAGGCCATATGAGGGTTTCAAGTTGACAAACTGGCTTTTCAGAAAGTCAGACATAATATATACTGATAGACTGTATATTAGCCATAGACTGTATATAGAAGTCGAGTTTCAGATTTGGCCAGCGCCATTTTGACAGTTTTGAAACTGGATGTGAATATAATTGGTTGAGACGGTGGAGCAGGGCGGGGCCATAGGCGGGACCATAGACCGTGTGGGTGAGGCATAGGCGAGGTTGGGCGAGGCCATCGCTGCACGTCAACTTGGCTCCGTGAAACGGACAACCGAGATCCAAAATTAACAAGCGGGGGAGCGGGGTGTGGTGGTGGGGGCGAGCATAGCTGGTATAGTCTATGGGAGCGAGTGAGTGGCACTACCATAGGGCACTACACCTGTCAATCACGAAACCACGCCCCTAATTATACATAAATTTAAGCCTTAATATAAAATCAACGAATGACTTATATGAAAATTCAAGTCTGGTTCAGTGAACATGGTGGGGGATATTAGCGATAGAGACCAAAATCATTTTTTGACACGGGCTATAAATATGTTTATTTCAGCTGTAAAGTTCGGCATTTTAGAATGGATGTCAATGGGACCGGGCTTCTTTTTGCAACCAGCTTGCGCGCCCCCTGCTGGATTTCGGTGAGAATACAGCGTTACTGCACTTCCGTATTGGCTTCATTTTTCAGAGCCGGAAGCTCCGTCCACTTCTATATACAGTCTATGATATTAGCTTGAAAGTAGTTAATGGAAACACTGATTTATATTTGACTTTCAATAATCCACTAAAATCTTGAGCAACAATTTACAGAGGTGGCAAAAGTACACACATTCTTTACTCAAGTAGAAGTACAGATTTGTGTAAAAAAAAAAAAAGACTCTGGTCAAAGTAAAAGTACTGATTCAACTTCTTTACTAAAGTAAAAGTGAAAGTAAAAGGCTCTGAAATGTACTCAGAGTATAAAAGTAAAGAACATTCCTACTGACTGTTTCTGTGCAAAGTTGCCTGAACCAAACCTTTTCTCTGTAGTCAAGTCTCTAACTGTTTTGTCTTGTCTTCTTTCTGGTTTTCGTCTTGTTACGTCCTTTATGTTTTGTTACTTTTTTCACATTGTTTTCTTACTTCTTGTTAAGTATTTTACACAGTTTTCATCTTGTTCCATCTTTTACTTCATTTTCGTCCTTTTGTTACGTTTTTGTCTCATTATGTCTTGTTAAGTCATTTACATTTCATCATGTTATGTCCTCTTCATCTTTTGCGTCCTCTTCATCTTTTTACATCTTTTTCGTTGTCATTTTCATTTTTTTTTTCATGTTTTATGTAGTTTTTGTCTTAATATGTCTTCTATGTCATTTATGTCTTCTTACGTCTTTTACATTTTATCTTATGTTGTTTTCTTCTTGTCACATCATTTACATCTTCCCATGCCATTTTTGTCTTATGTCTTTTACGTCATTTTCACCTTGTTACATCTTGTTGCGTCTTTTACTTCACATCTTGTCATGTCTTTCATGTACTTTTTGTCTTTTATGTAGTTTTTCGCCAGCTTTATTTGGGTTGAAATCAGTCTTGATTTTTGGAAGGCAGCGCGCAATGATGCAAAATAAAAATGATCGATAATTCCCCTCAAATGCATTACAACTAAAGTAACAAGCCTGTTTTGAAAAAAAAAGTAGTAGAAAGTACAGATATTTGTGTTAAAAATGTAGGGCATAAAAAGAAAAAGTTGTCAGAAAAGTAAATTAAAGTACAGATACCTGAAAAATCTACTTAAGAACAGTAACAAAGTATTTGTACTTAGTTACTTCTCACCTCTGACAATTTATCAGAAACACACCTACAGAAAAGAAAAGGCTGAACCTGCTACAGACAAAGTTGCTGGATATGGTTTTACTTTGGATCCTGCTCAGTTCTCATCCCAGTCGAACTAAGCAGTCCAGTGTGTGGCATGAGGCTGCTTTGAAGACGTCAGTGATTAATGGTCTGTGTGAAAGTCCACTGCTGTGCTGGTTACATCACTCCGTTTCTCCCTCTCTCTCCAACATGATACCTGATAACTTGTCAAACCAAAAAGATCATGTCACCGGCATCGGTCTAGTGTTTCATATGTTTTAGTATGGCACTCTTTGATCCAATGCTGACAGCATTATGCTGTCACCATTGAAAACAGACTCTGTGCATAGCATGAGAACACCCCTCATAAAAAGAACCTTTTACTGCGTGTGCGTATGCAGCATTGACCGCATGTTTTCCTCACTCTGCCGTGTTGTTAAAATGTTATGACATACACACTCACACACACACACACACAGAGCAATTTATGAGCATGGCTATACTGTATGTGCACACTTCCTGCAGGTGAAAAAAAATGAAAGCATTACGTAATACAGCTCAGCTCTGTGATTTAGATAGAGGTTCTCTGCTGAGAGATCAAAACCAGTGATTCATACAAAAATTTTGTCAGCTTTTGGCAAAGCAGGAGAAAAGAAAACATGTGACTGAAGCTACTACCCATAACAAAGCCTAAATGGTTCAGCTGTAGGTGATAGTTTGAACTGCAGATAACCAAGGTTCAGACCGGGTTTGTCAAAACAGCTCAAGACATCTGAGTGATTCTGATAGAGTTGATAGATGGGATGCAGCAGGCTGGTTAGAGAGCTCAGCACAGCTGACTGACCATGTCATAAACCCCAATCATAGTAGGTGTAACTGATCAATCTTTGGAGTCTTTTATGTTTTCCTGAAGCTAACTGTGGACCTGAGTCACATGACTTAAACTGGAGTCACAAATTTGATGACTTTAGACTTGACAAATTCAAAAAAGACTTGCAAGGCATGGTACGGTCAAATTTGCCACTTATTTAGCAGCTCAGCTTCAGCAGCCACATCCTTTGCACAGGCCTGGCCAGATGTCCCTCCAACAGCTGCAAGACCCTAACTGGTAACTCCATTTCCGTAACTCCTAGAACGTCCATAAGTAGTCATTTTGACCTTTTACTTCCAAACTCTATCATCTCTCATGATAAAAAAAGAAGTATAATGCATTTATTCTTTTAGTCTGGCTTTTCAAAAATGAAATAACACCCAAATACTCATTTTGTAAAATGTATTAATATATTTATCAGTATGCATGCCATCATATGTAGTAAACTGTAATGGCTGCATATTTTCACGGCAGTATTTTTCTGTAGGATAATAACCATCAGCGATCTCATTTGAAATGTTACATTAATCTAGAATTACTCAGAGCGAGAAACATTTAACATTATCATCATCATGAAACATAATCATAGCATATGGGAAAAGGCTGCAAATGAGTACAAAAATAAAACAAAAAAAGTTGTAAACATTGCTATTTCTAATAAATAAGGGTGCTTTGTTTCAGCTTTTGAGAACTTTAACACAAAAATTCAGGGAGTTACGGGTGCTGAGACAAAAAGTTTTACAACTGTCCCTGGTCTACATTTTTTAATTGAGTTATTTGTATTTTAATGTCGGGAAATTGGAAAGAAGGACCACTTTTGAAGTTTTATTGTGAAGTTTGTGCAAAAAGTAACAATATAACAGTGCCAATTTCTGTGTGGTCAGTATGACCGCCTATGTCCGAAATAGGTAAAAATGATGACATTTTCTTTGCCTTTTTTTTGTAATTTATATATGTATAAAAAACATTTTACATGAAAATACAGACCTTTTTTTGGAAAAGTCAGGTACCATCAGCAGTGTATTTTTTTTATTCAAAATCCAAAATCAGTAGTTGCTGGCTAGAAATGATTGTCTATCTCTGTCTGAAATGAAGAACAGAAATCTTGACAGACATGGTGACAGCCAGTAAGTGAAGCAGGACTTATTGAACGGTCAGTTAAGCTGCCAGGCACTATTGAAGCGTTCTCAACAGAAGGGAGGAGAATATATTTCATTACTTTATTTCTGTCAGTGCTTTCCTGTGTGTGTGTGTGTGTTAGATGTCCTCCAGATTGCTTCTCCTTCGGCTGACCGCCTCGCTGTGAGTCCGTCCTCTGAAACGTTGCCTCCCTTCAGAGAGGCTCATCAGCGCGGGCCGAGCCACTCTAGTGTAAACTTGTTAAGCAAACACAGCATGTTGTGATGAAAACCATGCTGTCTCACTCCACGCCTTCACAGGATAATAACAGTTAGCGTTATTACAGCTGGGGAGTAGCTCTCACTCTGATTCACCCTTACTTTTCTCTCCTTAAAACTTTCCCCTACTTTCCTCCTCACCCACTTTTCCCTCCAGTCCAGTTCACAGTTTGAACATGCTATGGCTGTTAGCCAAAGCGGGGCAGAGGCCACTCTGTGGGATCAAAGCCCACTGGCATCTTCAGCGGATTCCTGCCATCCATCGGGTCCATCTCCTTCAGATAACAAAAGGCGTTTTTGTTGTGCGAGAGCAAGCAAGCGTTTAAAATGTGCAAAGTCTCTGTGGGGCAAGTGAATCGGTCATTGTTGGTGTCTTCAGCAGGACAGCATGCTGGATCCCAAAGGTGCTGCTCTCACTTTTTCAGCAACTTGACCTTTGCTAACCAACTGGGATCACTGTAGCATCTCTGAATGTACAACTTTGTCACAATCTGTGCAGCAGCTACATGCAATACAAGAAAAGTGTGTGTTTTGGAAAAGTTTGTAACGTTTCAAGATATTTTATCCTGATGGTTTACAAGCAGAGATAGAAAGTAACTGGTATCTGTTCTTAACCTGTGTATTTATTTTTCTGATAACTTTTTACCATTTTAACACAAATGTCTGTACTTTCCGCTCATTACATTTTCAAAACAGCCTCATTACTTTAGTTGTAATGCTCAAACAACACAAAAAGACATAACAAGAGAAAATCAAAGTTAAAGATGTAAGACAAAAATGACAATACAATGAAAACATCAACACACAACATTACAAAAATATTGTAAAAGATGCAACAAGTCGAATATGATATAACAAGACAAAAACAAGACAGAACAAGACGTAAGAGGCATAACAAGAAAGAAAGAAAATAACAAAAAAACGATACAAAACACAAACAACATAAAAGGTGTAGCAAGACGACAAAAACACAAAAGATGTGACAAGACAAAAATTACATAAAAGACATAACGATGAAAACGATGTAAGACAAAGAAAACAACAATACATAAAAAGACAAAAATTACATAAAAAACAAGATGAAAAGGCATAACACAATAAATACAACAATACACAACAAGACAAAAATAACATAAGAGATGTAACAAGATGAATATGTTGTAACAATGTGACAATATATAAGACAAAAGTGACAGAAAAGATATAACAAGACAAAAAATAATGTAACATGACTGCAATATGAAAAGGACGTAACAAGATGAAAACAACATTATAATACAAAAACAAGAGAGAAGACAAGCAGGCATAACAAAACGAAAATGACACAAAAGACAAAAATTATGTGAAAAGCAGGGGAGCTAAGGGGAGCTCATTTCCTTTTCAGGGGAGCCGAGCTCTGTGATGAAAGTTTCCTTTGAGATGTTTGGGGGGAGCTCTAAAACACTGTTCATTGTTCATTCTTTGATTTTGACACAATAGCCTTATGTCATTGTTGTGTAGTGTCTAGATGTTACTGACAGTATTAACTGTCTGTAGTCGTAACAGTAGAGCAATAACCCTGTAACTGACGGCGCTGCTGCACACTTCCATGTATGCATGTGCATGTAATATATTTCAGTAGGAGCGCGCACCAGAAAGTAGGGCTCCCCTGAAAGCTACTGTGTGATTTGAACCCAGCGTGAAGGACATACGATGAAAACAACGTAACACAACAAAAACAACGTATCACAACAAGACAAAAATAATGTAAAAGATGCAACAAAACAAAATATGATGTAACAAAACAAAATGACATAAAAGACGCAACAAGACAAAAAGGATTAAACAAAGCATTACAATATGACAAAGACTTAAACATCTTTAAACTACATTAAAGGCATAACATACGAAAATGAAGTAAAAGACATAACGAGACAAAAACAACGCAACAAGACCAAAACAACACAGAAGATATAACAGCCGTAAGAAGATGAAAATGACATACAAGACGTACAGACAGACAAGACAGACAGAGAGAGACAGACAGAGAGTTCAAATGTTTTCCAGAGGACGGCTTTTTAGTTTTATACTAGTTTTATACTACTTCATTATACTTGAGTAAAGAAGTTGAATCAGTGCTTCTACTTTTACCAGAGTAACGTTTACATTTTTTACTTCTACTTGAGTACAGAATGTGTGTTCTTTTGACACCTCTGTATTCAATCAGTGTTCACAACATTTTAAGAGTCTAAACAAATTTGAAAAAGTGTTGTTTCAGGCATGAAGAACTATAAAACTAGAGGACTGAACTGTAAAAAGTTCAGGGTTTTTTTTTTTTTTTTAGTTTTTTTTTTAAACATGCTGCTTTTCATTACAGCCAAGATGATTGCTGAAACATTAGGAGAGCAGTTAACTAAGCCCGGCCCTTATTTTGCAAAGTCTCCATGGCAACTTAAATCTATGTAGGCGCTGGAAATACCCCAATTTACTCCTCATTAGGTTTTTTTTAACTTTGTGGGGAGCAAAGAGGAGGAAGAAAGGAGAAGAAAAAGGACACAGAGGGACTGATGGCTGATGTGAGCTTGTCATGAAGGTAGATCAGAGACAGCAGCTACACTGACGGATAATGACTATATGTAGTATTTTTTTTTTTTTTCCTTACTATGTTGTAAATGTTTGCAGGGTGTGTGTGTGTGTGTGTCAGTGGTCGAAAGCAACTAAATACATCGGTTGAGTCCTCTGAGCATGGCACGTCTGCCCCACGGCTTTGATCAGTTGATTTGCTCAGATTATGTCAATTTGGTCCTCTTTCCTTGTTTTTTGTTTGTTGTTGTTTTTGTTTCTGGCAACTAATCTCCCTGTCAACTAAATGCAAATTTTAATTTAGAATAGTCACTAATCTAATAGTAAGAAAACACTGAGAAAGCAAATAAAATTGAGCATAATTTATTAACTGATAATGTTAAACATCCATCTGAAAAGTATTAAGAGTCATTTAGGCTTTAATCACATCCTATAATAGCCATAGTTCACCCAAAAATGAAAACTGAGTCATTATCTAGTCACCCTCATGCTGATTAAAGGTCAGATGGATGAATTGTTTGAGTGATTCTGCATTGTTTTCCTGTGAAACTCCAGCAGTGTTTTGTGGACTAAAAACTAAACCCAACCTTCACTCACCATGAGGATGAATAAATAATGACTAAATTTTCATTTTTGGGTGAACTGTACCTTTAAATGCTGCTGTGTGGCAGTTTGTTCCATGCAAAATGAGCATTGCACATTATCTGACAAAACATGGCAACAACTCACTAAATGCTTCAGCTTTTCAGACCGAGAAGGATCACATCGCTCACCCGGAGCTGATACTAGCTGCCACACAGTGTGGCTAATGTTATGTGCTAGCAGCAGCAGCCTGCTCTGCTTTTATTTTGAAAATTGACCGGATTCACTCAGCTTTTTCTTTGTCTGACCCCTTGCCTGCTTGATCTGCTCTGTGCATATTGACACAGCAGCTATCAAAAATAGACAGCGCACATATGAAGTGGGACAGAGGACAGCCACTTCTGGAATGTGCCTAAGTGCTGCTGGAATCACAAGCATTGTGTTGAATGCCTGTGATCAGCTCTGGCTGAAGTGGCACAGTGATAAAACTAGCTGTTCAAATTTTTCACTTGAGTATATACAAATCCTACTTTCTGCTAGTCCTGTAATAGATCATATCAAGCCTGTTGCGAGGAATCTGGGAGTGTGGTTTGATGAAAATCTAAGTTTTGAACATCACACTACAAAGTTTGTGCAATCATGTTTTTATCATTTGAGAAATATTTCAAAAATACATCCTATAATATCTCTTAAAGACACAGAAACCATTTTACATGCTTTTATCTCATCAGGCCTGGATTTCTGCAACAGCCTTTTTACCTGCTCAGAACGCAGCTGCCAGGCTTTTAACCAGAAATAGGAAACATGATCATATTGATCCTGTTTTAGCATCTTTACACTGGCTGCCAGTATGTTTTAGAATAGATTTTAAGATTTTACTGATGATTTTTAAGGCTCTTAATGGCCTTGCTCCCTCATGTATCACTGACCTGTTAGTACCTTATGTACCAGGATGTACCTTGAGATTCTCAGGCAGATATCTTTTGTATGTTCCACAGGCCGGGACAGGGTGTTTTCAGTCAGGGCCCCGAGGCTCTGGAACATTCTGCCCAAGGAAATCAGGTCAACAGAGTCAGTGATCTCTTATAAATCCCTTCTTAAAACATACTTTTATTGGAGAGCCTTTCCTGATTTTATCTGAGTTTTATCTGTTTTGAACTATTTCCTATGTCTTAAAATGTTTTTATTTTTCTATTCTTGCACTGAACTATTTTGTCTGTTTTATCTGACATTTGAACCTGTCTGTTTTATTTTGCTGCCCTTTGCAAAGCACTTGGTACTATGAATTTTGAAAAGTGCTCTATAAATAAAGATTATTAATATTATTATTTTCCTTATTTTTTTCCTTTTTCCACTGCCTTACACTCCACTTAGAGGAATTCTTTTTGCATTGTAGCATTCATTTAATAACTTTTGTTACTTTTTAGATTCAGAAAATCAAAATATAATCAACAAAAAATTGACAATGACATTATGATTCACAAGCTACCACACAGTGCACAAAGTAACTGAAATTAGCAACACCTTTACCAGCTGCAACATTAAAGGGATAGTTCACCCAAAAATGAAAATTCAGTCATTATCTTCTCACCCTCATGCCGACTGAGAGTAACTGCTGGGGTTTCACAGGAAAACAGTGTTGAAGAATCTCCCAAACAATGGAAGTACATGTGCATGTGAATGTGGCTCCAAGTTAAGGATCTACAGTGAAGATTCAGGCTTAAAACATGGTGTAAATAACATTTTTTTGGTCAACTTGGCATGTTAGGGCTTTCCAAGATTTGGATGACACCGGATGAGCAGTATGGAGGCATTTTATGTTTTTATTCTGGTGTTTTTTTTTATGTTACGTTAAAACTGGTCACTATTCACTTCCATTGTTTGTGAGATTCTGCAACACTGTTTTCCTGTGAAACTCCAGCAGTGTTTTGTGGACTGAAAAACTAAACTCGACCTTCAGTCTGCATGAAGGTGAGTAGATAATGACTGAGTTTTCATTTTTGGGTGAACTATCCCTTTATAGCAATGAACTTCTGAATGCTTCAATAATTATGATCTAATGGTATAATATACATTATTCTGAAATGGGCCATTCTGCATAAAACTTTGAACTTTTATATTTTATAAAATATTTTCAATACTTAAACTTTTGCACTTTTATTTAAATAAAATTTTGAATGACTTGACTTTTACTTGCATTCTACTCTGTGGTGATGCTTGTTTGTACATATATTCGATATCTGAGTACTTCTTCCATTACTGATGTGTAGTCTGGTAATTAAACTACAAAATAAATGTTATTTTCATGTGTTCCTGGTCTCAGGAACACATGATGATTTATACTTCGGAGACATCGGCCAATGTTTCACTTCTTCCAGTGTAGCCAGAAGATAGCAGATAACAGATATCCAGGCCAAGACTCCCTCTTCTGTATTTGTTTACACTTCAATTAGCAACTTGAGACGTGAGAATGACGTTGGAGGCTAATCTCTATAAACAGATATCTGTATGAAAATAAATGTTAAAAGTTAATAAAAAGCATAATTAGGGACAACCAATACTGGATTTTGGGGGCCAGTGCCGATACTGATATTAGGAAATTTTAAAAAATTCTGATATATCAGAAGACATTTTTATGGGTTGTTGACAAATATGCAGTGAAAATGTATTTTTTGTAAAACACAATTAAAAAACAAACAAACATATATTTATGTTTTGTGATTTCTGATATAGTCACTAACTTTGTCAAGTCTTTCACTTTTTGTAAAACATTTTCACCGAACTGCACCATTAATTTGTCCTATGTTATGACACTTAAAAAACTAAGGTCACGCAGCCAGACCAGCTGGACCACGAAGACAGGATACGAGCTAAGCTAACCCGGCTTAGATCTGAGACAGCGAGCCAGAGTGAGATGCATCGTCGCCGACCCACTTTGATTCTGCATCAGCCCACATCCTCCTCTTCAAACCCCCACAGAACAAATGCAGATGCAGTGGTATCTAACAAGTTTGCTTGGAGGTAAAGTTACTGCAGCTACTAAGCTAGTGTTAGTTAGCTGGACATGCTAACGTTTGCTCTTATGTGAGAGCAGATGAAGACAGAGTTTAATCCATTCACCACATGTGTGCTCTTGTGTTTCACGCTTTTGAGAGACTTCAAAAAGACACCACCGTATAGACTCACGAAAAGCTGAGTATTCTCAGAGCCACCTGCACACCTTCAACATGTAGAGAAATGCAAAGCTTGACAGCTCTAGTTACGGTTGCTAAGCAATGATTGGACAGTTGCTGTTTGGAGGTGGGGCTTAGCAAAGAGTCAATTTCCCCCTGGGGATCAATAAAATATTTCTGATCAGCTATCAGATCAGTTATCAGATGATAGCTGATTGGCTCCAAGTTTGCTTCACCTCTTTTGCTCTCCAAACGGACTATTTACCCGTCTGCAACCAAAACCCGCTCAAACCCGATTGGTAAATACTAGTCAGACTGCAAAGGGAAACCAGGACAATTTCAGCACCAAAATCTAGCCCCTTGTTCACAGATTCTGCATTCATATACAGATATATCTGTTTATAAAGATGAGAAGATTTCTGATCATTCTGACGTGCTCCTGACTGCATCCTGTAATAGGACATAATTAAATCCACACACTGCTGAAATCACACATGTGGCTGTGGTCTGACTTTATATTACAGTATCTCATCTCCAGTTAAAGGTCATCAATCCTTCACTTTAAAACAAGATTAGTACGGGGACACGACTCTGCCAATAAATTCTTGCGGATGAAGTCTTCACTCGTAACCCCACATTCACAACACCCGTCCTGCAGATTTATTGATTTAAACCGCAGCCTCTCTTCCTCCAGAAGAGCGACTCCTGTCTGACCTGAGCCAAGATTTAGATATGACGACCCAGGCGCCAGTGAAATGGCCTATAGCGGTTTGTGTTGACTTTGAAGCCCCAGCTGCAGTCCCCCGCTATATCATGTGAGAGTCTAATAAACAAAGAGATAAATCACAGCAAATATTCAGGTGGAAGACCAAACTCACTGACTCTCCTGAAAAGTATGGCTGTCCTACTGCAAAGTGACCTAGTGCCAGTCACCATTAGCTGTGAGACCTCTGACCCCATTTACATTTACCTCTGTGCAGATCCAAATAAACTTCTCCCCGAACCTACACATCAAAGGGTGTTATGGGTAACCGCTGGCTGCAGAGGAGCCACTGCACATATCCAAATGTCAGTAATGTGACATGTGGATGTCAGTCAAGCTGATTGGTTGATCCAAATACACTGAAATTAGCCATTTCAGCGTAAAAATGGCTCCAGATGGGGCTGTCACAGCTTACAAGTTAAGACACTGACTATGACCATAACGTTCCCGGTTTGAATCTTACTGGGGACCTTTAGTTGCGTTTCCACCACAGGCACTTTCCCCAGGGACTAGGAACCTTTGGAGGAAATCAATGTGTTTCCACTGCAGGGAGCAGGGTCTGAATTAAGTTCCAGGGACATTATTTTACCCTCCAAAAAGTCCCTGCTCATGGGGTATTACTTACCAAAAATACAGGAACGTTACTAATCGCATAATTTTATTTCAGCCACCATTTTTAGACATCTGCAGCCACAAACCAGTTTTGCTTTTGTTAATTGTGCTTTGACAAATCAACATGGAGCTGCAGAAGAATCCTTATGATATATGGACTGATGCCAAAGTCTAGGCTTTATTGAGCTTTGATGGTGAAGACATATAATGATGCCTGTCTGTCATGTTATATGCTGTCAATGTCCGCTCAAGAAAGCCATGTAAAAACAGCTACCAGTTTTTCATAGCTCAGCAGACTAATTTGCCTCATCTTCATGGGTCTTTAGACCACAGTGGAAACACAGACAACAACAGGTTGAAGGGACCTATTAGTTCCTGAAAAGTAGTTCCTGGGTCTAAATGTTTCAGGTACTTTGGGTGGAAACACAGCTTTTGGCTTGGTCACAGCCCATCAATGTGTTTGTATTCATTTTTCAGTCCCTCCAGGATTTTGTGGGCTGTTTTTGGGATTGTTGCAGCCTAAAATCGCTGAATTCATGCCAGCTTGTCTAAAAAAAATTGTGAGGCATGTTTCCATTTTTTAAGGCCTATTTTGCAATGAAATTGCAGGAGCAAGTGAAAATTGCAACAAAAAAGTTGTGATAGCTTGTTATTTTAAAATCTTTTTGAACAATTCATTAAAAATCAACGGCAGCTTGGTCCAATGAAAATAAAACTGCACCCTGTCCTGAGTGTTCAAAGTGACCTTACCAAAAAGCCTCAGGATTGTAAAATTTCTGACAAAAATTGCTTTATTTGTAAATGAAGACGCGTGCCTGGGCTTCCACAAAGAAGCAAGATTTTTTGGAGCTCAAATTCAGTCAAAACAGCACAAAATTATAAAATATAAAAGTGCACAGAACATTGATAAATGTCAATAACAATGACAAACCTTGTGTTCTTTTCAGTACCCATGACAAAATAAATAAAAAATAAATAAAAAATAAATAAAATAAATAAATAAATAAATAATAAATAAATAAATAAATAAATAAAAAAAATCCTGATAATAATAAATAATGAAACATTGAGTCAGTTCATTGAGACGTACTGTACATATATGAAGTTTGCATAGGGGAGTGCTATGATTGGTGGAACTTGCAGGAAGCTATGATGATGTGGTAAGATGGTGAACATTACTGTATATGCATTAGCATGTTAACATTTTTATTGTTATTAGGTTAGCATATGGACATTAGTATTCAGCTTTAAGTGTAGCTATGCATAAATACATTCTCTCTTTTTTTTTTTAGCTGAAACCAAATAGCTTCATGTGCACTTCCACCATCCTCTTGACCGAAATGGGTCTTGCACTGTTTTGCATTGAGCCCGGCAAAACCCAGATGGATACAATCAGATTTGTACACATACAAAATTAAGCTATAGTGAAAGTTCAGTCAGGAGGACTACTCTTTTGCACAATTTGGCCTTTTGCCTTTCACTCCTCTCAAACATGCTCACCCATAATTTCCTTGATATCAATGTCTGGGTCTATCAATTGTCTTTCAGTTCCATCAGCTGCTCAGTTCTATCCAATAACAGCCACACACCTTCATTGTTAACATATCGTCTTTTGGAACGTGTTTGTCTCTCTGCTTGTAGTCACTCATGATGCTGTAATGTGCGATCCTCCACCGTCCCATCACCTCCTAGTCTTTGCTGTTTCATCACCTTCATAATTTCCTCATCTTCATCAGCTCGGCAATCCCAGCAGAGTCATCAGCAACAACCACCACCAGTGTCTGAGCTCCATGGTGGGATTTATCACGCTGATGCTCAGGGAAGACGCCCATGATTACAAAATCTCCTGGTCTAAGTGCCAAAGACTTTCTGTCAAGACTAATTATCAGATATTGGTATGATTGGTATGATGGTATGGTATTGAAACTGAGTGTGTAAACAAACATACACTAAATTGCATCTGCATTTGAACTTGTATTTGCATTCCTCTTTACCAAAAAGATCATACAGATGGATTTCCTTCCTAATAGGCTGCTGTACATCACTCAGTGTTTGTTCAAATGCTGCTTCTTTCCATTTTTGGGCATAATTTTTCCTCCTTTCACTGCAGGCTTTTCTGTCTCTCCCTTACTTTTTCTTCTCTCCTTAATGTGTTCATTCCACTGCTAAACTTACATAGCATTTACATTGACATTATTTACTTTACCAAACACATCAAAAGCACATACAGTATGTTGCTGGGACTGAACCTGAGACTTAGCAGGTACAGTATAGGACAGTTTCTGCAAATTCACATGTACAACCTCCAATGTACCTCAATTTGTCAGAATAACACACTATAATGAGAGGACTGACCCTCTAAAAGCACCAAGAGTCAAACAATTCCCATTCCCAGCATGGAAAAAATCTCTCTCCCACCGCCTGTAATGGAATAACTTCAAGGCAGGGGGAGTAACTTACAGGAGCTATAGGTTTCTGAAAAAACACAGAATCATTAGTCACTCGTGGGATCCTTGGCCTAAAATGGTGTTTGTGGAAAGGCTGTGGTCAAGATCAACTTATCAATCTAAAAATACCTTTGAAGATTACAGTTTGCACAAGAGGGTAAAAGACTAGACAGAGTGAACCACATAGAGAAAATATATCTCTGAAAGTTTTTATGTTGGAAAGAAAAAGTCAAGTCAGCATCCAGGATCAAGATAACATCGGGGATGGGTTGCATCAGTCTTTCCTGAGTCTGGTCCAATCTGCTAAGTCAGTCTTTGTTAAAACCAGTCTTTAGAATAGACTTTAATTTGGTTGCACCAGTGAGACTTTAGCCTAATCTTAACTACACTCTGTCGTAGTGATGCGTGTGAATGCCCACATGACTAGAGTACATTGTTAACAATCTTGCACTGTCTTGACAATTTAAAAAAATTAATAGAGCTTGACAGCCAGCACAAGAAAATACTGACTGCCAAGCAGTCTAACATAATAACAAGAAGAAGCACTCAACTTGGAGAGACATAACAGAGGCCATATATGATTGGTCAGATTTAGGCAGCCTTTATTCAGAAAATGATGTGTGGAAAAAACTGGTAAGACCTCCAAAGAATGACCTAGATTTTGACTTGACCCCTGCTCCTGACCAGGTGCAAGATTTACATCTAGTCTTGACCATAAGGCTACATGGTTTAACCATCAGGCTGGACTTAAAATGCCAAGTTATGACTGACTAAGACCAGGCGTAAGCAAACGGCCCCGGATTAAAAGCAAGCAGGCTGAAGAAGTCTAGGAAATCAGGAAAGACGTTGGACTAGATTAGCCATCAGTGCTGTGGCCATGCTTGGTCATAACACTCTTAAAAACTAGCACATTTATTTTGAGTGATTTGAGTGATTGATTTTAAGTCAACACCTTCTGACATCAGGACATCAGGTCATTGTTCTGAGAAATCAAGAATCACCTTCAGAAAAATCTATACAAAGTTATGCTGGTACTCTGATTAGAAGTTACGCCTCACAACAAGAACCTCCTAGGTTCAAATTCTGGTTTGGACAGCGTGGAGTTTGCATTTTCTTCTACAACTTATCCCACCACCAAAAAGTGTATTCTAGCTCAGTTCTCTAGTCGGTGCCCCTGACCAAGGCACAGACTTACAGTGGGTGCCCACTGTTCCTGATACCAGGATGGGTTAAATTGCAGAGACTTTGTTATACTTTGCAGCAGAGGGACTCGAGTCTCTTAAGTCGCAGAATTAAATTGCACATTTGGGGACTTGAGACTTGCTTGACTAACACTGATAAAAGACTCAACTTGACTTTGACTTGGTATTCATGGCTTTTGAATGGACTTAGACTTGAGACAGATGACTTGAAAGGACTTGACTTTAAAAATTCAATATTTGCATTTTTCTCTGAGAAAGTTACATTTTGTTTTTGAAACATGATTAGGTGATTGCAAGTGCAATGTAGCCTACACAAACATGCATTTGACAATGACAGTGGTGGTCTGTACTCAAAAATCAGTGACACTGCCACCTCAACACTTAACTTCATCTGTCAATACAAAACCTACACAGAGAGGTTCGTGAATGTGTCTTTTTAGCTAACTTATTCATTAAGTTAAATTTGACCTGGGTCCAAATTGATTGTCTTTTACATTAACAATATGTCTTCAATCAATAAAATCCAAAACTATGCAGGCATGTTACTAGCCAACATGGCTGCATTTGATTTAAATGTGGAGACGGGTAAATTATTAGAATTTCTTATGGCTTACCTTGCTTGATTCTCACGATGCTAACTTGAGACTTGCTGGAGACATGAAGGTTGTCAGCTACATTACACCGCATGCAGCATGGCAGCGATGTGCATGCAGCATGTCAAGCTGCATGTCAATTAACATTGACTCCGTTCAGAACCCACAGAATCAACTCAGTTCGTGTGCCCACCAACCGCCGCACAACAAGTAGAAGTAAAGCCAGCTCTGCAGGTCACAGAGCTCTTTATGTTTCTCCACCTCAACAATCAGTCTTTCCTCATCCATTTCTAAACCAAGTTAACTCAACTACATGACAGCAACAGTTGGGGTGTGCTGTGAGTAGGGTGCATTTTGGCTGCTGCTGAACAGTTTTCTAGTTGTTGCATGGATTTTGGGTGCAAGTAGAATCTGAATCACAAGTAAACTTAACAGACTCTGTCATGTCCTATTGTATCTTACACTGCATACTTTAGTGAACGGTAGTTAATTTCAGTTATAGCTTGTATTCAGTGTATTTCCACCACAAAGAGTGTCTGTTAAACAAACGGCGATCTTGATGTATTTCCCGAGGCCCTTGGCTTAGCAAATGAACTTCACAGCCAGTTGTTTACAGCCCTCCACATGCATTTAATTCTGCAACGCTGGTCATCTTGACTTTGCGGTTCAGTCAATGTAAAGAAAGGCCAACTTAAAGCCTCAGTGGTTCCCATGGACTGGGAAACATTAACCCTTCATGCTCATTAGCCACGTGAGCCGGGTCTGAATGGGTGGACAGGCCTCTGAGTTGAAGAAGAGGGGGGAAAAGTAAATCAAAATCCACTCAGCTCTTGGCAGAGGCCGGTGTCAACTGCTGTGTTGTTGTGTAAAGCAGATAATGTGATTTCCGGACAAGAGTTCTCTTCATACCTCTCTGTGGCAGTGGCCCACTGTGAGGTAAAACTCTTTAAGATGAACTCCAAGAGGGTGATTTTCTAAATACAGTGGACCAAAGCTCACGCTCAATAGAGCTCTGATCCATTCAGGATGCTGCAGGCAAAGTCTGGGTCCATTAAACTGGCTCAAGACTCAAAGAGCGAGAGTGACAGAGGAAGACACTGCAGGTCTATTAGTCTACTGGCAACTTGTTGGACCCAGTAAGGGTGTTTCCTTTGAACTTTTATGACTGGAGTGTATTCTGTAGGCCTAGTGGATATAATTCAACTTGGTTGCTAAACGTTGCATGTTGGGCAATTTGAGTAATTAGCTCATTACCAGGTAAAATACATCCAGGTTTTTTAGTAGTATGTTGGTAATATTATCCTGTTAAGTTTAGAAAACTCATGATTCAAAGGCAACTGCCTTCACTAAATTTTTGAGTTTTGAGTCAAACTTGAAATAAACTAAATTAAGTTTTGCTGACCTATAATCTTTTATTGAGATAATTTACTTATCTTTTTAAGATAAACTCGAAAACTCACCAAAAATGTGTATTTAAAAAATAGTTCAGTGTGAGCTGTGAACCCAATTTGTAATTATTTGGGTGCAAAATATTAAATTATAAATCATTATTCAATTTTACTTAAGTCATTTTATTCAACAATTTTTGAAATCCATTTTTATTTTTAATTTCTGGGTCAAGGAACAAAAGCAAATTGTCTCAAAATAACACTATTAGTTCTTTAAAAAAACTCAGCAAATTCAAAAATCTATTGGAGAAAGTTGCCTTTAATTTTCAACTTTTTAAAATGTTTTTCATTTTTGTAGAGTATGTTATAGTAACAGAAAAAAAATACATAATCCTATTCATAACATCAATCCTAGCTATTCATGTTGGCCACCTAAGCTAGTAAGAAACAAAAGCTTGTTCTAGTGAAAAATCATGTAGCTAACGTTAGCTAGGTTGCGTTTCAGTTAACCAACATACAGTTTTATAACAGTTACGTACCTTTATTCTGCTCATAAAATCTTTTTTACCATGTGTTATGAAATGTTCGGGGCTTCAGGGTTTTTTTTGGACGGCACAAACATGGACTTTGACTCCTATCACCTTTGTAAGTTAACTAGAAGCTAAATTACAGCCATTTGTAGTTCTCCGCAATCAACTACCTCATTATGCTACTTACTCAATTGCCCAACATGCAGCTCTTAGCAACCAAGCTTAATTTAATCTGATAAGCCAACGTTTTAATTGCAAAAGCTCATAGGAAACAACATTGCTGGGTTTTATATAGGCCGTATATGGGTTTCCAGTCGACTTTACCTCTTCAAAGATGATGTGAGGAGATGAAAAGGGTGGAGCGGCTGTGTAGGCCAGTGGAACAGAATAGTAATGGCTGACTTAAGCGAGCTGATTTAATTTCCAGACACATTCAAATCAAAGATTTTTATTGATGTAGTGTCATACCAGAAGTCATTCCTCATGCCTAAGTAGTCCAGATCACGCCGAAAGTCTCAGACTCTAATTGTTTTTATTATTAGGAGTATTTCAGCCTGCTAGGTCACTGTGTAAATCATTCCACCACGCCACACCCGTCATTATAAACACATGCTAAACTGCCAAGCTTTGTCAAAACTCTTGGAATGGCCTTCAAGTCTAGCGGTGATTGCAGAGTTTACAGAAATACCAATGTGTCAGGCCAAATTACAAGCTGAGTTGCTTAACAACGTGTACTGTTTTCCATTTATTGTAATAGTGCAATCATTTTGTGTTTGAATATTTCACTCATTGGAATAGGCTGATAAAACCCAGGAATGTCTGATTGTTGTTTCACAGGTTTAAAGGTGCAGTTGCAGTTCTGGAGAAAGATAGCTGATTGTTGAGTCTTATTCCCAGGTTGTCAAATACAGACACTTTGGGTTGGTGGCTGGAAACAAGGAACCAACCCAAAGGCTAATTCAGTCAATTAAAAAATAAATTGCAATTTATTAACTGAATGTGATAATTAAAACATTGTGTTGCACTCCTACCTGAGGGCTGCTCCAGCCACAGCTGCCCGCACTCATTTCTTCACATTCTGTTGATAATTTTTGTTATTTTTTAATGTTTAAACAAGATATTATAGATATTACTCCTTTAACCTGGTAATTCATCTTTATGTTAAGGAAAATCTGTAATAAATTTACTGTAATTTATCAACTTTTGTTGACTTCTGAAAGGGATGCGTGCCAGAAAAAGCTTGTTGAACACTGCATCAAAGGAACGTGTTGAAACTCGTCAAAGTTGAAATACTGTACTCACTTCTCTGACAACAATGCTGCATTGCAGGCTGGAATAATTGTTTTAGTTTGGCCGTTTCGCATTAATTAGAGTTCAAATTAATGCCGAATTCCCACTGAAGGAGTAAGTGTCTGTTTATGAGACATTAGAAATCATTAATAATCTTTTAGAAGGAATAGATGTTTCTAAAAGTTAAATCGGGCAGTTTGTGAATGGAGTTTGGCGCTGAACTCCAACTTCAGGGAGTGTCTTTTTGTAGCAGTGAGCTTTTATTTTTAGGATAACAGGCTTAGCTTTACAGTGACAGACAACTGACTGTTATAAACAGCTGATCAACTTAGTGTGGGACTCGTCATTATTTGTTATTGCCTGACTATAAAGTTGAGCTCGTCTTGCACTCCTGCAGTGCTCCTGCAGGGTTCCTGCAGCCTTCCTGCAGGGAGAAAACACCTTGCCTCAACCATAGATCGTAAATTAAATAGGGATATAACCTCTTTAATATACAGTCTATTGTTCCAACTAGGTATTTGGACTAATTTTTGGATGCACAATAGCTAGATGTGGCTCCTTTAAGTAACCTGAATTGAGTTGCCTAAATATAAGATGGCAGATCAGAAAACGCTCATATATGAGTTGTTTTTAAGAGTAATATGGGTTGCTTAGGATGACACTGACAAGCACTGCATTTTGTCAGTTAGATATGAAGACATGTTAAGAGACACTAACACCCATCAGAGTCCTCTCCAGCTTGGGTTACTGATCTCCATCCATCCCCTCCCAGCTGGGTCAACCAGTTCACCCAGCATGCCATAATGTAACTTCATCTCACCAATATCCACCAGAGATGCTCCAACAAATCACTGAAGCCATCGCATGAGGTTCTTTTACTGGACAACCAGGAGTTACAAGATGTGATTTCATTAAATTGCACACAGCCGTGCTCATATTTACCAACCCAGCCTGTGTGCACTGTTTTATACCAGAGGACACCAAAGAAAACAAAAAATTGAAGATGGATGAGTCACTGCTGTTTAAGAGACAGTGTGTGTTTTGATTAAAAAGTTTCTGCGGTTGGAGCAGCAGACACGCTGACACCACGATTTCATTTATGTAAATCTACAGAATCCCAATAGTATAGGTTGGTTTCTCTTTGTGACTCAGACTGACAAGTGTGTTTTGGATAATTATCCAGCCTTGTGCTGCTTTAAAAGAAGGCCTGTGGATGAGTAGGAAATAGTGTTTGTGTTTTTAACAAACTCCCGTCACAGGCTGCACTGACACGCAGACTAAACTGTCTCCATCATCTATAACAGCGCCAACACAAAGCACATCTGGCCTTTCAGGTGAGATGTGGTGGAATTCAGGGCATGTGGATATTTACTTTAGTTGAACAATTAAAGGGCCGGACACGTGGCTTCCATGAAGACACTCTTCACCAAGAAAACATTAAGTCCAGACCTCTCCATGTCCACTTTAATCTTCTACAGACCCACATGCTGATAAATATTTACAAAGAGTTGGTGAACTTAAGTCAAGTAAGAACATCCTAATTAAAGGATAAGGCTGGTGATGCTGTCTCACACTACTTTGTCTTATCCAGGCTTTGATTACACAAATTATACTATACTTAATACTTAAGTATTTGGCATTTCATGACAATTGTTATACATATTGTTGGCAATATAAAAACTGCAGTTTTTATATTGCCACCACCACCACCAGTCTTATCTTTAACAGAGCAATATTTAGCAATTGCATGTGCAAAGTCCTTCACGGACTTGAGGAAGCTCAGGCATGCTGCAGGAACACTTCAGGAGCCCAAGACACACAAACATCAGAATTTGACAATAACAACCCAGAAAGAGTCCCCGTGTAAGCTGATCAACTGTTTATAACTGTCAATGAATGCTGTTAAGTTAAGCCAGTTATCCTGAAAACAAAAGACTGCTGCTCAGAAAATACACACTCTGTCACACTCCATTAACATATTGCTCAATTTAACCATTATAAACATCTACTGCTTCTACAAGATTATTAATGATTTCTTATGACTCATAAACAGACACTTTATCATTCTGTGAACATTCGGCATGAATTTGAACTCTAATTAATGTGAAATGGACAAACTAAAACTTATTCTGGCCCGCAATATAAATTTCAACAGGGGACACTTGAGCTGTAGTGTTGTTGCCAGAGTATTTCAACTTAACGTGTTGCTTTGATCTCTGATGACATATCATGGTCATGTTATGATTTATTACAGTAAATATATTACAGACTTCTTGATAAAATCTGCCTGCCAGAATGAAAATACATGGCATAAAACTACAAGGAGCAAAATATTGTTCAAGGGACATGATTTTTTTTTTTTTTTTGTAAAGGCCAGACAGTGTTTTGCAAATTCAGAGTTTGCAAAGGTTAATATCTTGAAAACATCCGCTGAGATAGTACATAAACTAGTAATCTTTTGATTTGCTTACTTTTTTGGGTATTGTACATTGACTCACGCTGAAAATCCACACACATAAAAACCAGGTGTGCGCACATGATACAAGTGTCCATGAGTCAGAAAAGCATCTTGTTAAGAGGTTATTCATAAACATATGCCAAATCAGCTGCTGCATAGATTGAAATTAAAAACAAAGTCAGAGTGTACAAGTTAAACTATTACTGCTGAAAGGATGCTTTTCTGTTTGTGGATATCGTTTGTGTGCTCAACTTACATGCACGCACCTGTTTTTTAAGTGCATGGGTTTTGAGGATAATTAAGCACCATAACAAGTGATGAGAAAGTGGCTCAAATCCTGGTTCACATCAAAAGACAGTCTGCAAGTTATTTTTAAGCAGAAATTATATTTGCCTGCATCAAAATTCTGTTCTTATTGTCAACACGAGGTGCCACTCTCAACACCTTGGTGAATATCAGTCACAGGAAGCACTGAGCATCTCATCTGGTCAAGACCACTTAATCACCAAGATTCACAATAGAATAAGATAAAGCAGGTTTCATGTTACCTTGAAAACTGATGTGCGATGCTTTTTGAGAGAAAGATGTCTGTGCCGTGTTGAACTGAGCCACCCTGAGTGGTTGGCAGACCTTGTTTTTAAAAGCTCATCCGCACACATGAAATAATATGTTGTGAAGCTTCGACTTTTTGAGAAGCAAATCAGTGATGGTGATGCTGCATGCTTCCCATCTGCACTAAATTATCTCCACTTTCCCCAAACGTCAACATTTTTGTGAAAAGGGGGAAATACGTGACTGTGCTCTCTTCACTGAACTGGGAGTTTAGCCAGTACTTTTAAGGTTTCGCTGCCATTGCAAACTTGTTGTTAAAGCCTTTTTCTGCTGATGTGGAAGGGGTACAGGAGGACACGCAGTTGGGGTTTATTGAAATGTAATGTGATGATAGTCCACTAACCTGACACGCCAGATGGTTTGTTACTCAGAACCATTTGGAAAGTCATCCTTAGAAGCAGTTTGGAAAAGGGCAGGCACTTTCAAAAAACACAGGTGATTGCATGAACCATCTGTCTATTATATCTATGTCTATGTCTTGCCGAAGCCAGTCAGGAGAAGAGCAAAAACATCTTTTCCATCAAGAAAATCCCTCAGTGTCGTTCTTTGCTCTTCTTTTTAATGAAGAAATACTCTGCGGTTGATATAACTGATGCTATCACAGTATCTACGCTAACCTCTTCAGAAGCCACTATTGTTTGTGTGAATTGCTTCCATGGATGCTTTTTGCTGTTGTCACACCTAAAACCATGCCCGTAGCTGCCACTAGTCCCTCCTAGGTCACTAATTGGCCGCACCACTTTTGGTGCTCACACAGACATAATAACTTGAAGCCTGGCAAGGTGGAGTCTCACATGATCTCATGAATCCAGCTGCCTCAGAAGGTAAAAACTCTACAGGAGTTTGGAACTGTTGACAGGATGCTCAGTTTTATTGACTCCTCATTTGCAGTATGTGAGCAAACGTCTTCTCTGATGAAACTGAACAAGAGCAGACTGGGGTCCAAGATGGCTGACAGCCACTGCCTTGATTTACTTTGGATCTCCACTACAAGACATACACCTGACCTGACAGCAGTCCACCAGTCCAAGGTCAACATCACTCTTCCCATTAGCAGTGATATTTACTGCTGACTGATTAAATCATGTTACTGCAGGCTGTAGTGCACAGCACAGAGACTCAGAAATTAAAAGGCTCGTGGCCCAGGGCTATATACTTTTTTCTGCGAGTGTGAATTACCCCTAGACCCTCCAGCAGGGGTTAATTGGTTACAAAACTGTCACTATTTTCATCCTACTTGGGTTTCAGACCTCATCTGTCAACCAGGCCATAACCAGCAAATTACAAGGAGTGTTAAAACAATGCAATATCAGAAATACCTCTGATACAGCCTAAAACTAACCAACCAGTCAGCCCACCAACCAACCAATCAATCCATCTATGTACATGCTGCGGCTAGTAGCTCTTCAAACTAAGCAACTTTTCTCTTTTAATTTGCTATTTTTTGGCTTTATTCCTGAAACATGTATCACCTATGATAGAAATACACTCATAAACACTGGCAAAGGAAGCATGGGGAAGAGAAGCGGACGCTGAGATGATCAGCAATGCACATGGCATCTTTCGACCACTGAACCAGATCAGCCGAACGCACTGCAATAGACTATTCTAGAGGAGTAGATGAGAGCGGGGATAAGATCCATGTTGACCCAGCCTGGATTCAAGGCTGGCCCTGGTTTATACCCAGTCAGGAAAATAAAACAGATAAATGGGACTCAAGCTGGCCAAGCAACAGGATACCAGAGTCTTTTGTGCCCACATCTTACAGAGATCTGCTCCACTACAGCATCCTGGATCAAGGTGTTGCACTTGACAAGTGGACCAGTTGGATGTGACACGCCAAACTCCGACAGGGCAGGAGAGGAGGACTCTGTGGTTACAGTGATGATGCTTCATGTCCAAACACAGTCAGTGTTGATGAAAAATGTATCCCAGATGTTTAGTTTTAAATGTTAAGATGTCAACCATATTATCATCTCTCTTGTGCAACTGTTTATATTTGCATATTCAAAAAATGCAGAAAACATATATATTATTTCCTGAGTGTGTTGTGTGTACACCTGTATATGTATATAAATAACTGAATATATTGTTTTATTTATCTTTTTATCCTGTCATATTCTAACTTTAAATATCTTTATTTTTGTGTGTGTAGCATCAAGGGGTTATAAGTTCATTTTGTTGAGTAACCCTTTGTTGGTATAATAATGAATAAATTACTTTGACTTTGTAACGCTGGATCGGGTATCAGGTACCCATGTCTATGCACTGATCCGATATCATGTAATTTATATGTCTCGAAATGGGACCGTGCTACTTCTCAGATGTAGGACAGATACTTCTCAAAATGAGACTGGAACATCTCTACTAGCAACATATGCCACAGTTCTTAACCATTAGCATAGTGCTGAGGCCCTATAGGAGCTCAGGGTTTTTAACTGACCTTTCAAATCGAATGACAAAAGCTAGTTTTAATCTCCTGTTTAACATCATATACTGACATAAATCTATGTAATTTTGCGTAAAGCACAAAAAGATAATAATTGAATGTGTTCCAAGAGTTCCTCCTGACAAAGTCAAATGCAAACATGTTTAATATGGACCATCCACCAGGTGGGAGGTGGGAAGTAACAAAGTACAAATAGTTCATTAAGTAGAGTTTTCAGGTTTCTGTACTTTACTTGAGTATCTTTTTCCCGAGAAACTTGAGTAATTTTTTCCTTTTACTCTCTACATTTTAACACAAATATCTGTACTTCGTATTTCTTACATTTTCAACACAGGCATGTTACTTTGGCTTTAATGCATTTGAGGGGAATTATTAAAATAATTATTAGATATAAAATATTAATTATTTTATCCTTGTGCGCAACCTTCTTAACATCAATAGTGGTTGCAACAACTAGACAACAAGACAAACAACGTAAAACACAAAAAAAACTTAACAAAAGTGATGTGAAAGATATAACATGGCAAAAACAATGTAAAGGACATAAAAAATTAAAAAACAGAAAAGAAAGACGTAACAAGACTTAAAACAATGTAAAATACATAACAAGACAGAAAAGACTTAAAAGATATCAAACAAAAACTGAAAACAAAGAGACCAAAAAAGTGACATAAAAGACCTAACAAGGCAAAAAGATGTAAAAGATGTAACAGGAAAAACAATGTAAAAAGACAAAAAGATGTAACGACACAAAAAGGGCATGAAGACACAAAAAGACGTAACAAGACAAAAAAGATATAAAAGGCCTTTCGAGACAAAACTGAAACAGCAGGTAGAAATGTCCTTCAGAAGGCTATTTTTACTTTTGTACTTCGAGTACATTTCAGCCTGTACTTTTTCACTTTTACTTGAGCAATGATGTTGAATCAGCACTTCTGCTTTTACCAGAGTCTCTTTTTACAGAAGTATCTGTACTTCTACTTGAGTACAGAATGTGTGGACTTTGGCCACCTCCGCCATCCACATCTTCTGTCTAAAAATATTGATATTAGTATGGACCTTTAAACCCTCATCTAGGTCAAATCCTTGGGGCAAGGGTGTCCAAGTCTGAGAGACGTCTGTCTAACAATGGACGAGGCTTACTGGGCAGGCACTGGCCAAGCTGGGTGTGTTATTACAGTACAGCCGGGACAACGGAGCTTGAATCAGCAGAATACCAAAGTGGATGAATGAATGTGTTTTCATCTGCGGTCATGCTTCAGTTGGAGAAGAGCTGAGGTATCAAGAATGTCTCATCTCATGTGATGGAAGACTGCGTGGCACAGCAGAAATCTGCGGTAACAGATACTGCTGGAGCAAAGGGAGACGTTCAAGAGACAATAGATGTCCATCCAGCCACTCATCCAATGGTGGGATAGACTTACGGTACGTAAGTAGCCTAATATTTCTCCACTGTCTTAACATAAAATGATCATCACTCATGATTCAGCATATGGTGATATTCTTATACTTTATTTTATACAGCTAGATGAATGTATACATAGTATACAATACAAAAGACAACAATAAAAAATAACATTATCTGTACATGATGTGAAAAAAAACAAACAAAACTAACTGTACAATACCATCTTTTAGATGGTATAATTGGTCCCTCTGAACCAAAACAGACTGGAAAGAGTGAAATGAATTTTCTGTTGAAGGACTTGTTGGTATTGTGTCCGTCCAGCCCGTTCTCATTCCCAGGTCGTCAGATACCGACGTTTTGTCACGCCCCTCGGCGTCTCACAGAAACACACAAGAGTCTATATGAGACACACCGGACTTTCAAGTAACTTCAATGTAAACTGATTAATGTAAGTTGATGTAGTAAAAAGTATAGGTAAGAGAAAAGTATCTTAAGTATCGTGATTCTTTTTTGTGCAATTCCTGAATCGATATTTGGACTTTTATTTTTGGATATCTAGACTCATGAATTGATTTTTTTTTATGTGTGTGTAATAACAAGTAAATAACAAGCACTTGGTCTGTGAGCTTGATGTTAACATTTACTGAAAATTCCCATTGAAGCTAATGGAAATTAGCATCGCAATCGCACTAATATCTAACGAAATGGATCCATTTTACTTCACATGCTCAACATTAAACAACATGTGTGTCCATAATTTAAGCCCAGCTAAAGGGCCAAAACCCAAACTCAAAATTCACAGCTTCAAATTTCAATTTTATATGTGAATTATGTTCATTTCAAGACTCTGTGTGCTGTGTGCAGATTTCGGGGGCTTTATTTGTTTTGGCCTAACATCTTATTTTCTCATGGTAGCAGCTTGATGAGCAGGGCAGCTAAACTTTACTTTAAAAAGTATTTTATTTACCAGTTTTATATGCTGTATAGCAACAATGCTGCTGAAATAAAACTTAAAAGACTGACTGACATGTGATGTGGACTGTTTTTGGAAATAGGACTCATGATATACAATACACTGTAATATTGAAACGCAATGCTTGCAAATTGCAATACTTAAGAAACGCAATATATATTGAATTGGCAAGTATCGTGATAGTATTGAATCAGGAGATAAGTGTATCATCCTAGCCTTGGTAAAAAGAGTAAGAAAGTCTGCATATGGAGAGGAAGGGATGGATGGATGGAGTGGTCAAACAAACCCAACAGACCGGGGTTCATGTCCTGTGTAAAACTAAAAGTTAACATTATCTTAAGTTTTAAGTTACATAAAGTGTAACTTTAATCACAAGGCTTGAGTATTGTGAGTTACTTCACTTACGTCACGTGACTTGCGTAACATAACATAACATAGTGTAATGTAACATGGTATAACGTAACATAACATAATGTAACATAACATAATGTAACATAACATAATGAAACAAAATGTAACGTAACGAAATGTCACTTCATGTTGCGTCGCGTCACGTCACGTCACGTCACGTCACGTCACGTCACGTCACGTCACGTCACGTCACGTCACGTCACGTCACGTCATGTAATATAATTACTTTAACTCAAACCTTGTAGTTTGTGGCTAAACCTGACCAAACTGTGACTGTTTCATACCATTAACCATGTGTTAAAAAGGGTCTCTGGCAGAAATGTCCCATACAGACACTAAAGGGCACCTTGTGCATCAGTATGAGATGCCGAGGGCTGTGACAAAGCATTACATATATCCAAATGTAGTAACAGCTATCCAATGAAAACAGTCCCTTCAAAACAACAAAATGGAATGCCCAGATGGAAGGTTGACCAATAGACGATTGGTCATTGATTGTGTTTTAGGGTGAATTTTCCCTTTTATTTCACAAAGGATGTGTTTCATAGAGACAATAAGCCTTTTTTTCTGCTTGTGCGAATGACAGGTTTTACTCTGCAGTTCACTAGAATAAGAATGAGCACATAATCAAACCATATACATTTTGAAGGATGGGACATTGAAAAATGTCAATCACAATAGAGAGACAAAGTGATGCCACCTCTAGTGGACAACCATGGGACCTTCAGAAAACATATGAACTGTAGTCACTGTCGAGAGACTTTTTTTTTTTTACTCTGTTTGAATTGTGCCACGAATCACTGATGTTTGCCAATTTAAAAGATAATTTTACAAGTCAAGAAAGTCGCTGTTTGTACATAATTTGAAAGACTACACTTGCATCAGTGATGTCAAGACTTTCTCCCTCTAAAAGCTAACGTTAGCCGCTGAAGCTACGATGCCTGTGTGTTTTTCATACCAGGATGTAGTCACACAAGAATGGATCTTACTTGTTCTTTCTCCTCCCAGCTGATAAAAAGATCAGGAGTCACTGCATTAAACACTTCATGTTGAGATAACATTACAAAGGACAGTGAGATGAGAGATGCAGTTCACTGAGCGATTGCACATAAACCTAAACTATGACAAACTTACCACAAAATGCAACTTTCTTGTATTGTAAAAGTATCATTTAAATTGACAAACATATGTGTAATTCATAGCACAATTAAAACAGGATCATAAAGTCTCTCACCATAGACTGCAGTTCATACTTTCCCATGACAGGAGCATAATTTCATCTTTGTATTTCCTAGAGCCCAAGATGATGTCTTCAGATTGTTTGTTCTGTAAGGCAAACAATCCAAAACCTAAAAAGATTAAATTTACTCGCAAATGAGAGAGAGACAAAAACAGGAAGATCCTCATATTAGAGAAGCCAGGACCCAAGATGCTTTTACATGAAACAATATATTGGTACATTTACAACAGCAATGTCTCTTTCCAGAAATCATGACCCAACTACTCAAAATAATCTACAGACCTTGTGAGCAGTGTCATGCAGGAACTACTTTCCCCCTGCAGTAGAAACTACAAGAACTACTTATTTTCTATTAGAAAGAATCCTAACCCTAACCCTACATGAAACTACTCACAACAAGGTCTGTGGATTCTTTTGAGTAACCAGGTCATAATTTTTGGAAAGAGACACTGGTTTTAAATTTTTCAAATGTAATTTTGTGGTGCTTTGAGCACCACAAAACCGAGTGCCATTTAGTCCGATTATATTGGAGAGAAGGCAGACGTCTCTACGGCCAATATCTCCAAAACTCTGCAACTTGCACCAAAGAAATCTAGATGGATAAACAGCCCTACTGGCCAGAGGAAAAATATGTATTTTTGATTTTGTGGCCATGCTTCTGTCCAGTTCAAGCAGAGAGGCTCTCCAACAGTACTAAGGCTTTTTTTTTGAAGGTTATAACTCTTTGGCAACACTGAACAAACAGCTGAGCATTGGTCAGTTTGGTTCACACAGAACAGACACAGATGCATCATGGTTGCACCATACAAACAGCCTACATTCACTATATAGAATATGCTAACATCTTAGCTCTAGCTAAACTAATTTTCTTCTTATAAAAAAATTTTTTTTGGCCATTGGTACAATTCAGGAATTCTTTGATATTAACTGAATTCATAAAGGTTGTATCAAGTGTGTAGGATGTATTGTTAACTGTTTTCCATTTCAGAAGGATATAAAGCTCTTTGTTAAGATGATCTGACTCTGACTGACAGTGTGGTTGGCTGCTACATCAGACAACATAGTGATAGAGAGGCGTCACACCCCTTTTGGTGGACCACCATGGGACATAACTTTGGAAAAAATATGAACTGTAGTCAGTGGCTAGAGACAATAATTTTTTGATCCTGCTTGAATTGTGCCATGAATCACACATATGATGTTTGTCAAAATAATAGATAATTTTACAAGTCAAGAAAGTCACTGTTTGTCATAAAACTGTTGAAATATGGGATTGTGAAGTTATGTAATTAGAAAGACCCAGAAGTGACATCATGACTTTCTCCCCCAAATGCTAACATTAGCCGCAGAAGCTGTGATGCCTCTGTGTTCTCATACACAACAATGGGTCTTGCTCATTCTTTATCTTTGTGGCTAAAGGACCTTACCTTGCGAGGCAGCTGGATTCGTGAGATCAAAAGATCATGCGAGAATCCACCTACCCAGACTTCAAGTTATCCATTTATATCTGCACCAAAAGTGGCGTGGCCAATCAGAGTCCTAGGGGAGACTACTGGCAGCTACCGGCATGGTTTTGTGACCACAGTGAGAAGCGTCCATGGAAACGATTCATCTCAAGCAAACAATTGCAGATGTTGCAAGGGCATTGGTTATGTCAGAACTGGTGAGTATTTCTTCATTGGAAGAAGAGCAAAAAATAGCACTGAAGGCTTTTCTTCATGCTCTTCTCCCGACCGGCTAAAAAGTGCCTGCCCTTTTCCAAACAGTTTCTAAGGATGGTTCTGTGCAACAAACCATCTGGTGTGTCAGGTTAGAAAGGACCAGGAGTAGCTGGGTAAAACACCTCAGGTAAGATAACGTCACAAGGGGCAGCGATATTTGTGTTGATGACATATATTGTGCAAGACGAGAGATGTAGTTCACTAAGCTGTAAGTAAACTACAACAAACCTACCACAAACTGCGACTTTCTTGTCTTGTAAAATCATGTATTAAATTGGAAAATATCATATGTATAATTCGTGGCACAATTCAATCAAAAAATGATTTGTTTCTCACCATGGAACCGGGTTCATATTTTTTCCGAAATTAGGTCCCATAGGGCACAAAGGAAGGGGCGTGACTTCACCTCTCTATAATGCTGAATCAAGACAAATGAAAAAAAAAGAGATTGAAATTTCATGGACCTGCATGGATGATACAGTACTGTGTTTCACATTTTGATTAGTTCTTCAGTGAAAGGAGAAAAATGTCAATTCACAGGTGAGATATCTGCTTCTGTGAGTGTTGAGGTTGTATCTCACAGCATTTCATCTGATCCTTCTTGGGCTTTCACTTCACTCATCCTGTACACGTAACTATACCAAGAAACTGCAGATGTGTGCAGATGTGTGTGATCACCGTATCTACATCTTTCCCCTCTGTTGCTCTCTGTATATGTTCAGGCATTGTGTCATCTTTCCTGGTAGAGGTAGACTAACCACAAGTCAAACCTGCCGCAGATGGTTTGACAGTTTACAAGAAGACAGCTTTCCGTCTTTTCTCCTGTCTAAACAGATTTCCGTCTTTTCAAGCAATAGAGGGAGACTTTTTCTGTCTCCATTGGTTTTCTTCGGTGTAGCAGATGCCCCTTCAGACACAGTTAGGCAGCATTTGAGGCTATTTCCACCCAACACAGCCATGGAATCATTATCATGCTGATTTGGGCTAAGGTTCATGTCAAATCTTCACTTTGACTGACGAAAATAAGTCTCCAGGCCTTGTCTGTTCTGCTTTAACATGGCTTCAGGTTGCAGAGATCAAGTTCCTGAGGCTTCCTCCTTCCAGAGCAATGCTCTCTGGGTAGGTTCAGACCATTCTCGGTCATGCAGCGCACCAGCCGCCTTTTGAAACCCCTTCCACAGGACTTGGAGCATTGAGACCAGGTCCCTACATCCCACAGGGGACATGGATCCCCGCAGGCTCTCACTGCTTCAGGCCTGTCAGCACTGTCACAGTCCACTGCAGGACGCCCCTCCATGCTCTGGCACTGCACCAGCCTCTTCTGCACACCATTCCCACAAGTCACCGTGCACGACTCCCAGCTCCCAGTCACCCAATGACTGAGCGGCCTCTTACCCATCATCTGCTTCTTCGCTTCAACCCTGTTACTGTCCGCCAAGACGCTATTTTGCGCTGCATGGCTTCTCTCCTCTTTCCGCAGAGTCTTCTCCTCCTTGCTCTCCTTGGTGATGTAGAAGGAGTAGCGCACCCTGGGTGGAGTCATCTTCCCTACGGAGAGCACCTCCACAGTCAGGGGCTCCTGCAGGGGTCTGGTGGCCTGAAGAATCTCCACAGATGTGGAGGTGCCACTGTAGCGCAGCAAGCTGCCCTTCACCAGCAGGTCGCGCTCCACAGCCGACACCACATAGTTGCCGTTCAGCAGGTACTTGCCGTGCCGATTCTTCACCGCCAAGTAGTTTTCATCACTGACCATTCCTCGGTAGCCACGCTGACGGATGTCAATATTGGAGGCTCCAACAGGCAGCGTCACCACAAAGTTGTAGCCATGACTGAAAAGAAAGTGTGGAGATATAGAGCATTAATGATGCTGGATAGCCAAGGGTTATTCCAAAAGCTCAACAGCAATGTTTCTCATGCTCTTCAGAAGTTGCGATGGAGCCCTCCAGACTCCCCCGGGTCTCTGCCCAATGACTTAAATATCCTCTGTCTCTATAGGTATGGTGGCTACAGAGATATGAAGTTGGGAGAACGGTGATTGGTCAGCATGGGCTGCTTGTGTTTTCTCCTCCAAGTTTCTGATGCCAGTAGAGATTTTTAGAGTGACGACAATATAAAGCAGAGGGAAAAAACTCAGTTATCTTTTCATTAACACACATCCACCCAAAGACATCTACACTGCAAAGTCTCTGCTCACTGTTATCTAAAGTTGGCCTTGACCTGTCCCAGCACTTTAGATGTAATTCTAAAGACTCGTATAGTGTGCACTGATATATTACTCACACAGGTTTGGTGAACATTCCTGAGACCTTCTTGCAGCCCTGGTTGTCCCCGCCACACACTCCACACTTGTCAAACTTCTTCTTAGAGTCCAGCTTGCCATCGCAGCCTGCCTTGATGCATTTTCCTTGAACACAAACAGCTGAGGTGTCAGGAGAGCAGGGTGTCCCATCCACAACCTGCAGGGTTATAGACACCAGGTCATGCCGATCATTAGCTGTATAATATTTAAACAAGACCAACAGAGCTAGGCAAAAATTGTTGCTACATAAATGGTCTATCATCTTTACATATTTCATTCTTCTGACTTAACAAACACAATGAACCAAAGAGCAACATAAATAGAAAGTTAAAAGTAGCACCAGAGGGAGTGTACAGTGTCCTTTAGTGTAAACAAGATGTTGGCTTGCATTGCTGTTATACACTTGTTTCCTTGGTGGTTGCATAAATAGTTGCTGACAAGCCACAGCTGTGAGGTGATACAGTCCCTGCATGTTTCGCTTTCTCCCCACTCCATCTATCCTGCAGCCGCAGCCACTCTCTCTGCTGCCACTGACACATCACCTCTCACTACTTTGCTGTTGACGGAACTGGCCAATGCATTGTGGATAAGGGTCATATCATACTGGGCAGTTACACACCAACCCCCAAAAACCTTTGTGAACAGACAGCTGCCCAGCATTTCTACCTAAATGTTTCAGCTATACCTCCCATGAGGTTTTGACTCATGGTGAGGTGTTCAATGACAAGGCACTCAGATTGCATCAGTAAGTACAATAGTTGAGACCCATTTAGCACAGAATATTAACAGAATTCCCCAACGTCATGTCATTTAGCTTTTTAGACAGACCTAAGTGTGTTTTTATTCACAGCAGCATAATGAAAGCTGACAGGATTGCTTTATGTACCGTCTACAGGCTGCAACCACATTTGCACTGCGGCTAGCAATTATAAGGCTCACATCAGCCTCCAGATGGTTGGGTAATTATGTTTCGCTGGTAATGTGAAAGCAGTCAATATGTCATTTGCCTCGAACTTTTCAGAACTCATTGGAGTTTCTCTACTTTATTAACACAGCGTACCCACAGGGTTGTCTGATAAATATAATTTGGGTCGTTGAACTCTTTCCATTTTTTCAGTGATTAGAAAATGTGAACAGTCGATTAAAACAGGGACAATCAGATCGTGTGTATGCTGTGAGGAATGGTTAAGTGAACATGGCAATTCAGCCGCATACCTTTGGAGCGAGGACATAGAAGTATCCAGTCCCGTTGGCGCGGCAGATAAGCTTACATTTGTCCTTGGGAGAGATGCCTGAATATTTGGGAACCCAGACCACGGAGGAACCCAGTCTGTTGGTGTTCAGGTTTAAGCCATTGAATGCCTCGCACTGCTCCTCACGGAAACTCTTACCTGGAGATGGAAAAACAGTCAGAATAGATTGAAAACTACTCAAACATGGCTGACCTTATAGAATAAGGTTGCAGTTGTGCAACTGGCCGCTCACTAAGCCCCATCATCCTTAGTTACCGCTGCTATGCCTGTTAGGTCCTTGCACATGTGCATTTTACAGATTTTGGTGGCAGATTTGATACTTGAAATTCAAAGTCATTCAGACTGAGGTAGACAAAAGCAGGTTCTCAAATCTAGCCAGCACCAGAAATTTTGTCAGATTAAATGAAAACTGTGATTTTATGAGTTGTAGCTAGCGAGCTAATCTAGCAAATGTTAGCTTCACAGGGTTGTTGTAGACACTGTCTTTGGCTGACTTTTTAATGCTTCCTGCTGACCCTGTAAAAGGGCTCTTAAATATACACTTGCTGACTCCTTAGCTTACACACTTGTTTGTATTTTCTAATCCTACGTTTCACTTTTAACATTACAAGAGAGAAGGTATTTAGGTTGAGAAAGAACTGATGTGTTTGGCGTAATGCTATCTTGAGTAACTCTGGCTGGGGTTAGGCATAGACAGTATAAGAAGTAGAGGACTGAGCCCTCGTACCGTCACCCATAGGTTATGCCATTTTGAAGCTTACAGTGTTGTAGCTCTGGGCGTCACCATCTTGGCAGTGCCTGACTTGGCTAACTCCTGGCTAATTTGCCAGGCTTGAAGGTGGGCTTACCTCGTCACACAGTGGGTGTTGGTTTGAAAGGGGCGTGCCAAAGTAATTTAGTGAGACGATGGGGAGCAGGTGTGGGACGGCAAAATGAAGAGACATGTCTGTTTGAGTCTGAGTCGAGAAGACTGGAGTTTCCCCCTTGCCATGCAAAGTTTTGTTTTGAGTTACTGTCCACGTTTAATGTCTACAAAATGAACTGTCAATGGAGCACTGGCACAAAGTGGTGACGCACTGAGGAGAATGAGCTGACGGAGTGACGAGCTTTGGATTCGGTGCTGGAGCAGAGACAGCCAAGCCCTGGAAGTCCTAGATGAGCATTAGCAAAGTTTCACAGGGTTGTGTTCCTGTGACACTTGACAGGCCTGCTGTGCCTAGTTACAGAAGCTAAGGTATAGTTGGACAATTGTTGTTTGGGGCAGATATTTAGGGAAAGGTCAGTTACAGCACGCTTACACATGTGTCTTCCCGTGGAATGCACTCAAACAGAGATTAGTGTACCTGTGTCAGGACAAGGGTTGAGGTTACAGGAACGATATTTGATGCGAAGGCCGTAGCAGTATTTGCCTCCATTCTCAGGGACAGGGTTGTTACACTCTCTCTTGGCCAGCTGAACTCCTCCACCACAACTTCGGGAACAATCTCCATATGCACCCCACTTCCCCCACCGGCCATCCACCTGATGAAAGAAAAACAGGCACAATGCAAATCAGTCTGCAATAACAATGACCAAGCAGGATAGGATAGTCCTTTCTTTCTCTCACCTTGATGTGTATAGTGCTGTTCTTGTCAGTGCAAGCCCCTCTGTAGCAAACCTTGCCATTGCCACAGCTTGTACCATCCGCCCAAGGGAAGTGTCGGGTTTGGCAGACCAGCTGGCCACGGGCCTTCCCGGTACACCACAGCTTGGAGCAGGGCTGCATGTACGGGCAGGGCTTGGAGCCGGGGCCGAAGGCGAGCTCACACTGGCGGTGCAGGCTGTAGCTGGAACCGGGCAGGTTGTCTGAGAGAGACAGCTGCTTTTGAGGCTGGTCCAGGAGACAATCTCCTACAGGAAGAAACCAACAACACCGCAAAGAGTCAGGCTGAAGCTGCATTCATTCACGGATGTTAAAATCGAAGTGACTTCATGACTATAAGTGTAACAAATATTCATTTATTTGAAACTCGCCAAGACTGGAGTTTTCTATGGCTTTTGGCTGCTGCTGATCAGCCTTTTTCTATACTGCAAATGTGAAGCTGCACTGATTGATATGTTTATAGTAATATGGAAGGTACTGCTTGATGAACCCACAAAGAATTGTCACGAGGTCTGAAGTTTCCTTCAACTCTACAGGGGACAAGGGATTCCCATGGGATGGGAATTTCACTATTGATCACAGGACTGGGACAGGACAGAAGTAAAATCAACAGGGGTGATCAGGAATGGGAATCATAAGAACAATAGGTCTGTTTTTTTCAGGCACTTGACTGTGGACTGATGAGAATGGGATGGGACTAAAGCCAGTGTTCTGGGACTGGGACGGGGCATGATTTTTTTCTTACTCTGTCATGGGATTGGGACCAGACAGGAGTATTTTTGTGGGAGTGGGATGAGGCAGGAGTGAAAATCCACTCCTGTGTCATGCTCGGAAAAGGAGCAGAGCCTACTGTAAATATAAAGGGCTCATTCTAAAGTGAATAAGTGGTGGAAACAAACGGTTCTTATTTTCAGGTAATTATACGCTAATGAAAACATTATATTCAATTTCTTCCATATTCTGCCAATAAAGTGCCCTACATGTCACACACTGGACCTTTGAAGAGATGTTTAAATAACATATTAAGGGAGAAAAAAAATCATCCTTGCAGAAAATTACTGCACAATATGATCAAAGACATATCATTTGGATGATACATGAGTTTATAACTGCCGGTACTCTTTATTCAATCACTTTGGCTTCAGTCTAAGCAGGCGTAGCTCTATATGACACAGTGCAGACACCGGATAATGTTTACATGCAGATCAAGCAAATGACTCATGTAGAAAAGACGGTAGTGTTGGCTTTGGAGTGTTAAACTTAGAAAATGCTCAGTTGCTTGTTACAGTAAATGGGCTGGTTGAGAGGAGGTAATAAATTGGTGTGTTTAATTCTGTCTGTTACAGAGAATCCACTTAGACTCACTTACTGGAGTTTACACACAGACAGAAAAAGATTTGGCATTAAGGAGCTACCAAGGAGAAAAAGCTGAATGATATATTAATACACTTATGAATGTTATATTGAATGTAGATACTGGAAGCATATAAATCACATACTGTGTATAGGGAAGAAAACACATTTACGTTTCCTCCATGCATAAAAATTATTGCACTAAACTTTCAAGTACATTTTTCCCTTTTTGACTGTTAATGTTTTAGATAACATCTCTTCCATCTTTTATGTTGCATATCCAGATGTGACATCAAAATGCAATCAAATTTACCCAGATATTACATTAACAATCCCCTTTTTGAGCTCTGACCAGCAGATAACATAAGCCACACTGTTAGTTTGTCCTTCTCAAGCTCTTCTCAAAGCTTGGCTCAAAGCTATGATGACTCCAAGAGGCTGGGTGTTGCATCACTCTGAGTTTGTTCATCAAACCATGCGTCTCTGCTTCCTCCCACTGTACAAAAATATATACCAGATACTAGCGCTGCCATCTTGCATTTAGAGTTGGGTACCAAACCAAAAGGGTAACGATCACATTACATTGGTACTAATGCATGTAGTGAAGTTTTGAAGGAATTTCATAAAAGGTATTAAGTTTTTTTTTTTTTTTGACAAAATAGAAGTTCACACTATAGATGTAGACTTAGAGACTATTTTTACAGAGGAGGACAGAAAACTGATAGACAGCTGAACATTATGATGTCACAGTGACGTTGACCTTTGAGCTTTTGAATATAAAGTCATCACCTCATCATTTCATTCTTAGTTGTTTTTTTTTTTTAGGTTGCAGTGACCTTGAAGCACATTGAGTTCACGCTTGTCGTATGAAATGTGCTATATAAATAAAGTTGACTTGACTTGACTTGACTTAAACTCTGACTTCTGACCACCAAAATCTACCCTTCTACCAAGTTTGAAGAAATTCCATCAAGTCGTTCTTGAGATATCATGTTCTCAAGAATGGGATGGTCACAATGTGACAGTGACCTTGACCTTTAAAATTTCAAAATTTAATCAGTTCATCCTTAAGTCCTTAAGCACCAAATTTGAAGAAATGGGGTTTATATTTCTGTCAGGCTAAAACATAAAATAAACTGAAATATTGCATAATACTAATATGACGATAATATCCAAGTTGAAGCTGAAATTAGACATTTAATCATGACAAAATAGAGCCATGGTCTTTTCTCTGTGGGTACATTTAGATTACTACCAGCTGAGAGAATGAAACCTGGACTGAATTTGTGAGTCAAGGAACATAGACAGGAAGTGTTTACTAACCATGACCTCTGTCCAGGAACTCAGTAATGATGGCTGCGCTGCACACAGACCAGGGCCGGCTCCTGTCGATCTGAATCAGTGTGGGAGACATCATGTGGTTGTCCTTTAGTTTCCCAAATACCTCCTCACATGCTTTCACATTGTCGTGGGGCATGTTGAAGACGTGGCCTGGGGGAACACAAGAGGGTGGGGTGAGAAGAGAGACAGAAGGTCACATCTTTGTTAGAGTCCACGAGTCCAGTCATACAATAAAAAGTCAGTGATACAGTAAAGTTTTTGTGGTGAGTGAATTGAATATGAAAAGATTCCAGAGGTGGGAAAGAACAAAGTACAAATACTTTGTTACTCTACTTAAATAGAATTTTCAGGTATCTGTACTTGGGTTTTTATTTTGCTGACAACTTTTTACTCTGTACTTTCTACTGCTTACTTTTTCAAAGTTGGCTTGTTACTTTAGTTTTAATCCATTTGAAGGGAATTATTGATTACTTTTATCCTGTATCTGCGCGACACCTTTTCACCATCAAGACTGATTTCAACCTGTTGGATGGAACAATAACACATTTAAAAGACAATTTCTTGGTGTATCCATCAGTGCATGTCATGCACAACAGACGTAACAAGATGAAAACAACGTAAAAGACGTCACAAGAAGAAAATGGTATAAAAGACTTAACGAGGTGAGAATAGTGTAAAAGAGGTAACGACAAACCACGTAAAGATGTAACAAGACAAAAACAACATAAAAGATGTAACTAGATGAAAATGTCAAATGAATGACATGAAATGAATGTCAAAAATTAACTAAAAGACAACGTAGAAGAAGTAACAAGACGAAAATTATATAAAAGATGTAACAAAACGAAAACAAAACAAAAAAAGAAGGAAACAATGTAATCGAAGACAACATAAAATACATAATAAGACGAAAAATTGCAAGAGAAGGAACTAAACAAAAACAAAGCAATAGATGTAACACTATGAAAACAACCTGAAAGACGTAACACGACGAAAATGACGTAAAATAAGTACAAGATGAAAACGATGTAAAATATGTAACAAGATGAAAAATGACAAGCGAGATTCTACCACGGAGAAAAGGTGAGGTTCAGTTAGTTTTCCACAGAAGCATCCAGTAGAAATGTCCTTCAGAGGACGACTTTTTACTTTTATATTTTGACCACATTTTCAGAGCCTGAACTTTTTCACTTTTACTTGAGTAAATGAGTTGAATCAGTGCTTCTACTTTCATCAGTCTTTTTTACACTTCTGCTTTTAAAGAATATGTGAATTTTCGCCACTTCTTAAGAATCCATACAAAGAGAAAGCAGACATCACAGGCACATGTATGTAAACGGCAAAGGAAACTGAACTTGGACTGATTTGAAGCTGATGTCATAGCAGACAGGAATGCAGTTATGCATGGGAATATTCAGCGTGGCATACGTCCATGTTCTAAAGCAGACCCGACAGGGGAATTTAGTTCCCAAGGAAATCATTTCACTCCCTAAATATGAACATGTAGTGCTTTCCAGAAGAAAAAAAAAAACCATTTCACATATTCAATCATAAGACCCAGTTAATTAACATACATGAGCACAGTGTAAACCAATGCCTCTCCTGGGGTCTCAGGAGTTACTTGTGCATCTGGTCTCAGGCATGAGTCCTGTTGTGTGTTAAAGCCTTCTCAACCACTGATTATTTAAAACGTGAAAAAGCTGTCACTTGTATTATTAATAGGATTAGTTTTAACTAGAGAGATTTGTGTCAAACTCCAGTTGATGCAGTTTAATACCAATCAAGAAGGATTAGCAGTGTTCAACTTCAGCTTCTTTTCCATTTTCACCTTTGACAGATTAAAGCAGGTCATTTACAGCTGCAGTGAGGAGATTTTTTTTGGTGGATGGTGGGGGTTGGGGAACCTCATCCATTTCAGCCTAAATCACAGATACTAGACGAACAGAGAAAAAGTCGCTGGAGCTGTAGATTCACCATATTTGTTCAAATCTGGCAACCTCACTGTGACGACAAGACTCTGAAAAGCTGCACGCAGTTACAATGTGTAGCTGTTGTTTGCCAAGAAATACTCAGGTCACGTAATTTCCCCTAAAACCACAAATAGTTGTTTACATTTTTCTTGCTGTACACGTTAAGTAAAACAGATACAATGTTCAAATTAGTCAGCTGTAGAAGTGTTGGCAGGCTGTAAAGCAGGCGAGCTGTTTTGCCCCCCTCCTCTTGTCTTTATGCAAAGATAGGCTCACCACGTCTTTGCTGACTCATAGTTGGATTATTGCCCTGAAACCTTATATAGACATGCATGATCCCTAGAGGATATGCTAATGACTTTTTGTCTGGTGTAACTAATGAGGTTAATATTTTTGTTTTTTTAGTGAAATGTTTAGGTTTATGACCAAATATCTGCTAAACTAATGTCATTCCAAGAAGTTTTAAGGAATCAATCATAATACCATATATAATACCATCCTGTTTTTACTCACATAAACTGTCCTTTGTGTGTCACACATGCATATAACTGGACACTTTAAAAAGTCCTTGATACATATGCACTTTACAACTGAACACTTTAAAAGTAATTTATGCAAAGGTTCTTTGATTATTGCTCTATTATTTGTGCACTTCATTTTGAGCTGGCTTGTTGGTCAGACCTATCCATGCGTGGCAATTGCATTTGTTTCTTTTTCGTGTTTTATCTTGTGCTGTTTTTTTTATTGTCTTATATGCTGTCTGTGTGATGTATGTGTTTTTGTGTTTTATGGGCTCTTGTTTGCGTTTGTTGCAAATTAGCGAATGTTAGCATGCTAACATGCTAAAATAAGATAGTATGTTAAACATCATACCTACTTAACGTCAGCAAACATGTTAATGATTGTCACTTTGAACATGTTAGCATGCTGGGATTAGCATTTAGCTCAAAGTACCACTGTGCCAACGTACATGTGCAGCCTCACAAGCTGCTAGCTGCAGATTTTCAGTCCTGTTTTTTAAGATTACAGACTTTTAAAAACAGGCTGGCTGCTTTCACTCTCTTCCAGTCTTTATACTAAGCTAGGCTAACCACGTCCTGCACGGTACTTAATGCACATATGGTATCAATCTTCTCATCTCACTCGCTCAGAAAAAAAGCAAATAAGTTTATTTCCAAAATGTTTAACTATTCTGATGTCATTTCCATGCCATCTGCGACAATCTGTTGTCAATATGGCAGATCATACACACGAGTGTATAACAATATTTTTGACCACATACCTTTATTTTTACAGATATTGTGACTACTTTAGGGATGACTATTGCTGCTTTCATAAAATATTAATATGATGAGATTCTTGAATTGTCAGTAGTGTGGATACAATGACTAAGTGGGTAAAGGCAAATAATACAACAGCTTGAACAGTCTTGTAAGTTCCGAAGGTTATGTTGCTTTACTGTAATGCAGCCAATTAAAACCAGGAAACAATGATACTAGTCTCATATCACAATATCAATATAAAATTGATACTATCAGTGGATTGAATATTTGAGCCTGAAATACAAAGTGTCTCCTAAAGAGCAGTGACTAAGGAGAAAACTGGACATACCTGTGCCGTTTCCCTCGCTTCATTCATCCTTTTTCTTTGCTCCTTTCACAAAAGTATTACACACTATCTGCATTGTTCAGGATAAGTGTGCAATTGTTAATATAATGTTACCATAGGAAATAATTCATGGTGACTCAGCTACAGATCTTTCAATTTGTTCTCCCTCACTTGCCGTTTGCAGCAGCCAGCATGTAAAGTTACATTGCGCAGCAGAACATGCACTGATCCCTCTCTCGACTCAGAGACCTGCTGCCTTTGATTGTGCCTGTCTAATGAGGCACTGATTTGCAAACAGAACGTCAGGCGAACGCAATTAAATAGCTGGTAGGATTGAACCCCAGCAGCGCTCTGGGAAACCACAGCCACACAGATCATCATGAAAGTTGCACCGCCCTCCGGCCAGACTGATTATGCGCGATTATGCGCGTCCGTCAAACCTGCCTGCGCAATTCCTTTGACATTTTAAGCTAAGGTTATATGCAGCACTTGCCCTGAGCACGTCACTCTGAGGCCAAATGTTCAGTAGCATAAATCTAAAATGCATAATGTGAGCATCAACATGGTCTTCGCATTTTGCAAAAAAAAACTTTCTTACCAAGTTCGTGGGCGGTTGTGAAAGCTGAGGGCAGGCCATCGTCCTCAATGACAGAGCAGCTCCTCTTCGGGTCGCACATGGTCCCAACGTCAGCCATCCCCAGCGTATCACAGGTCGTGGCCCCACAAAGATCCTGGTGACACCGAGACTTACATGTTAATTGCAAAAATCCTTTCTCTTTAATCTTATTGGAAGCTTGAAGAATCAGCCAAGACTTGAGCCATGTTTCAAACATGTTTTGTGTGGCTGTGCTGCGAGCTACAGGATGAACAGACCATGAAGAGCGCTAACACAAAGCACATGGGACTGTGGTTTGCTTATTGCTGCTCTGTTCTTAAAATATATTGAAGCAGAGGGTCAGGGGAGATAGCCCACCACAGATTTCCTCTTAGTGTTTAGTTAAAGATGTAAGAGGAGAGTTTGTGAGGACTAGATGAGTCCCACCTGTGGGACACAGTCCAGGGTAACTCCACTACAGCCTAGTTGGCAGTGGGCCGACTGGATCAGATAAATAAAAAATAATAATGATTTTGATGATCCCTTGAATTTTTGTCACAGTTAGGTTGATATTGGATTTTAGTGAAATGTCTCAACAGATGTTGGGTGGATTGCTATGAAGTTTGGTCCAGACATTGATGATCCCTACATGATTAATCTGAAATAACTTTGCTGATCTCTTAACTTTTTGTCTAGCGCCATCATCAGGTAAAATTTTCAATCTGTCCAGTGCTTTAATTTATAACCAAATAATTAAAAAACACTAAGGTCGGTCCCATCACCCCCTACTGTAGCTAGATGGAAAACGAGAACAAAGAGACACAAAATCACTACAAAGACATGCATAATGGCCACAAAAACGCAGAAAACACAAACAAAAAGATGCAACATGACCACAGAGAGACAGAAAATAACTACAAAGAGGTACCAAACAACTACAAAGACACACAAAATGGTCACAAAGAAATGCAAAATTACTAAAAATAGACACAAAATTTCAACAGAGATAAAAAACAACAACAAAAGAAACAAAAAGATTACAAAGAGATGGAAGACAAAAACAAAGACATACAAAATGACAGCAAAGACATGTGAAATGACTACAAAGAGATTCAAAAAACTATAAAGAGACACAAAACAACTATAAAGACACACAAAACAAAAACAGAGATATGTAAAACAGCAAAGAGTCAAAAAAACAAAGAGACACAAAACAACTGTAAAGATACAAAAATGACAACAAAGAGACAAAAACAAAGACAACGAGACAAAACAAATACAAAGAGACAAAATGACCACAAAGAGACAAAAAATGACTCCAAGGAGATGCAAAGCAACTACAGAGAGGCCAGATGACTACAAAGAGATGCAAAGTAACTACAAAGGGGTGCCAAATAAAAACAAAGAGACACAAAATGACTATAGAGATGCAAAACAACTACAAAAAGATGTAAAACAACAAAGAGTCAAAAAAAACAAAAACAAAGAGACACAAAATGACTACAAAGAGATAAAAAATTACACAAAGAGATAGAAAACAAAAACAAAGACACACAAAATTACCACAAAGAGATGAAAAATAACTACCAAGACACACAAAATGACTACAAAGACATGGAAAACAAAAAACAAGATACACAAAATGGCCACAAAGAGGCAAAAAATAAAGACAAGCAAAACAACTACAAAGAGACATAAAATGACTACAAAGAGACAGAGAATAAAAATAAACATGTTAACATTATCATTTTGAACACGTTAGCATGCTGGCATTAGCATTTAGCTAAAAGAACCACTGTGCCAAAGTACATGCAGCCTACAGCCTTACAAGCTGCTAGCTTGGCTGTAGAATTTTAGTCTTGTTATTTAACATAACAGGAAAAGTTATGGGTCTTTTTCCAGTGGAACGATCCATGATTATTAGAAATGGCTGCAACTCATTGATTCTGAGGAAGATAGTTGGCTTGTTCTTGTCCCAAGGCTTAGTGTTTCTGGCGAAATTCTTCTGTGTTTTCAATATTTCTGCTCAGGAATTGTGTTGTTTCTAATATGAAAAATAGATCAAAATGACTTCCCTATGCTTTTAAAGTAAATATAACACATACTGGATGATGAACTTGTTAACCTAGTCTTACAGAGGAGACCAGTACTGCCAGGAGCACCCTCTGCCAGCCATGTGTATTCCACACTACTTGCTCTCTATGACCTATTACAAGATTTTTCCCATCGCAGCAGCTGCACTCATTGTGCCCTACAAGGACAACAACACTGGACCTTCCTACATATAATTGCCCTCAGTGTAAATAAGCGATCTTTCCCAGCACTGGGGTGATTGTTCACTCGTTCTGACCTTGAAGTGTTTTTCTATGTTGCTATGCACTGGAGGAGAGAGGCCGTGTATCAGATGGCCAGCCAGAGCCAAACTGGACCTAATGGAAAGCAGGCACCAACGACCAGACATCAGAGAGGGAGAGACAGAGAGATCTTAGTGACTATGGAGAAAGATTTACTAGTCAGTGGTCGCAGCTCTGGTGGCCACATGGGATTATCTGACAGCTGTGATCAGGCTGAATGCCTCAAATAGTGTCAGCTTGCATCAGTTTGAATGAATGAAGAAGGAACTTGGATGGATTCTTGATAATTTTCTGATCATTGTGAAGGTGCCTTATATAGGCAGATAGTGACCCAGTTCTTATTCCGTAGCAGCAGACAGAGGTGAGGTCTTTCATGGAAAGAACTGGCTCAGATGCTCTTTTCCAGTGACTCACTGAACTAAATGAAGGGGACTTGCAGAACTGTGCAGTTGACAGGCTACGCCAGCACACAAGTTAATATAAGATTACTGAGTGAGCAAACAAAGCACAGGCCTATGTATGAGGTGACAATTAATATTTCTTGTTGGAAAGTTAATCAAATGACTAGAAAGACACACAAAACCATGCCAGACATGCAAAGCAGTGACAAATGACACAAAAAGATGCCAAACCAAAACAAAGAGACATGAAATGACCACAAAGTGATGCAAAATGACTACAAAGAGATGTAAAATGACTACAAGGGGAAGCAAAGTAACTACATGGAGATGCAAAATGGCTACAAAGAGACAATGCAAAGCGACTACAGGGACACAAAATGACTACAAAGACATGCAGAGCAACTACAAAGACATGTAAAATGACTACAAAGAGACACAAAATGACTACAAGGAGATGCAAAGCAACTACAGACACAAAATGACAACAAAGAGACACAAAATGACTGCAAAGACATGTAGAGCAACTACAAAGAGATGCAAAATACTACAAAGAGACACAAAATGACTAGAAGGAGATGCAAAGCAACTATAAAGAGATGTAAAATCACTACAAAGAGATGCAAAGTGACTACAAAGAGACACAAAACGACTACAAAGAGACACAAAATAACTACAAGGAGATGCAAAGCAACTACAAATTGATGCAAAATGACTACAAAGAGAGGCAAAATGACTACAAATTGATGCAAAATGACTACAAAGAGACACAGAGTGACTACAAAGATGCAAATGACTACAAAAAGATGCAAAGCAACTACGAAGAGATGCAAAAGGTCTACTTAGAGATGCAAAACAAAAATAAATGACAATTTCTGTGTCACTGAGAGTCAGAGAGTTCCGGTCAACCTGCATCATTATTATTATTGACAGTAGTCATTTTGTGTATCTTGCAGTGTCATCATCTTTCTCTTACTGTAAGCAGAAGGGCCTTTTACATGTCTGTGCCCAGGGTCCCATCTCATTATCCACCCATACACATTTGAATGCAGCATTTCTATTCTATTCTTTGCACAAGCAGTTTGATGCATTACAGTCGGTTCTTATGCAGTTCACTACTCCCATGCCTACCTGTTTGGTGAACAGTATAGCAGTGTCCCAGTACTCTGCGTGCTTGTCGTTGTGTTTATTCAACTTCTTCTGCCAGGAGCAGAAGTTGCGCAGAGTCAGGGCTGCGTTACTGGAAATCTTTGGTCCCTTGTCAGCTTCATTTATCACCATGAAGCCCACCACCACTATGTTTATGGAGTTGAGGATACTGGGGTGCTTGTAAAGCCTGGCTGCTACTGACATCAGGGTCAGGAGGTAATGCTTCAGGTCATCCCCGTGAAATTTAGCCATAGATTCATCTGCCACTACCAGCACCTCCACAAACCTGGGGATGGAGGCAAACCTCTTGGACCTCCCCAAGGTTTTCAACACAGTTTCAGTTAAGCCATCAATCTCCAATTCGCTCATGTGCTTGTATTTCTCCAGGGAAAAACTGAAGTTGGTGTCAGGTGTAACTCCACACCTGCTGGTGAAGTTGCCGCCTGAGTGCGCAGCGCGTCTCCGGCGTCGGATGACATGCGTCCTGTCGAAGGGGTTTCCAAATCCAGACGCGGCTGCTGCATCTTCAGTCCTGCTCTGGCTGATGAAATACTCCATGCCGTTATAGGAGAAGCCCCCGTGGAGACCTTTGCACAGGCTGAGCGCAGCGAAGGAGTCCGTGTCTGCGTTGACATCACCGGAGTAGAAGCACTCCCTGAGGTCAGCGGCTGCAGAGCTGTTGGATGCTGTGGAGCTGTCCGGTGCAAGGAAACTAGAATCTGACGTGAGGTGGAGGTAAAAATCCTGTTTGAACGCACTCAGTCTAAAAACAATCTGTCTGTCACTTGCATGTTCCGCGCGCCGGTGCAGATGCTTTTCATGCTTTTGATGATCCACGCGAACAGGGGTGCAGAAATCTACCTCCATGCAATATGTTAGTTTGGAGTAAAGTATGAATTTAGTAAAAATAATCAAAGAACTAATGAGTATAGCCATCTCTGCTCCTGCTCAGGAAAGTCCACTCTGTATTTCGGCTGCGGTGCGTTTTCGGGCAGTGAAAAAGTTGTGCGCAATGGCACGAAGCGCCGCTCGTGCGTCCTCAGAAAACTAAGCACCCGCGCTGCCTTGCAGCTTCATTCCCATCTTGCACCGCTTCCACTCTGGACTCCAACTTCTCTGAGCTGCTCGGCTTTAAAGTCGCGCGCATCAAGCACCGATGATCACCGTCAAGTGAAATCTGGGTACGTGCGTAAGAGAGAGCTCATTGGTCATGCGTCTCGGTTTGTGCTGCAGACCGCAGCCACTTGTAACTCTCCAAATATTATTGTTGCTGTACAGCATGTGTGACAGGAGCTTGAGCATCATCTCCCTCCCACCCACCGCCCAGACTCACTCTGAGGTGGACAGACAAGGAGCAGACATACAAGGAACAATAAGGAGACACAGATTGGTTTATTTGGAGGTTTTTGACATTTATTTTAAACTAATACACATAAACCCAATCATCTCCACAATTTCTCCAAAAATATAATGTCATTTCCTTTTTCTGCATATGTCCGAGACAGGAGGCAGCAACAGAGATACAAAATGACCAGGAAAAGGCAAAAACAAAAACAGACATGTCAAATGACTACAAAGAGACACAAAACAAACAAAGAGACACAAATGACAAAGATGCAAAATGACTACAGAGAGATACAAAACATAAACAACAACAAAAAAACTACCACAAAGAGGCAAAAACAAAAGCAAAGAGATGTCAAATGACTCTAAGAGACGCAAAAAAGACTACAAAGAGATGCAAAGTGACTACAGAGAGATGCAAAGAAAAATCAGAGACACAAAATGACTACAAAGAGACGCTTAACAAAAACAAAGAGACACAAAATGATTCCAAAAAGACGCAAAACAAAAACAAAGAGATGCAAAATGACTACAAAGTTTTTATGTCACAGAGTCTGAGAGCTGTGGTTCACCTTCAAAGATTAGTCATAAATCTCTTTCAGTGAGGTTGTCTTTCTCTTACAGTACATAGAAGTAGCTGGGGGTTTAGGCTGGGGGAGCACAGTCGTGCAACTATTTCTGTTATTTTCTCTCTTCCATAAAATGTTTTTTAAAAAACACAAAGGACAAGTTAAACGAATAAAGAAAAATGCACCACTGACAAATGACACATTCTCATCTGCATGTATCCTCGTGGTTAGGACCAAGTATTGAATGATGACACTGTCAAAGTGAAATGCGGGCAAAGAGTGACACCTGTTTGCAGCGGAAGTCCACTGGAGCTTCACTGCGTCTGAGAACCTGAACAAGTTTGTTGTACTCTGGCGTCATCTAGCGGTACGAGTCTTGAATTGCACTTTCAAGATCATTTTTATGGATTTAAGCGCTGGCATTCTCCTGGCAAACTCCTGGTGCCTGGCAGAACATGTGTTTAGTCTTCCAACACAGCAGAGGCCTCCTAGAAAAGCCATATTTATTTATGAAGAAAATGCGTGTGCACGCTGCCTTCGTGCTGCTGGAAAGAAATATTACAAATAATATTTTAAATTTGGACATTCTGGGTTCTTTATTTGAATATCTTGACTGAGAAGTATATGTATATATGAGTCATTGCTCCTTTTCATTAAAGCACGGCTTCATGTTAAATTATTAAATTGCTCTTTGGGTAAAGAAAACTTGGGGAAAATATATTTTCATGATAAAGATGGGTTACTTTAATCTTACAAGTCAAAAAAAAAAAGTTTTTCTGCAGAGAGTTTAAGGTGCAAAAACGCTATTAAATGATATGTGATGAGACATTTCTCAGTGTTCAAGGTGGCGGTCTGTTCTAAGCAACACAGTTCCTTTCTCTCTGTCCAGCGGTGTTCTTTTGTGCTGGGATAAAGAAGAAGGGCCTGCGTGGGGGGCTCCGGACTCTGTGGGGGCCTGCCACTCACACACGGCTCCGAAATAACTCGAGTAGCGGACTTCCAGCTATGCGTAGTATAGATGTCCTATAGCACGCTGGGTTAATAATAGGAGCGCGGTTGTCAAGCTATTTCAGAAGGGGGGAGTGTCGGCCTATTCTCATTGGGTCCGTTTTATCCGCGAGTATCTCATGAAGTGCGAGTGGGAGGAGAATTTCCAGCAACGGAGGATATCAAAAATAAACCCCCTCGTGTCCAGGGAAGAGCAGAAAGTATAAATACCCCCGATGTGTCCAGACTGCAGCGGTGCTGGTGAGTGGTACAACAAGACTTAGCTTGGTTGGGGAATTAGAAACGACAACTCAAAGACTGAAATTAAATACCAGACATACTTTGACCAAGACTGGCTTTACAGCACTGGAAAATCACTTTTATTTTGAAAAGATCTAGAAGACTCCCCTTCGATTGGAGAAGACGCGCCACTTACCAGAGATAAAGGACATAATTGTAATAAATACTTTATTTTTACCACTCTTGAGTGCAATTTCCATTGCAGAAGATGTGTCCCCCTGTGTGTTTCATCTTTTTACTCCTGTGCGTAATGAACGCGGCACTCTCCACTCCATTTGAATCAGAGGATGTTGTACCTGTGCGGATAAATGGAAGAATCCGCGGTCGTTTTTGGAAAAGAAGCGAGGAGCAGCCGAGATTTATCATCAGCGCGTTTGGCAAGGACATGACTCTGAATCTCATCCCAGATACCAGCTTCCTCTCGCCTTCCTTCACCATACAGCGCGTCAGAGCCAGAGATGTTGGCGCTTTGCGCAGCGCTTCAGGTGCCCAACCTGACATGAACCAGACAGAAGAGAGTGAAGGGGAGCTGAGGAGCTGCTTCTACTCGGGGATGGTGGATAACGACCAACACTCGGTTGTGTCCGTCAGTTTGTGCTCGGGTATCTTTGGCTCCTTCATCACGGAGGGGAACGAGTATCTAATTGAGCCCAAACTCCGTGGCGGCCAGGGGCCAGACTCAGCGGAGCAGCTGCATGTCATCAAGAGGAGGACATTCACCCAGAGCCGCGGTGTTCCCCTCCTGTTTGATCACGCGGCGGCGGAGAGCCGAGTGGAGGAGAAGCACAATGGGGAAAGTTTTACGCACGGCCACAGTGACGCACAGAGGGAACCTCGCCGGAGACGCTTTGTTTCCGCGCCACGCTTCATAGAGACCCTGGTGGTGGCAGACTCAACCATGACCCACTTCTATGGAGATGAAATAAAGGTCAGACACGATGAACTCATTCTTTCCTCCACACACTGTTGATAGGAAGCTAAACAAACCGTAGTTGAATTTAGCAAAGTAGATAAACAAACTGCTGAAGACGTCATATTTTTCCCTTTTATTCCCCCCTATCCTGTTTGCACAGATTCAGAGCCCAGAAATATAGCGGTAGGCAGGCAGGCAGGGATTTGTTTTTCTGTACTGCTTCATAAAACATGTTTTGGCAGCGAAGGGAGCTTGGGAGGAAACCGGTGGGCTCCCTGTTTTCCACAGGCTGAGAAAGAGGTCAGGCTACAGAAACGCGAGCAATGCTGGAGCACATTCCTCAGGACTTGGTCACGATTTGGCAGCAGAGCCTCAGCATCATCCAGGGAAGATTCACAAGGCTGACAATATCTGTTCTTCTTTCCTGAGTCTTTACTTGGTATTATAAATTCATTAAATTGACCTTTTCTTGCTGTACATCATATAAAACACCCAATATTTCAATTACAACAGAAAAAAAAAGTTGGATGGTGATATGATATGAAAAAAAAATCATAAACATACTTAAAATCAGTCCAGGGTCAATCTGGAGCTTAACTAAAGAACTTTTTAAACTAAAGTAGGACAATTCGTGATCGTGGACCAGCCAAATTCTGGTCTGGTAGTACTTAACAAGCTCCTCAGCTGCCAAGCCCTCTGCCTTATCCCACAGTAAGCAAGTTAAGTAAAGACAACCAGGCCCTGGGGTCAGATTAGACAGATAAACTAGCTTTATATAGGCTTTTCATTACAAATAACATGTCACCTATATCACCCTCGTGTTCTATGAGCAGGGGCGGTGTTAGTTATTTGGAGTCCCACGCTAAAATCAAACATGTGGCTGTGTGGGTGTGTGTACAGCACATGTGGAAAAACTTTTTTTTTTTAATGCAGTAATATCATCCCACCCTAGAAAAAGTGAACCGATGGAAGACTTTACAATGACCATCATGGCACAATCCCCCCACGGCCATAGCGATTTACCAGCTCTCCCCTAAAACACAACACCATGACAGCACTGTGGAAAACCGTGCCCGTCCCATCCCTACCTCCCATGACACAATCATGGATAGTGTAGGAAAAATATTAAGAGGTAACGCTTCTGAATTCTTTCTGTAGAAGAAGACAAATTTGAAATTGGTTGTGAGCTTAAGGTGCAAATACATGTTATTTTTTTGTGATTTTAAAGCTCATTGGCAAACCTGGACCAAGACTGTACATTATTAGCGGGAGAAACACAGGCGAGTGTCAGACCCCCGTAATGACCAATCACATCTGCTGCTCTCATCCCCTTTAAAGGCAGCAGACGGTTTATTGGGCCGGGAGGAGACTCCGGGCCAACATCTTGGAGGAGAGAGCTGTTCCTCTCCAGCAGCAAGGCGCAAATACTGTAGATAAGAACACAGATATGAATACACACAAGTCCAAATATTATTAAACAGCTTTCGAAGGTCCAAAGATGTCACATTTTGAGTTAGATTTCCATTTTAGGAGGCAGAAATTTCTCAGCGTGAGAGACGAGGGACATCAAGTTATTCTGGGAGTCAATTTTATCTGTGCCTTTTGGTTAAATAGTAGAATAGTAACCTGAAGTTGAGTGAATTGTGTTTATATTAAACTCATGCACATACACTTCAAGTGTGTCTGTATTAGAGCTGCAACAATTGATCAATTATTAATTGATTATTACATTAATCGCCAACTATTTTGATAATCAGTTAATCAGTCTGAGTCATTTTTAAAAGAAAAAAAGTCAAAGTTCTACATTTTAGGATGACATCCTGGGCTTTAGGAAACACTGATCAACATTTTTCACCATTTGCTAACATTTTATAGGCAAAAAACCTCGTAATTGATTTATTGATAAATTAATCAACCGAGTAATCAACTATGAAAATAGTCATTAGTTGCAGCCCTAGTCTGTATGTGCCTCAGCATATTAAAGTCATACAAAAATTGCTCTATGCATTTGCATTTATTATAAGAGCTGTTGTGTGCTAGAGCCCAGCTGATAAATTAAGCATATCAGCTGATCTTAGCTTATAGAAGATACATTGCATCAGCCAGTAAGTAACAAGACATGTAGATATGTTAGCAATACAGTACTCGAGCAAAATTGTATGTGTTGTCATTACATAGTTTGTCCAGCAGAGAACAATGATAAATTTATTTTTGCACCATAGAATGCCCAGCATGTCTTGGTCACAATTCTTTGATATTTTTAGAGCAAAAATATCACTATTCACCACAAAAATACAATGTTGACCGGAATCCAGTCTGTGCAGGCAGAAACATAAGCATGAAGTCATGCATGGCGTTCACTTGTTTGACTTTACTCCTGCTGTCTTTTATCAATCTTCCACTGTGTCTTTGCACTGTCCAAGTCTTTTAAAGTCAGTTATGGATGTACCTTCAGTGACTCTCTCAGTCCAAATCAGCCCAGCAGTTCACTTCAGCTCACTTCAATTCCAACAAGTTGACACAGAAGAAAAAAAGTTAGAATTCCTGTCAACATCCCCTGGTGGCTTAAACTTGTCTGGACATGTCCAATAAAGCTGCTAGATGGAGTGTCCATGTTACAGGTTGTTTTCAGGTTGTAGTTTTTGACACTGAGACAGTGGAGCAGACATGCCCCCAGTGTTTCAGAGCAGAGAAAAATGCTAATTTTTTCATGATTTTGAGACCTAAATTTACATACTTAGTAATTTTTTTAATCATTCAAATTTGTCTGGTGGTTCATAACACGTCCGTTGTGTGACAAACGCAGAGCACACATTTATTGTTGCGTTATACTAACTATTAAAAGCTTAAGAAAGGGAATTGATGTTCATGTTAGTTTCTAAATGTTGTATACTGTCTCTCCTTCCCCTTGACAGCACTACATTCTGACCCTGATGTCGATGGCCGCCCAGCTTTTCAAGCACCCGAGCATAAAGAACTCAGTGAACATGGTGTTGGTGAAGATGTTGGTGGTGGACGATGAGGAGGTCGGCCCGGAGATCTCTAGCAACGGCGACTTGTCTCTGAGGAACTTCTGCTCCTGGCAGCAGCTCTTCAACCCACCAAGCCAGAGGCATCCAGAGCACTATGACACTGCTATGCTCTTCACCAGAGAGGTGAGTGTCAAGTGCAGCACATACCTGGTTTAGCTTCTTTAGACTGCTGTTGAGGTAAATAAATCATACCATCATCTACATATACATTTGATGGAAGACATTTGCCAAAATCTGAGCATGAAAGATAGTCATTGACCTTGGAAACAGTAGTTTGATAAAAAGAAATCTTAATTCAAGGTCTACTTTCTAGCTTTTATTGAAGAGCTTTAATCTACAAATCACAGTTTACATCAATGAAACGACAAGAGATTGAATGGACACTGGAAATAGACATCAGCTGTGTGTGAACTACAGACCAAAACTGCTCATACCAATGACTGAGACGAGGTCAAAGGTCACTGATGACAACTGAGACATTATGAGAACCGAGCAATCACTTTTTAACTTTGAGAGTGATATGTGAATTTCAAACCGCAGTGGCCTAAGAATTGATCCTTGGGGAACACCAAATTTCATACCGAAAGGAGCATTAGTTTCATAGGTTTTATTGTAAAGTTTTAGCTACACAAAATGCTAAATGTTTACAATAGTTGGTCATGAAACTATACTTTAAAGCTGCACTAATGAATATTTATTTATTTATTTTATTAGCTACTGGCTGGTGAACACAGTGAAGAATTTTGTAGCTACAGAGTCAGATATTTCCCCTGGGAGTTGGTGGAGACTCAGGCTCAAACAGGAATTTAAATTAATGTCTGTTTCTCCAGGTCTGCGTAGTGGGTAAACAGTCAATTTAGTTTGGATAATACATTGGCCATAACAACTTTATGAGGCCCACAGTATTTCTAATCATGAGTGATTTTCAGCTTGTTGTGGAACTCTGCCCCCAAGTGGCCAAAACACCCAAAGAAGATCAATGCAGCTTTAAAACTCTTCAGTATTGGCTAAGATTGTGATCATTTTGAGTTCAACAATTCTGATTGTGATTTCAATCCTGCTTACTGATTTCAGGTCTTAAAGATTCTTACAGCAGAGTTTTGTGAAACGCTAATTATCACAAATAAATTTTACCATTTTTACACATTGAAAACAGTTGTTGTTAGCATGTTGTTAGCTGCCTGTAGGCAATCCCAATTTGCCTTGGACTGAGTCTTTTGACCAATCAGAGGCTGTGTTCCTGTCTCGTGAACCAATCAGAGGCTTTGTTCCTGACTTGTGAACCAATCAGAAATTTTGTTTCTGACTTGTGAACCAATTAGATGTTGTGTCCCTGACTTGTGTGTGACAGTGCTGATCCATAAATGTATTAATAGATTGATGCACTGATCTCATCATGAGATAATCCTTCAAAATAAAATTTGTGATTATGATGGTAATGAGCTCACCCCAGCGGTAGACATAATGTGACCGCGGAATTGCGGTAATGTGGTTATCGTCACAGCCCTAATATTGTGTTTCACGGCTCACAGTGGTTTAAAAGACACACAGATCGGGATGGATTATGACAGTCAAGCATTTCTCCAGAGCATGGACTGTTTAGGTCATGACACAACTCGAACAAAGTTACAAGTGCTTAATGGCGTTCAGAAGACAATAACCCAGCAAGGATGAGTCACGAATTAAACCTTGGTGGAATTCAGTCCAGCTGTGGTACATCATGTGGTTTCAGAGGCAACAGACTCAACCACACAGTTACTTGAAACCAAAATGCCTCACAATAACACAGATGCACTTTAGGGCCAGTTTTCTTTAAAGTGGAGGTCATGACTGAAAAAGAGACCCTTGCTTTGGGACACTTATTATCACATTTTGCTCAACTAAAAAGTGAGAAAAGATCAAACAAGGTGAGGTTAAGGAAAACCTTTCTAGCCCTTTGGGTAAATTAAGGATGCTGAAAAGGGATGGAATAATCTTTTCCAAGCAGGGGGGGATGTCAACAGAGAGCAAACAAACTGTGCTTTATGGATGCTTCAACAGGAAATAAGTTCACAGGTCCTCAGGGTTTGACTTGTGATTGGCTTGTTCTGCTGTATTTGGCTGCCTTCTTCCATCTGGTATGTGCATGCTGACAAGGTGTTAGCAGACAATACATTAGGAGAGCAACTTCCCTGTTATTACATTTTTATAGCTAAGTGCCCAGCTTGATTTGATGACAGCCTTGGCATTTATCCGCCTACTGCATGACGTCGTGACGTAAATCTAACCCCAGATCAGGGGGATGATGAATAGAACACATGGGCTTTTGACGCAGCTCTCAATCGGGGAAACCATCATTCACGCAAACCCAGTTTTTGTTTGTTTTTCCATTTCTGCGGAGATATGCTTTGAAATGTAGAGGACGGAAGGTTCCTCGTGGATGAGCTAACTTTAGTGCCGCCACAAATCAGCCCTGACACCATTAAGGCTCTTTAAATGGTCAGGGCTGGAGTGTGCGGCCAGGTCGGGGTTGAAAATGTATGCCATGCATCCCGCGGTCATGAGAGAAGGCTGCTGCTACTACTGGCTGTTGTGAAACTCAAAACTTACACTCGGTTGCATGTAGTGGAAACATTTTCCTCGCCTCCTCCGTGCCGTCTGTTCTATCTGCAAATGCAATACTGCGGCTCGTGTGCTGCGACCCCATACGTCTCACTTTGTGTGTGTGTGTGTGTGTGTGTGTGTGTGTGTGTGTGTGTCTGCGTGAGTGATGGATGCTGCTGCGGAACAAGGTGTACAAACACACGCTGAGCTGCGTTCAAATGGCAGCTCCAAGTCCAGATGTGTTTGAATCACAGAGGGTTCTGCCTTGTGGTTTTACGGGGGCTGAGGCGAGGCCGTGGATGCGTCCGTCTCCGTCCTACACAGCCAGGCGTCTGTCTTCTCAGGCAGGGAAAGATTTCTGATAGACCACACTGTTCACTTTCCCACATCACAGCTCTGGACAGCTGCATGCTGACGATATTTATTTGCTTTGTTTTATGACGGAAATACTGAGCAACATGTTTTTGATTTGTTTCATAAAAACAACTGGACATAAATAGATGGTGAAGGTTCGCCATCCTACGTGATTAATATAACAGTCAGTCAGGGCTGCCCATACACTTTCTATATTTATTATTTGACAGACTAATGTCTTTAACACTGTCATAGTCCACCCTGCTGGCTGGTTCTAAGCAACTTGTCCCTACTTTTCAAAGGAAATAGGCCTAATCTCAATCAATCTAATAATAATAATGCATCAAGCCAATATTATCCATGTGTTAAACATAGGATATTAAAGGAAAAGTTCCCCCTAAAATGGGACTAAATGGCGCTCAGCTTGTGGTGCCCAAAATGCCAAAAAGATAATCCACACGCCTTTTCATGAGCAGTTACATGTAGGAACTACTTTCATCATTGTAGATTAGAAAGAAAGTAGTTCAAAAGACAGTAGGAAGAAAGTAGTTCCGGTTGATTCTACCATAGAAAGAAAGTAGTTCCTACATGAAACTACTCACAACAAGGTCTATGAATTATCTTGAGTAACCAAGTCACAACCTCTGGACAGAGACATAGCTGTTAAGTTTTCAAATGTATTTTTTGCCACTTTGAGCCCAACCACAGTGCCTTTTAGTCCCATTATGACTGAAGGCAGACATCTCCATGAAAACTCAAACTAGATGGATAAATAGCACTGCAGGTAACAGGAAAAACATATTTTTGATTTTTGGGGCGAACTGTCCCTTTAAAAAGTCTTTTTGTCCAGGATTGCACAATTAATCGTAAAATAATCGCCATCGCAATATGTCCAAGTGTAAAATCCAAACTGCAGAACCCAGCAATTTTTTAATAAGGGAAAAATGTGAGAAGAAACAGCACTACAATGAAGTACTGCAGTGACGCCAAGATGTCCTGGCCTAAAAGTCTTGTTTTCCAGATGTAAGAAAACATGTTTGTTTGGTACAGACCACAACAAATGTCACATCATCACAATTTTAATGGTTTCTTTTAGTTTTTTTTTTTTTTTAGTGAAAATGAAAATTGTGAGGCAAAAATGATCATTCCCACTACATTCGCACATCGCCATTTCAGTCTAAATAATTTCAGTATGAGTGTTTTACCATATCGTGCAGGTCTAATTGAGGTATCGCTCAGCACTGCACTGATTGTCCATGCCAAGACCTCAACCGGAACTGATTTGAATGAAATATTTGAATCTGAGACAAGTATGCATTTTAGTTGGAGTGGAAAGTTTGAGTGCTGCATGACACTGAGGCTGTTTGGCAGCAGCGATGAGATAATAAAGCAGCTCATGGTATGCAGCTTTTGTTCTAGTGGCATATGTCTGCTGCTGTGGTTCTGCTGGCTTATGGCACTTATAAATGATGTAATTCATGTTCCACTGGCACATACCACATCGGAACATACCGATTCTTATTGACATACTGTATGATGATGATGTGCCGCTGCGTGTTTTATTAGTAGTAGTATGCCTTGTATGTCACTTTGACTTGTGGTATGTTGCTGCTGATCAAATGGCACATTCCACACCCCACTGGCAGTGTTGGGGGTATCTATTATTATTATATCTATTACTATTATAACTGTAGTTTACCAAACTACTAGCTATTTCACAATGAAAAGTAATAAACTACATCTTTACTACCTCAAAAAAAAAGCCTCATGTTGTTTCACGGAGGTACAACTGAACAGACACTGAGTAAAGTGTAGGTGTGTTTGATTTATGGACTATGGCAAAGCCAGTCCTCACTCAGGCAGTAACTAGTGTGCACTAGGGCCCATCCTTAGTACTTAAGCTGGGGCCCATCCTGACTACCTTACACCACTGCATTAGATGTCTGCATTTCAAGTTAATTCATAGTATTGGATTTCAGACTGCAGGCTGGTAAGATGTAGCACTGTTTCATACTGTGTATCAACCAACCACTGCAAATTGTTGTTAAAGGGACAGTTCACCCCGAAATCAAAAATACATAAATTTCCCCCTGGTTGCAGAGTTTTGGAGACATCGGCCTTAGAGATGTCTGCCTTCTCTCCAATATAATGTGACTAAATGGCACTCTGCTTGTGGTGTTCAAAGCACCAAAACATACATTTGAAAAATTCAAAGCCAGCGTCTCCAAACCACAGACCTTATTGTGAGTATGTATGTATGTGGGGAGCTATGTAAAAAATACATACATGCTGTTTGCTTATGTAGGTCATATAGACGCATCAATGATAAATTGAGACTGTTTTATAACCAGTTAAAACTCCTTGAAGTAGCTTAAAATAGATAAAAACAGAAAATGACACTCCAAACTTGTGCTAGCTGTTCAGGGGTAATACACAGCTACACGTACTCCTGGTAGCTTAGCTACTATAAAGCTATAGCATTCATGACATCATAGACAGCTGCCAGTGTATAATAGTGTATAATTATGGCATTAGTTACCTGTTTTACACAGTAGCTGCAGATGAAAATTGGCACCTGTCAGTCTCATGATGTTTTTATGTGACACACAGCAGCAACATACTGATCAGCAGTGACACGTCCCTGTTATAATCATCAAGCCCGTGGGGGAGTAGTACATGTACAGTACCAGTCAAAAGTTTGGACACACTTCTCATTCAGTGTTTTTTCTTTATTTTTTGTAACAAATGTTCAGATTATACCGTCAGTGTGCAAAGCTATCTTCAAAGCAAAAGATGGCCACTTCAAAAAATCTAAAATATCAAAGAGCAAAAACTTTTACACCACTTGTAGGTTGACGCGTGAGACTCACACAGTCTTCTGCTCGTACAATCAAAGATTTAACAACAGCGTTATTAAATCTTCGATTGCAAAACCAAAAGACAGTGTGAGTCTTTTATATTTTATATTCTTAAAAACTTTTTTCCTTGTTTTCACAGTTTTGCTTCCTGCATAAATCTATGTAGATGTTAGGGCTGGGCAATATATCAGTATTATATTAATATTGTGATATGAGGCCAGATGTCATCTTAGACAGTTGTATCATGATGCGACATACATGCTTTTTAAATTGTTTGAAGTTGTGAATTCTTGTCTGGGACAAGGGTGTTTTCCGGCACAGAGCAAGTGCAAAAATTTCATAAATTACATATATTACATATATATAAATCCTTAAAGAATACATTTTCCTCCAAAATACACAGTTTGGATACAATAAACAACACATATGCTTATGATTTTATGAATTTTCTTGCATGAAAATGAAATTGTCACATTTAAATTTTTGAATATCTGCTTTTGCAAGCTTAAAAAAAACACAAATCTCAGTGTTGGTATCAGATTTTCTCTCCAGTTTCAGTGTTTTCTGTGTATGTTTGTGTTGCAGGACATCTGCGGACTCAGGGACTGTGACACGGTGGGTGTGGCTGATGTCGGGACGATGTGCGATCCAAAGAGAAGCTGCTCGGTTATTGAGGACAACGGGCTGCAAGCTGCCTTCACAGCTGCACACGAGCTTGGTTAGCTCCCATTTATTGTCACGTGCATGGGCTGGTCTGTGGGCGTAGGAAAAACTTTTAAAATGTAGTCTAATGGGCAAGTTATGTGTAGGTTTAAAGGGAGGGTTTGGACTTTCTGAAGTGGGGTTGTGTGAGGTATTTATCTGTAGTCAGTGAAGATGGTGAGTGGCACATTTCGGTGTAGGAAACTGAGCAATGTAGTGTTATAGACAGGGTCAGCATCAAACATGTTTAAGCCACCTAAAAAATCAATATCAGTTAAAGTGTACACTATATTTAGAATATTTTCACCACTTTACTTTGCTGTCAGACAACCTTTTCTGATGGAATACTACCATTATAAAAAGCCAAATATCGTGCTCTCCATAGCCACTAAGCTCCATTAGGAAAAACTGTAATTTTTACCTCGCAGAACATGGGAATTGTTGGTCCGCTGCTCCCTTGATCTGTTAGTTTGTTAGGGTTTTTGTGTGACTTTGGTGAATCTGAACTAACCGTTTAAAACACAGAAGTCACACGATCACACAAACTAAACAATTGAGGCAGTGGTCGACCAGCAACTCCTGTGTTCTGTTAGGTAAAATCACCGATTTTTACAATGGAGTTTGGTTGAACAAGAGAGACAGTATTTGTCTAATATAACGGTGGTTTCCTGTCAGAATAAAGCTGTCTAACAGCAAGGTAAAGCAGTGAAAATATTAAAATTTAGTGTACACTTTTTTGTTTTTCTGCTGACCCTGTCCACAGCTGTACATCGCTTAGGTTCTGAGCTGGTACTCCTGCTGCTTCTCCAAATTGGAGGTGTGCCGACCTCCATCTACTGTAGGTAATAAATTAGCTATGAATAAATACCTCATGCAGCCCCACTTCAAAATATCTGAACACTTCCTTTAATGCCTTTTTCAGTCATTCATAAACACACTTTTGTGCATGCATGTGAGAGATTGGTATCATTGCATCCTTTTCCTGCTGCAGGTCATGTGCTGAGCATGCCTCACGACGACTCCAAGACCTGCGAGAGGCTGTTTGGAGATCTGGGAGAAAATTACCTGATGGCTCCTGTGTTTGTCAACCTCAACAAGACCGCGCCTTGGTCTCCCTGCAGCGCTCTCTACATCACGGAGTTCTTTGACAATGGACACGGTAGGAAATATTTCAGGCTGTCGCCCCGGCGTGTTAGAAATTACACAGTGAGTAAATCAGGAGCTGAGCGGCCCTGCAGAGACCTTCTGCCAACGTGGACGTCTGCCACCACGCTGTGGCTCTGTTATTAGGGCTGATTCAGAGATGAATAAAACATACTGTTATTCCTCTCGCGCTCTAACTATGGCTTTCCTGCTTAAACATGTCGCTCCCATTAAATTAGGAGTTGTAAGGATAGTTTATCTTGCCCCAGATTTCCACATCCTCTTTTCCTCACCCTCTCCCTCTGTTTCTTTCTCTACGCCTCCACCCTCTCCCCGTCTCGTGTTGTGCATCTTGTATTGTTTGTATCCTTGCAAGACCTATCAGTGAACCTTCTTTTCCACTGAGTCATACAATGGACTTCTTCCTGTTCCTCACCTCCTCAGCCAAAAGCAACAGCTGGTGTCAGCAAAATATGTTCTTTATCAGTTGGAAAATGCCTCCAACGAAAACTCATGTGGCTGAGAATGTTCATTCCGAACTGCAGACGTCATTGACAACTCCAGACAAAAAGCTTATTGAATTTAATAAAGTATCATTAGAGGAACAATGAATAAATTCAGATTTAGAATAGCTGTCAAATGTCCAGATTCAGAGCGCAAGGCTGCCTATAAAACTGCACTGCATTAGCTGCATCTAAATTATTCATTTTTATAGTCAGGACACAACTTGCCCTGAATATTTTTCCACTCTAGTCATGCCACACACAAAGAGCAGCACATGTACAATTGTCACAGTACTGCAAAGTCCATAATCCCCATAAACCACAATTTAATACAGTGCTGCTTTGTATCGAAACCACAGGGGACTGCCTTCTGGACGTCCCGGAGAGCACGATGCCGTTACCGAGCGAGCTGCCAGGCACCAAGTACGGCCTGGACCAGCAGTGCCAGCAGATATTTGGAGAGGAGTTCGTCCACTGCCCCAACACGTCCGACAGTGATGTCTGCAGCCAGCT